>JAQPPZ010001668.1:1792500-2392500 GCA_028583015.1 Wollemia nobilis | reverse complement strand
CTAAGGCTGCACTTCTATGGACCTTAAGATGTCTATGAGCATATCCCTGTGCTTAGAAGACTGTTGAATTAGCTCATAAATTGACAAATTTATTGGAGTTGTCTGTAGGTTTTGGACCAACCTACTCCTGATGGTCACCATTGGTCTAGTTGGTGGGTTGGGCACTGTTGGTTATCAAATCTACCTAGGAAAGGATTTTGGATAGGTGTATGCACCCTAGACCTAGACCAACATTGAAAGGTCGAAGGGAAGAGATGCCCCTCGTGCCAATCTTCGAAGAAAGGCCGGCTCCTATGCTAAACTACTTGGGTGTTTGAAGACAAGAGTGCAGGAAAGAGATAAGAGGTGTTAGGGTTAGAGAAATCGATGATGTAAAGTGGGAGAGAATAGGAAGCATGATCACCAACTAGTCAACTTGAATAGAAGCAAAGAACACCAAAGATAAACAGAAGAAATGCAATGTAGATTTTTCTATGTATCCTTCAGGAAAGTTTCAGGGTACATTCCCCTATCACATATCGGACACAGGGTTCACCATCCAACATAAAAATGAAGAAAGATAAAAGAATCAAGCACATAAGGCAGCATAAAAGAGAAGAATTGAGCCCAAAGCTCTTTAGTATTAATTGCAGGACATCAAGTTACAGCAGATTTCTAGCAGATAGTTCCCCCCCATTTTTCCCTTACAATGCCTAGGTTTTTATAGAGGACTTGGGCCTCTGAGTCATAATTACATAGCAAATAAGAGTACACCATAAAGCCCTAAGAATCGGCTCCCCAAGGCTCTCATGACTAATCTTTCAAATCTGTTACCAAAAATGGCAACTGCAATCGGGTCAACCATGGAAAGGTGCATTGATGAGCCGTCTGGACGTCCTTCGTCTCTGGGTGTGGTGCTCAAGTGGCCACCATGCTCGTTGGGTTCTCCATCATGACTTGATACTTCATTTTTGATTGCTAAAAATGATCAACAGACTTGCTGGGCACAAAAAATTGCATTTATGAGGCACTTGATCACCTCAGGAAAATACCCATCTTGGAACACGTGCCCGTGAAGCACTTCGCTAAGTTTTCATTCACAACTTTGCTTCTCATTGGTTTTGGGCTGAAGCAAAAACTCCTCTTTGGTTTGTACTTCACAAAATTGAGCTTCACAAAACTGCTTCGGGGGTGGGGAGTGCCAAAGCATATTTACTTTGCAAAATGGGTTTCTTCACCTTTACTGCGTCACTGAATAAATTACTTCGCTGACGCCCTCGAGAAATGCTTCACTATGATCCTCTTCTGAAAATGTGGTTCGGGAAGATTTTGGCTAAAGCAATTGTCTTCAAAAGACTTTGCATCCTTTCACTTCGGGCAGAAGTACTTCGCATAAAATTAGCCGAAGCAGATGCTTCACAATGAGCTTTTGGCAAAGTAAAAATGGTTCGATGGTGGAGGGGCCTGAAGTGAGTACTTCGGCAACTTTCTGGTGAAGTAATTTCAATGCTCCTTGAGTTTCGCTTCGCAAAAAACCCTTCCCAAAGCAATGCTGGGAATGCTTTGGGCCCGAAGTAGATTTCTCGCCTTTGTCTTTGTATTTTACTTCGGTGATGCTGCTTCACAGAAAAACTGCCTGAAGTGTTTGCTGGAAAGGCTTCGGGCCCAAAGTAGTCTTCTTGTGTTTGCTCACTCGGATCATGATCTGGACTTCCCTCCTTTGGTGAATTTGTTCTTTTGGATGCCGCTTCGCTCAACTTTCGCCCGAAGTAAATACTTGAAGTGCTTTGGGCCCGAAGTTCATTTTATCGCTACCCTTGTATTTTACTTTGGTGATACTACTTCGCAAGAAACTCTACCCGAAGCAATGTTGAAAATGCTTCGGGCGCGAAGCTCTTTTCCTTCTGAATGTCACTTCGCTCATCTGTCGCCCGAAGTAGCTGCTGGAAACACTTCAGGCACGAAGTAGTTTTCATTTTCTTTTCTTTGTATTAAACTTCGGTGAAACTACTTCGCAAAACTTTTACCCGAAGTAGTGCTGGAAATGCTTCGGGTGCGAAGCTCTTTTCATTTTTCCTTGGTGAGGCTCATTTCATAGCTTGTTCGGCAGCGAAGCTCTTTCTTTTCTAATTTATATACAAAGGGGTGGCATTGGAAGCTAAAATTGCTGTAACTTTCAAATTAAAAAGACAACAAAGAAAAAAATTTACAAAATATGTACAAAATTTTCTTTTATTTTCCACCCCTTGAGAAATGTGACAAAATTGTCAACATTCTTGGTGGCTCGTGGGGCGATGAGCTTGTCTCGATGGGAGAACCCTTTAATTTTGATCCATTGGGCCAGAGTCTTCTCTTGATCCTTCTCCTCATTCCTTTTGGAGTGCTTCCATAGCTGGTTCTTGTTCTCCTTTTTCTTTTGCTTCTTCCTCCTCCTCTGCTCCTTCGTTTGCTGGTGTGGCCTCCTGCTATGGTGATGGGACAAGACAGTCACAGATTCTCTTCATGGTTCGGTGAACGTAAGCCTAGAACCCTTTTTGAAATGGTTCTTGGTCTTCAAGTGCCTTGGCCAAAACATGGAACCGATCAATCTGCCCTATGTTGGCATGTTTGATTCTTGCACCTAGGTCATTCAAACAAGCCGAGATTTTGTAGTGTCTCAGGATGAAGTCGGTGAATTTTCCCTCTATGATTGGCTCTTCCCACTCATCAATTTCAGAGACGTCACTCTTGAAATGGAGCCACATCGGCTTAAGTTCTTCCTGAGTGAGAAGGTTTCCATCATCGTCTGTGAAACTCAAGAAATCCAAAGAAGAAAGGTCTTCAAAGTAACTCATTGATGTGCGCTACTCCTACTCAAAAATATCTAGGAGGTCCTTTGCCTTTTGGGATTTCTTCACCTTGGAGAAGAAAGCACGAATAGTGGCTTTCTCCAACTTGATGTTGGCATTTTCTGCCTCAAACCTATGTTGGTTGGCAATGTTCGCATGTGCTTGAAAAGTTTCAACCCTGACATGCATGGATGCGGATTCGTCATCTATGTTTAAATGCTCTAGTTCCTTAGTCTTCTCCTGGTAGTCATAGTTGGCTGGAGTCATTTCATCCAGGGGCTTCTAGACCTTAGGGACCTTCCTCACCTTGTGCAACTTTTCACCCTTCAAGTTAAAAACTGCACATTTTTCAACTTGGGCTAGAGTTTTTAGCCTTTTATTTCTTGCCTCCTTTAGCATCTTCTCTGTATTTTGTCAAGCTCGAAGTAGCTTTTCAGCTAGGGGGCGCTCCTTTATTGAGGATAAATCTATTTTAGAGAAGGCCGAATCTCCATCCAAAGGTGTGAACAAATATAAAGAACTAACGGGGAAGGATTCCCCTGACGCTTGGGGACGGGTGTGGTAGGGACTTCGGCGAGCGGGACTATGCTTTGAGCTATGGGAGAGTGGGCTACGGGGCTTGGTGTTGGGTCACTACCTTTGCCTTGACTTAGGATTGAAGGAACGGGGGCATGGGTAGGAGAAGTGGTTTCAATGGGCTTATCCTGGTCAAACGACTCGGGAGGAGTGGGGCTATGCAGGATTGGATTGGCAATGGGTAGTTTCTGAGTGGGGGATTGACCCTGTGGGGAATGGAGAGATTGATGAGGGATTCCACTTGGGACTACTGTGGATGTGTCAAAGACCAAAGCGAAGGGAAGAGAGTGCATACCTGTGTGCCCTCCTGGCAAAGCGGCTGTGGTAACTTCTTGCGTGGTTGGTTCTTGGCCCTTTTGGGCTTCAACACTCCTGACCTCCACAACTTCTACTCTGGGGTCTTTCTCTTGTTGGAGGAGTTCCTCCACATCAATGATATATATTTTGGGGATCGTCTCAGCACTTGGTGCCCCTGCATCTTCAATGTTTGCTTCAACTAGGCCTGATGTAGGGGATCCAACAGAAGTACTTGTAGGCTTTGTGCGAGGGTGCTTCGGGTGGCTCGGAGGCACTTGAATTTGCTCCTACCTTTTCCTTTTCTTTCTCTCCAATGGTTGCTTTGCTTCTTCGATGCTTGCTTCCTTTTCTTCCTCCGAAGCATCCTTAGCACCCCTTGGGCTTTCGCCTGATCCTGGGGTAGCTAGGGGAATAAAATCCGCAAAGGATATAGACTTCCAGGTTTCGACATTGGTGTCATAAAGAATTACGAAGTCTCTATCTAATGCTAAGAGTCCATAGGAGTTCACTTTTTGACGATGGACTCTCATCATCCACCATTCCCGAAGCTTTTCCTTGCTCTAGTATTTTACCTCCTCCAAATCGCCCCTCACTTTCTTCCAAAATGTGGAGCTTGGAGTCGGGAGGGGATACTGATTAGGGTCGAACTCAACCTCCATAGGAGAGAACCCATGCCATGGAGGCAATGTCATCATTATTTCTAAATGCCACTCCAGATCTTTTCCATTGGGTTTATTTCTTTGTTCCACAACTTTGGGGTGAGGGCAGATGTGGAAGTTCTTGAATTTTAAATGATCCCTCATCACGCCCAAAGGATCATAGAGCCACTGCTGAGGAATCTGGAGTAGGCCAAAATAGGAAAGCTTTTCTTCCAGGAAAATGCCCTGTTTTAGGGCAAAGACTTCGATTACCCCCATCCTAAAGGGGAAGTCACAGGTATGTGCCCACTTTCGGTCGTGATCGTATATTGCATTTGTAGAGTCGCTCTACTGAGCGACTTCTAGTGCAAACTGATATTCAGAGGGGAATACTGGTAATAGGAAGGGTTTTCCTATGAAGCCGAACAGGTGAATTACCAATCCCTGTGTTAATTGAAAAATGTCCCCCTTTTTTCCCAACATCACTCTATCTCTCAAACTAATTGGTACCCGAGGGCAAGATCCTTTTAACAGATGCATGGCGGGTCCCAAAAATTGTTGATTAAAAGGATAATAGGAATCCTCCTTCAATAAGAGGGGAGTCCATTGATACACTAGCAGAGGATTTCCATCCTTGCCACTTGGAGAGATGGCGATATGGGAAAATTGCTTATGAACCTGGTAGAAGCACAACCAAAAAAGAAAAGAATAGGGTGTGAAGTACTGGCCTGTTGCAGAATTCTTCATGCTGGAGAGCCTTGTATGTAGGGTTCGGGTCATCCATTCTGCCCAGTCAAAGAAAACTAGGTTGGTGTTTAGCCTTGAAGCATCAGGGGCGTAAAACTCCCATCTTGAAATGCATTCAGCCAAAGACACCTACCAGGGCTGTACTGAAGCATCTGTTGACAAGCCCACCACCCATGCAATGATGGAAAAAATATCGATGTTTTTGAATGCCTCCAAGGGTAGGGGCATCTAGGGCAGCTTGTTTGAAGGCAACCCACTCTTGAGATTCTCTCATAGGAATTTCAATATGTAGCTATTGGAGGTGAATCTCTCCATTTGTTCGCTTAGGATGACATTGCGAATAGAATAGCCCTTGGGCAAACCCTTCTATGGAGCGAAGGTTGCTTGTACATCTTCCTTCAGGATGGAGAATAGTTTGTGTCCCAAAGCATCTAACACTTTTTTTGACACAGGTTGGTAATTCTGTGCGATAGCGTAGATCAGCTCGGGATAATGGTGAGCAGGTGGGGTTAAAAACTAGTAAATTTGGGAGTAATATGTGGTAGCTCTCTTATTTTTTGGTGTGAGCCTGCTTGTCATGAACTCTATGGTGCGTCAAATATTGGATACACCCTTAGAGAGTTATGTGTATCGGACCTTTTCCCACCCATCAATTGGTGGCTCCACAAGCTGTTCTTCCTTCGAGTCGTCCCCCTCTTCCATTGGCTGCTTTTCTGGTCAAAGGGGAAGATTTAGCTTCTTCATAGTATGCTTTTTCTCTTCCTTCCCCTTATTTGTCTTTTTGGGGCCTGCAACTTTGGGCTCTTTCCCCTTCTCCTTAGAGTTTTTCTTTCGCATGTTGTTATTGACAGCAGTTGAGTTCTTGATATAGAGGACTTTAATATGAATGGCTAGATGCAAAGGATGGGAGGGTTGCAGAGTATCTGAAAGCTCTTAGTCTAGTTCTAACTGATGAACAAATAACTTCCCTCTTGCCAGGAATTCGCTTTTATAGCCTAAAAAGGCAACCACCTGAATTTATGGCACCTACTAAAATTAAATTTGTACTTCGGATGAAAGAGGCAGTCGTATTCTCAAATTGATTCTACAGTGACATGGTACACAGGGCTACATGCTTCTATGATTACCCTTTTATATTGGATGCACAACCAGCTGCCACCTCGTACCTTGGTGTGAGCTTTTCCTTTTCCTTTTTCTGACTCGATCATCTCGAGAAGTGCTCCACCACCCTTTTGCCTTAAATTCATCTGCCTTGTACTCCTTTCAAGGTCGTTGTTGATACGTTCTCTGAGGCATGTTTTGAATTCTTCACCTTGTGCGTGTTTGGTTTGGCGAAGTTGAACTTCAAAAATGCTTCATGGTGAACCTTTGGTTTGGACTACTTTTCAATGCTTCGGGCCTGAAGTACTTCTTCACTGTGTTGTCATTCTGCCTTACGAAGGTCACCGAAGCTTCCTCTTTTTGAAAACTACTTCACAAAATTTTTGCCCAAAGCAGCTACTGAAAACACTTTGGATGCGAAGCTCTTTTTAGCCTTTGCTCGAATTTTGGTTCGACATGCTTTACGGCGAACCTCCTTGCAACTGCTCCTTCGTGTAAAAGGTCTCCGAAGGATATTTTGAAATGTAGTACTTGGATTTTGTGATCTTGGAAGAGGATATATACACAAATGCAAACTATATACAAAAGTATATATACATTCTTTTTTTCTTTTTTCTTTTAGCAAAATAAATTGTACGTAGTGGTGAAAAGTCTTCAGATGAAGACCATTGACAGAGATCGACAGAACTTGACCATCTGCATATTTGAGGATAAATGAATTGGTCGAGTTCACCTTCATGATTTTGAATGACCCATCCCAAAAAGCGTCCATATTTTCATGATTCCCAGGCTTGGCCTTCCAAGAGTCCCACTTCAATACCAGATCTCCCACGTTGAATGTGCGATCAGATGAATTTTTCTTGAACCAATCTCGGGTGACCTGAGTATGTTTGGCGAAGTTCTGGTATGCTTTTTCATGATCTTCCTCTAGTCGTAGTAGCTGAGCTAACCTATTTTCCATCCTAAAATGCCTTTGCTATGAAGCATTTAGATGCAAAGGACAACTGTCAGTGTTGAAGTATTCAACTATTTCACTGACCCAGTCTTTCTCGTCCTCTTCCTGGTTAGCGAAGCATTCTTCAGCTGGTAAGCCATCTCACTGAGACTCTGCAGCTTTGGCCGCTACACTCTTTGCTAATTCTTGACATAATGCGCGACCACGAACCAATTTGGTGGGCTTGATCTCAATGTCAAACTCTTGTATCTTGTTCACCCAACCAACTCTTTTACTTCCCAATTCTCCTTGGATGATGAAATTATGCATGTCGGGGTGAATGACAAAGACTGTGACCTAACTTTGAGAGATGAACTGTTTGAATTTTCTAAGGGATTTCATTACCGCATGCACCTGACGTTCTATGAAATTATATTTCTCTTCATGGGGATTGATCACTTGGCTTAGAAACACGATGGGGCGCTCCTCGCCATCTTCCCCCTTTTGTGTCAGGACAATAGCATAGCTTTCGGGCTCCCCTATAGCATATAGGATAAAATCCCGATTGTAATCTAGATTGATCAAGACCAGAACATGAGCGATTCGAGCCTTAATATCTTCAAATGCTTTCTTTCTTTCTTCCATCCAGCTAAATTTGGTACCTTTCTTCAGGATTTGGGACATTGGCTTGATGACTTAGGTGAAGTCGGGGATGAACTTACGAAGTTAATCTGGTCAAAGAAAGATTGAAGTCCTTTCTTGTCTGTGGGAACTGGGATCTTTATTAGAGCCTTGGATTTGTCAGGATATACAATGAGGACCTTCTCTAATATCGCATGTCCCAGTAACTTTCCTTCATTGACTGTGAATATGGAATTCTTTGGATTGATTGAGATGCCGAAATCTCGATACTTTTTGAAAACTTATTGTATATGTAGTGGATGATCCTCCCTTATTCGAGAGAAAATGGTCATGTCATCCAGATAGATGATGATGACCTTATTTAGAAGCTCACAAAAAGCAAGATCCATTGCCCTCTAGAAAGTGGCACTAGCATTCGATAGGCCGAATGGCATTCACTGGTAAGCAAATGTTCTCCACTTGGTGGTGAATGTTGTTTTATGCTGGTCTTCATCCTTGACCCAGATCTAATTGTATCCAAAAAAACCATCGAGCAGAGAGAAGCGTTGAGCTCCAGCCATTGAGTGCAAGATTTGATCGATTTGTGGGAGAGGATAATGGTCCTTGAGGGACGCTTGGTTTAGATTGCGAAAGTCCACGCATAACCTGATATCTTCGTTCTCTTTTTGACTGGGACCAGGTTCGCTACCCATGAAGAGTGCTTGATGGGATATATGATATTTTCCTCGAGCATCTTCAAGAGTTCGGCCTTCATTAGGACCTCGATCTTGGGATTAACCGGTCTTTGCTTTTTTCAGAAAGTTTTGAACCCTTCTTGCAATTCGATTGTGTGTTGAACCAGATGTCGATTGTATCCCCGAAGATCTTGATAAGACCAAGCAATTATATCAAAAAACTTTCTGCACAGATTCTGTATCTGTTCTATCTCCTCTGGAGTGCAGTCTGTCCCAACATTTATTGCTTTTCCAGGTTCAAGCTCTAAATCCTGATACTATTTTTCATTGACTTTGATCATGTGAGAAAGAGCTCGGTTTTTCCGATCAAAGAGGCTTTCAAGGGTGATTAGTCCCTTGGGAACATGGTTATTCTTCAATTGAATTAGCCCTTCATATTCTCCTTCATCAAAGCTTCGATCTTTGACTGTGGCAGCTTCTTGGATCATGAAATTTATAATTTGCTCGTCGTTGTCAAACACTTGCCAATGCAGACCTTTGTCTGGGACGGAGGGTCTAGATCATCATCACAGCTCTAGGCTTGTGCACCATTTCTTCTGTTGGAGAATACTTGGCTGCGATGGATGCCAGAACATCGACATGTTGGTTCTTTTCTCGTGGGATTGACTGCAGATTGAGAGATTCGAACTAGTTGAACAGGTCCCATACCCTATTGCGGTATGATTTTAGATAATGCTTCTTTGAAGTACACTTATTTGTGACTTGGTTGCAAACCAGTTTAGAATCTCCAAAGATTTGGAGATGCTTTATGCCTATCTTATCAGCTTTCTTGAGTCCTAGGCATAATGCTTCGTATTCTACTGCATTGTTAGTGCAACTCCATGTCAACCGATAGCAATATTCATTTTGCTCTCCAGAGGGTGAAATTAGAAGAATCCTTGCCCTAGCACCATTTTTACATCGGGTGTCATTGAAATTAGAAGAATCCTTGCCCTAGCTTCCATAGTTCTTCCTGGGTACTTGTTCTATTCCTTGGTTGGGAGTGTTTTTTAGGCTTGGCAATCGCATAACATCCTATCTCGGTCTCCACCATGGCGTTGAAGTTTGCCAATGAAAACTCATCTTCATAACTTAATTGCACAAGATATTCCTTGACCAGGTCTACCTGCTCTATTTCCTCCACCATTGCATTCACTGGTTCGCTATTTTATTCTTCAGACATCTTCTATACAAGAAAGGAAGAAGGCTTTTCATTGTAGATCTTCACCTTCTTTTATTTGAATGGAATCTCTATATGGGAGTAATCCATAGACAAATACCCGCATAGCTTTGCTGTGAATTCTCTTGACAAGCACATACTGAAATACGACTCCAAGTCGACTACCACTACCTCTTGTATGACTGTGATCTGAGGCATCTTATGTAGTCAGATAGGAATGTCCTTGAACACCCCTACAGTATTTAATCGAGTACCATCCAATTGGAGTACACCTTGGATGCTTCGCGTATACTCCATCCCTATATCTTTGTAGACTGCTCTTGGCATTACTATTGTAGCAGCCCCAGAGTCGATCATGCAATTATGTACCACATAACCTTCCATTTGTAGGGACAGGTAGAACGGAGGTGGTCTGTTCTTCCCTGTGATGGACGTGGATAGGGTCTACACAAGAGCAGGCGGTGCCTCTTTTTTTACTTTAATTGTCTTCAATGATTCTTGCAGTAGGTCTACTTGTCTAGGAAGTTGCAGTGCATCATACAGGTTGATCTTGGCTGGAATATTTTTTAATTCCTCTACAATGTTGTATGCTAGGGATTTGAGTGCTTCGGGCTCCTTTTTGGGCTCATACCTTGTGCTATACTGCTCTATAGATTCCACTCTTTGTCGCTTAGTCAGCAAAGGAAACTTGATCTTTTCCTTAGCCTGTTCCTTGGTTTCTACCTGATGCGCTTTGATAGAGGCATTTTGAGCATTTTCTTTGATTAGTGCAGATGGAGGAGCTTCGCTCAGGGCCGAAGTAGATGATTATACTTTTTTGTGTCGAACTTGCTCTTTTGAAGGAGCCAGCTGAGTAGCATCTACCTATATTGTCTTCTTTCCTCCTCTAGTAAGTACCGCAACTGGTTCCTCTTCACCAATTGTCAGGTTCTGACTCATCTGCCTAATGACATTGACTTGACTGTTATGACTACTATTTGCCAACGTTTGTACATAGTGTTGGTGCAGGGTGCAGGTATTCTCTTCATGAGAATCATTGCACATAGAGCACCAATATACATAATCGAAAGTGCTCGGAGCTTCATCAATTGTAGCATTTCTCGCCGAAGCCTTCCTTTGCTGGACTGCTTGGTCCTTGGTAAGCACAGGTGCAGGATAAGATCTTCTTGGTAGGAATTCTTGCTATTCTTGCTTTTTCTTCATAATGGTCATGTCATTGGATAAAATTTGAATTGTAGAGTTCAAATACTGCATCTCTTACAAAATTTTAGTTTGTATATCATCGAATTTTGGAACGAGTGGCAATGAAGCCATCGTCGGTATTGGAGGAAGGGCAGGGTGTTGAGGTGGTGCTGGTAGCACAGGAAATGTCGAAGAGACAGTGGGTTGTGGAGTTGAAAATGTAGGGAAATGAATTTGTGGGGCGATGATTTGAGACACGATAGGATTTAGATTCCAAGATGAAATTAGGAGTGCAGGGGTTGTGGAGATTTGTGAAGTGGTTGTGCTTGCATACTGGAATTGTAAGAATTCAAGAAGTATGGGTGTCGGTATCCTTTGGGGAAGCTTTCCCACAACTATCAAATCTATTTTTTCTCTCTTGGCTAACTCATACAACTTAGGAAAATTATTAACATTAGAATATCTTACCATGAGACTGATATCGAGATTAAAAGCCTGAAGGAAATAGAGTGCTGTAGCTTCGTCGGTTGGTCGAAGGCAAACTGGCACTCTCTACCAGGTTTGAACGAACCTAAAATTGAAATATGTGATCTCTTCTTGTGGATGTCTCTTGATCGAAGTGAACTGATGCAGAAGAGAAGTAGGATTAGAAGACTCATTGAAGTTTCCCATCATTTTCCCAGCTAACTGGTCCCATCCCGTAATGCTACCGGGTGGTAGAGATCTGTACCAATAGAGGAGTTTTCCTCTAAGGGAAAGAACCAAAAGCTTTACCATAATTTTTTATTCTGTAATGTCATGGATCGCCGCCAGATATATTATGTCCTGGATATGCTCTAGAGCAGTTTTCCTAGTTCCATCGAACGTTGGAATATTATTTATGGCAGTAGGCGACACTTGCCCTTGTCCTGCTAAATTTTGTGGTGACAAGGAATCCCATGTTGGGCACAACCTGGGCAGCTATGGCTGCTACATTTGCTGTTGTTGTTGTTGCTGTTGTGCCATACTTGCTCCTGGATTTTGAGAGACAGGGATTCTCGAAGCTCCCCCTTGACTGCTAATAGGACAACTAATAGGAATGGAGGGACTAGGATGCTTTGGAGAGTTGGGAGGATTTTGAGGAAAACTATATGTTGTACTATCAAAAGTTAAGCCTTGTATACCAACAGAGGATGTTCCTTGCAACAGTGACTCGGGGGTGACCAACCTTGATTGTTCCCCGAAGGCGTCAATATCTAGCTCAAAGAATTCGGTTTCCTCTCCTCTATTCTTAACTCTCCATCTTGTTTGCATGAAGGCACATACTTTTGGTACTGGTATTTTTGACTTAAATATTCTTGGGTAAACATAGTCTCCAGATGCTAAGAGTCTTTTAGTAATGAGGGCATCAATCCTCACTACCACTAGTCAGGTGATACTGACCGGGTCACACTGGGAACTGGTTTAAAACTATTGGCCCTAGTGAAGATGGGTTTTGCGTTAAAATATGGGACCTTGACTGGTTATGGATCTTTCTAATATAGATACAGTCGGTCCCACCAGGCATGCAAAAAATTTTGGTTATTAAATCTACCTAGAAAATGATTTTGGATAGGTGTATGCACCCTAGACCTGGACCAACATTGAAAGGCCGAAGGGAAGAGATGCCCCTCATGACAATCTCTGGAGAAAGGTCGACTCCTATGCAAAACTACTTGGGTGTTTGAATACAAGAGTGTAGGAAAGAGATAAGAGGAGTTAGGGTTAGAGAAATCAGTGATGTAAAGTGGGAGAGAACAGGAAGCACGATCACCAACTAGTCAACTTGAATAGAAGCAAAGAACACCAAAGATAAATGGAAGAAACGTAATGTAGATTTTCCTATGTATCCTTTAGGAGAGTTTCAGGGTACATTCCCCTATCACACATCGAACACAGGGTTCAACATCCAACATACAAAGGAAGAAATATAAAAGAATCAAGCACAAAAGGCAACATAAAATAGAAGAATTGAGCCCAAAGCTCTTTAGTATTAATCGCAAGACATCAAGTTATAGTAGCTTTCTAGAAGATAGTTCCCCCCATTTTTCCCTTACAATGCCTAGGTTTTTATAGAGGACCCGAGCCTCTGAGTCATAATTACATAGCGAAGAAGAGTATGCCCTCGAGCCCTAAGAATCGGCTCCCCGAGGCTCTCATGACCGAGCTTTCAAATCTATTACCAAAATTGGCAAATGCAATTGGGTCAACCATGAAAAGGTGCATTTATGAGCCGTATGGACGTCCTTGGTCTATGAGTGTGGTGCTCAAGTGGCCGCTATGCTTGCCGGGCTCTCCATCATGGCTTGATACTTCATTTTTTATTTCCAAAAATGAGCAGCGAGCTTGTTGGGCATGAAAAATTGCATTTATGAGGCACTTGATCGCCTTGGGAAAATACCCAACTTGGAACACATGCCCATGAAGCGCTTCGCTAAGTTTTCATTTGTAACTTCGCTTCACAATGGTTTTGGGCCGAAGCAAAAACTCCTCTTTGGTTTGTACTTCACAAAATTGAGCTTCGCAAAACTACTTCAGGGGTGGGGAGTGCCGAAGCATATTTACTTCACAAAATGGGTTTCTTCGCATTTTTTGCATCACTGACTAAATTACTTCGTTGACGTCCTTGAGAAATGCTTCTCTATGATCCTCTTCTAAAAATGTGGTTCAGGAAGATTTCGACCGAAGCAATTGTCTTCAAAAGACATTACATCCTTTCACTTCGGGCAAAAGTACTTCACATAAAATTAGTCGAAGCAGATGCTTCACAATGAGCTTTTGGCAAAGTAAAAATGGTTCGCTGGTGGAGGGGCCTGAAGCGAGTACTTCAAAATTTTTTTGGCTAAGTAATTTCAATGCTCCCTAAGTTCTACTTCGCAAAAAATCCTTCCCAAAGCAATGCTGGGAATGATTCGGGCCTAAAGTAGATTTCTTGCCTTTGTCTTTGTATTTTACTTTGGCGACGCCGCTTCGCAAAAAAATTGCCCGAAGTGTTTGCTAGAAAGGCTTCGGGCCCGAAGTAGTCTTCTTGTGTTTGCTCACTCGAATCGTGATCTGGACTTCCTTCCGGCGAATTTGTTCTTTTGGATGTTGCTTCACTCAACTTTCGCCTGAAGTAAATACTTGAAGTGCTTTAAGCCAGAAGTTCATTTTATTGCTACCCTTGTATTTTACTTTGGTGATACTACTTCGCAAGAAACTCTACCCGAAGCAGTGTTGAAAATGCTTCGGGAACCAAACTCTTTTCCTTCTGAACGCCACTTCGCTCATTTGTTGCCCAAAGTAGCTACTGGAAATGCTTCGGGCATGAAGTAGTTTTCATTTTATTTTCTTTGTATTAAACTTCGACGAAACTACTTCGCAAAACTTTTACCCGAAGTAGTGCTAGAAATGCTTCAGGTGCGAAGCTCTTTTCATTTTTCCTTGGTGAGGCTCATTTCATAGCTTGTTCGGCAGCGAAGCTCTTTATTTTCTAATTTATATACAAAGGGGTGGCATTGGAAGCCAAAATTGCTGCAACTTTCAAATTAAAAAGACAACAAAGAAAAAACTTTACAAAATCTGTACAAAATTTGATTTTCTTTTCCACCCCTTGAGAAATGTGACGAAATTGTCAATAGGCACATGTTGGGATGGCCTTGGAGGAGGCACATATTAGAATCTAATAGGCATTGGAGGTTGATTCAGTCATTCATACCTCACATTTCTTGTGATAACATTGACCATCCTGATGAACCCCTGGGTTCGTGGTTTGATGTGTACTTGTTTGAATTGGCCAACATTATTTTGGTGCCTTATGATTTGGTAGAGGATTTTTGTAAATACCCATATTTTTATTATCAAGTGCTTGTGGGTTATCAACAAGAAGTGTGCCTCTCTCAATCATATTTTGCACAAGATGTTTGAAAGACCAAAATACCTCAATGTCATGGCCTTTCGATCAGTGAAATATGCAATATTGATCATCCTTGTAGCCCTTTGGCTTGGGCTAATTTGGGTCCATTAACTTGACCTCGGGTAAGTTTTTAGCCTTCACATCGCATTACTGATGAAAAATCAAAGCCAAAGACTGATAGCTGAGTGAATATGCAAGGTGGGCATTGTTCCTTATTTTTACCCTTATAATTATTGTTGCGTTGCTCATATTGCACAGGAGGAGGTTGGGCTTGATAATTTCATTTTTGTTGCCCCTTATCCCCTTTCTAAAGGTTCAACACCACCTGATTAACATGGGTCGGCTTGGCCTGATGTCTCTCAGTGATTTTATTGTGTTCCTCCTTATTCCTAAGATTTAAGTTACCCTCATGTAACTTGATGTCCTCTATCACCTTGGATTGTGCCAAAGCCTCTTCAAATGTTTGGTTTTGCTATAATTGTAGAAATAACAAAATGTGTTTGGCACAAATCTTTGTGAAAATTCCTATTAATTTAGAGGATGGGATGGAGAATGGTATCTTTGCCATCATTTTACTCCATTGTTTTCCATAATTCATTACAGGCTCATCGTCATGTTGCATTATAGTGGCCAGGTCGGATAAGTTTACCTTCTTAATGACGAAGGAGAAGAGTTCAAGAAATCCATCGGCTAGTTGTTTGAAACTAGTAATGTTGTGCCTATTTAATTGATTGAACCACTCTCGAATTGGGCCTGAGAGGATCGTGATGAATTTACATAGGATCAAAGCATCGTTGCTATTGATTTAAAATCATATATCTAGAAAACTAGTCACGTGCTCTTGCGTGTCTTCCTCTCCTTGAAAAGTTTCTAGAATAGGCATATTGAAATGATCAATATATGCTAGAATAGGCACTGACGTGCATAGAGATTCATTATGAATTTTGTTCAAGGTAGGCTTTTGATACACTATTCCTTGCTTCTTTATGGCTCAAACCTTCTCTACTAAGGTCTTGTAGGTTTGCAAGGAAATAAAATCCTCTTCTCGATATTGCCTTGGAGGTTCCCTCAAAGGCAGATTCTTCCTCGGTCGAGGTGGGGGACTAGGCTCACCCTCCTCCTTGAATTGGGAGATTTTAGGATATTCTTGTTCTAATTCTTCTCCCACTTCATTCTCATACAACCTATGCTCATGTTGTTCGGACCCTAGATGCCAATCTCTGTGCTGAGTCGTATGGCAAGTATGTATGTCGATGTTCTCAGGGTGTAACTCAAGCTATGAAACCACTCGTCTATCAACATGCTCCCTGATATCACTACAAGCAGGTAAATTGATGTTATCCAATTGATCCTCTCTCTCTACACATTCCTTATGATCGAGGATGCATTGTTTATGCATGCACTGTTCATATAATTTTTGTCTTATGAACCTCTACCTCTGAGTATTCTCATTTTCAAGGTGCTCTTTTTCTTCATGAACATCCCCCAATTGCTCTTAGATAATCTACTATATCTACTCTCACATCATTCTATGAGCTCTATCAATATGATTGGCCATATGAGGCCTCTTAGGGGTGCACTCCATTCCAGCGACTTTATGGGTATGTCCTCCAATGGACTTATTTGCCACTCTTGCCTTGGTCTGTAAAGATGGTATTCATATCAGGCTATATCCTATACTTAGAGCCTACATGTGATGCAGTAGTGTGCATGTCACGAGAATACTTGGAGTACTCTCCATGTTCTCAGGTGATCCTAATGGTGCTTGTGCTACAATCACTTATATGTTGAGAGGGTGCAAGTGTAGGCTTATATCCTATATGCCCTAGGAATCTATCTAGATTGTCCAATTTTTTGCTATGCCATGGCTCATGAGGTGACATACCATTTATTTCTACTTTGGATATATCTATGGTGAACTTGGTGGGATCACCCCTATAGGGAGTCTATGTGGGCCTATGCTCAGAAGCAACCCTCTCGGTTCACCCCTGAATGGGCAGATCTTGGACATTTCTACACTCTAACGATGGAGGTCGTGAGACTCCCTTAGATACAGGTCAAAGGGGTACCAATATATATCCCTCAATGACATATTATTCAACTAAACCTATGGATGCTCATAGAATGCAATAATGGTAAATGCTACCATGTACAGAACCCCCATGCTGGGAAGTCCCATTTTTTGATATGTGTATAGATGGATGTCTAGTACTTCCTCTAATTAGGGTGTTCTCAATGGAATCCCCTCATGTGGAATTATACCCTTTAATACTCGTTGAACGACATCTAGGAGGATTAAGTGATTGAGGGTGTTCCACATCGTGCTATGCACTAGGTGGAGATTGGGCTTCGATCTCGGGTCTATGCCCAGATCGAGCTCTTTGTGTTTGCACCATTATGTATCGTATGTCTAGATTTAACTTTTATTAGCATGCAAAGAATACAATGATGATTATCTCCTTTTATAGTTTTAAAGTGAGCCCTAAACTATTTGATGTGTTTTCAATTTGTTGTATCAGTAAAGTAACTCTTGTCATGTTTTACAATACGTTGATGATTTTATCAATTATTTAATGGATTTCACCTATATGCTCGTAGCTTGACAACTTGGCTATGAAATCCAGGTCACGTAATCTCCCCAAAGTATGGTAATGAAGTCCACACCTAGGAAGGGAGCACAGGTCCTCCTAGATCCTCACCCAATCTCACCCAATCAACGTTATACCCTCCGAAGAGAAGTACATGCAAATTTTCTAGGCTATAGATGGTTCTTGGATCCAATATTGGTCTAGTAACAAGAAGGTATGAGGGAGTTGGGCCAATGGATGGAAATCACCTCCACCATCATTGAAACCCTACTAGTGGTTGGATGTGACTCCTAACTCACTAGAGTTTACTATGAAATGTGGTGTGTGTGGTTATTTTTAATTTGCATAAAGGAAATATGCATAATATAGTATTAACATGATCATTTCCTATATGATATGAAACAAATAATGTTTGATATTTAGAGGTATATGCACACTACGCTACGTGATGTTCAGAGAATGCAACTAATATGAGTAATTGGCCACTGATTGTGCTTCATGCAAGTAAACTCTATCATTCAGATGGCCTAGACCACTAGAGACTAGGGTGGGATGCACTCAGAGACCTGTTTTTCCTAGCAACGACTAGTAGAAACATAAAATAAAAATCCCAATGACCTAATTCATTTTATTGTTCATTTTATCCTTGTGCTAGCTAGATTTAATTTTTGATATTTTGGAAAAATATAGAGATAGAAAATAGACACAAAGGGTGTCATAAGGACATACCTCAGGTCCTCATCTGATTTAGCTTTTTACTCCTGCTCTATGGTTAGTCTATTTTTGATCGTGGCTCTGATGCGCGACTACAACTATTGCCTGCGCCTGTCAACCATGGGCTAAATTTTTGACCATGATTGTCAATTGTAGTGAGTACCTACCACAAAAACACAGACTAGAGTCTATAAATAATGTCTAAAATGTGGAGTTCCTCCATGATCGCTTTTTATAACCACCAAAAAGGCTCTTGCTATCTAGTCTATCTATTGCAATTCATGAAATAAGCACAAGTGGGAAAACATAAGTTGACAACAAGAAATGAAACAAATATAAAGAATCCCTTTATTAATTTCAATGGAGTCAAATTATAGATTCGTCCCTCTTAGGGATACCCATTTGATACATCAATTACAATAGCATCTAATCTCTCTCAAGGGTAGATGCAATCAAAATGCCTTTCAGGATGACACGAACTACTCCAAGGTGTCGATGGCCTTCTTCTCAATGATTAGAGGTATTTTTTGCCTTGCATCCCAAAAACCTATTAGTCCTGCATGCAATAAACAACAAGAAATTTTTTTAGCAAAGGAGGCCTCTCTTGATGAGGCTTTTAAAGGGTGCTTGTATAAAAGATAACATGATAATAAAGAAATCAAGAAAGTGATTTAGTGCATGTAAATTGATCTAAAACATGATAATATACCATTAGAAACATAAAAGAAACTAATATGAATCTATTTAAGCTCTTGATTAACCAATTGAAGACATGAAAGCATGAAAAAAATTCATTATGCCTACACTACAACAATGAAAGGGAAATTGTAATTAACTCCTAATCTATCGGTCAAATGTCTCTAGAATACTAAATTAAACCTAAAGCATGATTAATCTAACCTAATTAAACAAACTAAAAAGTAAAGAATAAGGAAATCAGGTGTCACCTACTGACCACGGGTCCTTCAAGCGGTGGGTACTATTCACCATGGCTGACAGCCGCGACGGAGACTGAAGTAAGTTTACCCTCCAAATCAAGGCCAATTCTCTGATTCTCCTTGTCAAATTGATGGTCAAGGGTTGCCTCTATGTCCTCTGATATATTTGGTAGTTGAATTGCTCGGTGAGTGCATGGATTGCATGAATTAGTGTTTCTTGGCTCTCCTATCCTCCTAGGATCTCCATGGCAATTTTATCTCCAACTGGGAAGCAAAAGTATTCCTATAAATGCATATGAATGAGTATGCAATTTTATAGGGCTTCACTGCTCAATTGATTATATTTCTCTATCTCTTTTCACAAATTTTAAGGGGGATTATATAGCAATTTCCAATGGCTAGGAGTAGCTTCATGAGGAATATAAGATCAATATTGGGCAGTTGAACTTATTTTATGGAAGGATCCAGAACCTTCCTCACTCAAAATACTCCAATCCACAACCAATTGGCCATTGCAACTGATTTTGGATCAAATGAAGGCCAACTTATTCAAAGTATTGATCGTAGCTGATAGACGTGGTCAAAACTACTAACCATGGGTGTCAACAGCGACTAGCACTAACTAGGCAAATGTGCCCAAATGAGAGGTGAAAACCATTGCTATACCTTGGAATCTATCCAAGGTCTTCCATATGGTCTTCTAGCATGTCCCATATGAGTAGTCACCTCGGTATGATGTGTTTTAGGTGTCTACAGACACAAAGGAAATACAACAGCACAACTACAGGGCACTCAAGTATACCTCTTAGAAATAATTTGCTATCTCTAAAGCTTGATGCCAATTTTGATTGTAGTTGGTGTCTTTATAGCTCTAGGTTCTTGAATCTATTATTTTTGGCCTCATCTAGACCTTACACTTGTCACCATATCCTTTGATCTTCCACATACTGTACAACTGTCTCCCACTACCCCCTTTTGTTTGTATTCTAGATTTGGTCATAAATTTTTGTTTGATTAGCTCATTGATCAGTTGACTTTATCTCTAATGAGTATTCTTCTTCTATTCCAACATCATCTTCTGGCCAAATTTCTATTTTTAAACTTTGTCCTACTTTAGTAATCCTTATTTCTTTCCCTGGGGGTGTATTTAGGTTCATCTACAGACCACATACTCTGGTTTTATTTATTTTTTGATCTACTAGAGTTTTTTGATCTGCTTTTCAATTAGCCTCCATGCATCGGTATGAAAGGTTATAGCAAACCTCACTATATTCATCTCTTGCAAGATTCTACTCTTTTGTATGCTAATAAAAACTTTATTTTTCTCATACATAGTAGTAAGGGAATCCACAATATTAACCAAGAATGTAGCCTATTTGGCCATCTCTTTTTCATCATCTGGTTCACAGTCAAACTCCTCTATTTTTTTCATGATGAGATATTCTATGCTGGAAGTCTCTAGGAATTCCTCTAGTGATAGTCCAATATCTACCATTTTTTCCTTTATGTCGTTTAGTAAGGAGTTCATCTCTGCTGCATTATTGTACCACTTTTCTAAGTTCCCTTCAAACAATGATGCCTTCATGAATTCAAAGTTGTCTTTTACTTCAATGCCATCCTCCAGGATCACCTCCTTATCCTGCATCTCTTCAAAATATTCAGCCATTAGCAGGAGAGTGGGATGAATGATTTCTAAGTCTTGCTCTTTTTGATACAAGTTCCTCATCTCTTGGGCAGTGAACTGGATCAATTGGATCTACTAGAAACATCTCTTATGATTCCATCAATTATATCTTGTATTTTAAAAGAGATTTCTCTCCTGATTTTAGAAAGGTAGACTGCATAATCTATTTCTTCATTAGCTTTCAGAGGTTGTACTTGTGTTGATGGTCACTTGAGACAATTGTCCTTGAAAGCTATCGATCATGGTTTGCATTTTTACTATTTTAGTATCTTTTATCTCTAGTTGGCTCCTCAAATCCTTATTTTTCTAGAGTAGATATTTCGTAGTTTTCTCTTGCAAGGCTTTGTTCAATTTGACCATGTCATCATCTTCTCCCTACAGTAAGATCTCTCCTATGTTATCATCAATTCGGAAGGAAAAAGGTTTCTGTGGAGAAGGTATAGATATTTTTGCCATGGATGTCCTAGATATGTCTTCTTCTACTCCTGTGGTAGAACTTTCTTCCATGCCACCCATTCTTGCTATCATCTACAATTCCTGCTCACTGGTAGCACTGAAAATTGTTTCTTCTTCCACCCTTTCTAGTGTGACCTTTGCTGAAGTTAGAGCCAGCTTGGGCTTATTTGTTTCAAGGGTAGGTATAAATTCTTGTAGTTTAACCCGATGTCCTCTGAATATGTCTCCAAAACCACCTACTTTCATCATGTTCATCTGTATCACTGGTGGGATTTGAACTTCTTTGTCATTGATATTTAGAGACTTGGGAATGGCTCTTGGGGCTAATTTCCTCACACTAGTAAGGGCTAACAATTTGTCAAAAATAGGAACTATAGCTTGCTTCTCTGAAACTGTAAGTTCCTGGGAGGATACAATGGCAATCTCCTTCCCTTTCTCTGTGTTAGATCCTATAGGAGTTTCTTGGGAAGTGCTAGGTGCTACTTCTATCCTGAGGTGAGAACTCTCAAGAACCTGAATTTGGTGATCTAAAATATCCACCATATTCATTGAAATCTCCATTTGATCAATACCTTGATCTTCTATGATTTCTAGTACAACATCTTCACAAACTATCGGGGTTGCTACAAGGAAGAGGGGGGTTGTTGCATCCACAAAAATCCTTCTTATTGAGAGTAACTCTAGGGGGTATTCATATGGCTTTTGAACCTGTGAATTACCTCTTTTTTCATAAGGGAATTTTTCCCATACATTGTGTAAGTCTTCTCCCTTCTCCATGGCTTCCAAGAGTTCTTCTTCATATTGGTATTTTTTGTGGTGTACACAGGCATATTGGTGAGTTCTCATCATATCCATGTATTTGTTAGTAGGATCATAGGGCCTCCAAGTCACTTCCTCAAAATATAGATTTTCCAAATCATACATACCTTTGAACAGGGTTAGATATCCTAAAAATATGTAATGCCCAAACTTACATGGAACATTGAGCCAAGGGACCCTGCCATGCTTCTTTGTTGATCTCATTTTGGCCTCTTCAACAACCTATCTCACAAGTTCTAGGGCAACCAAAGAGAAAGGGCAATACATAGGTAACAACTTAGGGGGAATTTTGGCCTCGTAAAGCCTAATGTATGTGAAATCTTCTAAGAAGAAGTAATCTCCTATTTATTCCTTTTTAAGGAAAGCTTTGACTCCAGGTCCCATTCTCTTAGGGAGGTCACCCATTAGAATCCAGTGAATCTCCACCATGAAATTGTCACAAAACCACCCCAAGTGAGAGCGTCCTTCATGCATCTTCCAGAACCTATTTTGGACATAGGGACTCTCAGTGGCTCCTAGTATTTCTTTACTTTGGTCTCCTAACTACCCAACTATCAGGTGCATGAGGATTGAGTAATGGGAGAATGGGGGCATTTCTTTCCTTTGCTCTAAAACTACTTTTTTTAACTCTGTTAACTGTGAGTGCATTTTCCTACTCAATTCTTCTTCCCAGGCATAGATGGGGGGATTTGTTCTCCTGTTATTCTGTGCTACTAGGTACAAAATATTTCTCCCTACCACACTGAGTTCTTCAACTCCCAAAATGATGTTAATCATATCACAAAAATCCTTGACCCAGGGTTTGAAGGTAGTCTTCCTAATGGGGAATTCATATTGTACAGGCTCATATGGCTCAAAAAATATTTTGAAAGTTTCTAACTCAAGCAACATGTGGGACTGTCTCTCAATTACCTGGAGAAGTAGCGGTGTGTTTGAAGGTGTCAAATTGAAGACTCTCTTGATGCACTTGGTCATGATGCTAAACACTGGTAGGTATTTGTTGTCTCAAAAAGTTTTGGTATTCTCATCATAGACCACTACCATACATGCCATCAGGTTCGAAGAGTAGTATACTCTAGGATATATCAACTTCCCTACATTTTTGGTCCATTGATTGCTCTTGGGAACACCCTAGTTTTATGATTTATGTATTTTTAAGAACAATTCAGCTAGCAGCCATGGGGCACATTGTAAACTTTCCATGGTGGGAGAAAAGCTCTGAATACAAGTGTTTTCAATTTTATATTGTTGGGATGATGTGAGCTTCTTGTTTGGCCTAGGATTTTAGGATAAATCATACAACCCCATACCAGTAGCTTCTTCCCCAAGGAGCTCAAAATATGGTGACTGGTCAATGAAAAATATCACTGCCTCTTTAGGATCCTTAAGGCATGAAGGCAACTCCCTAGGTGACCATTTTGTTTTTCAAAAAACACTTCAATTTACAAAAATGCACTCTCCTAAAATTTTCCCCAATTTTTTTCTCACCAACACTAGTTTTACGCTCTGTGAATTCTTACTCCGGATAACCAAGGTGGTGATGGATTTTGAGGATGGGGGTTTAAGTACTTGAGGATGGAATGTCCCAATAAATCTCACATGAAGTATCATTAAATCAATTTTACCAACAACCTTTTGAATTCAACCAATAGAAGTCTACCATAACGTTATTTTTAAAATCAGATAGTTATGGTGTGCAATCTTCATCGGACTATACGTCCATAAGGACTTTGGTTTATGTACCCTCAGTCATTTACAACATTTTCATTAGTCATTGGGCTGTGCTTTATTCTGATGTGGTATTAAGAACATGGTTGATAGTAGCTTTCACTGGAAATGTCTTGCCACCTTGGTCCTAAAAAGGAGCTAGCTCAAAACATATATCATTAAAAATAAATCATCTCTTCAGGTGCTTGTTGTTAGATCTATGTAAGGAGGTGCACGCCCATAAAGATTCATAAATCTGTATATTGGTTAGTTCAAAAGAGGAAAAATTTACAACGTATTAGACCCTAGCCTAAAATTGATTATCTTAAAATTAATCAATGGTTAATAAAAAATTAAGGCACCTAGGAAAAAACATTTACCAATTTAAAATTTGAGCACCAAGGAGAGTGCTTATCGTTAGATCTAGTTCACTTCATGCATTGTGGTCGAGATTATGAAACCTGCATAGTTGTTATTCCAATTGTATAAATACCCAATTAATTAGATTAACCTCAAGTATTAGGCTAAAAAAATTAGGTTAACAATGGATTGAAAAACACTTAGGCCCAAACTTCATAATTCTCGGTGTGCTCATTATTAATTAATGTATTAAACTCATACATAATCCAGATTCATTAAAACTGATCAGTGGTTAAACTTTTAAGAGTTTTTGATTAAACCACAAGCACTTTAAAGTCTGATTATCTCTCCATGCACTCACCATTAGATCTAATAATGGACATGCGTGCCCATTGAATTCCTTAGATATGCAAGCATATTAATAGAAAAGAAGTGGGGCATTATCAATGTATTAGACCCTCATTAATCATGATTATGCATGAAGATTAATTCTTAATAAAACCCTTGATTAATTATTCGATCATACCTTGCATATTAACCTTCGGGAAAATTTTAGAGTGTGCTCCATTGGATCTAGGTGGGAGTGAGCGCTATCATTTAGATCTGAGAAGTTGCACACTTTTTACCCTAAGGGGGAATCATTTATTATGTGTTTAGAACCCTTGTTAATCATGCTTAGCTTAAAGATAATGAGGATTAATTAAAACTTAATTCCTGGACACTATTAAACTCCCAATGTTAATGATCGATTATCTTAGGTAGTGCGTGTTGGTAGATCTTATCCAAGTCATGTGATATCTTTTAGATTTGGGAAGTTGTATGCTTTTTATATTTAGTATTTATCATGATATTGAATTTAAACACTCATTAATTAAATTGGTTAATCGAGCTTTTACTAATGCTGACCAACCTTAAACTTTGAATTCTTAAAGATCTTGCACGTCTTGGAGTGCACATCGTTGGATTAGCGAGGATTCACGTGCGCTCTTCTAGATCGGCAAAGCCGCAAGTCTTTTAACATGTGGTTGGCAATTTAAAACCTTTAATAAGCATCAGATTATTAATGGTAAGCTTAGTTTACTCTTAATGAAGCTTTAATTAACTTTTGATTATCTTAATGAGCGCCTTCCATCGGATCAGGATGGGATTAAGCATTGTCATTAAGATGACTAAACTTGCTCGTTGTTTAGCTGAAAGGGACACATACCCTTGATTGAATTTACATGAAAAATTTATGTTATGACCAGTTTTAGACTTTGGCCTTTAATTTTTGGGAAGTTTAGTAGACGCGCTCTGTAGGATTAACCGAGAGTCAAGTGCTACCATCTAGATCTCGTGATTTACCCAATATTTAACCAAAGGGGAACATGACCCTCATTTTGGGTTTATTACATTTAATTTGCCTTAGACTTTATATTATGTAGATTTTGATCATGACATTGTTGCTTTAACTTGTGAGTCATTCATGAGTGCATGTCCATCTAGATCTTAGGGGGCCATGCATGTCCATCTAGATATTGTGAGTTGCACAGGTTTTACCACAAAGGGGGCATGTACCCTCATTTGACCATTTAATTTTTATTAGACCTTAGGATTTAGAAAATCTATTTTCTTTGGCCTAGGAAAGGATGATTTTCTTAGGGACCGAATGCTCATTTAATTTTTCTTAGGGACCAAAGGACTAGAGGGACCTTCTTAGTGCAAATTTTATTTCCTCAAATTTATGAGTCTTTTAATAATAGAGGAAATATCAACAATGGATTCACTTAATGACCAAAGATGGTATTCAACATAAATATTTTTGGCTATGGCTTAAATCTGATTTAACCTTTTTACTTAGGGAAAGTTTTACCTTTTGACCATCAAATATTTTCTTCTTTAGTGATTAAGATAACTTCCTGATCATTATTATGTGGCAAAATTTAGAAGACCAACTTCTTAGAAATTTGGATGCAACAAAGACCAACAATTTGGGTGAAAATATTGAAACCAAAAATTCAAATTTGGGGGTATCTAATGTTGAGTCAATTTTGGCTCCAACACTACCGTACAGGGATTCGAATGGAGCCATGCCCAATGCGGCATGACAATTGTTATTATAAGTAAATTCTACCAAGTATATGTAATCTTCCCATTTAGTCTAATGGTCAATGTAATACAGGCACAACATATCTTCTAGGATCTGACTGACTCTTTCAATTTGTCCATAAGTCTTGGGATGATATGTACAACTGATATTAATATTTGTACCCTTGGCTTGGTGTAGATCTTACCAAAACTTGAATGTAAATCAAGAATCCTTATCAGATATGATAACCTCTAGGAAGCTATGTAGTCAAACCACCTCCATGGAAAATTTATTTGCTATGGTAGGTGCATCATCCTGTACGTTTCTAGGTATGAAATGTGCTACTGCTTGACCTAAGCTTGAAATTTTAAGTAGAAATAATCCTTCTATTGTATTTCCATTACTTAGCTAACTAAATTGTACTAACATTGTGATATAGCATCACCATGAGTGAGCTAAGGTTTAGCAGGTGTGGTGGGAGTGAGGGTTTAAATTTTATGGGTAGGAATCTTAGCCAAGATGGCAGAGGTAGAGTAGGTATCGAAGGGGTGGGTGGGAACCTCGAGCATGGATCAAGTGAGGATCCAGAGGAAGGTGGTCAGGTTGCGGTAGATTTGGAGGTGGGCATCACGCGGGGGCCCGACCCTCCTTAGAAAGACCTCAACAAAAAAAATATGAAGGATAATGAGGGGCCCAAGAAGTGGTTGTATTTTATTGAGAATATTAGAGGAAAAATAAAGGAGGTTCTCTCTTTCACCCCCTAGTTATAGTAAATAATAAAATTTTGGCCCCGAAAAGTTCCATGAGCCCTTTTATTTTAATGGAAGAATTCTCCCTGGTAGGCAAGTTTTTGGGAGGTAGTCCGAACATGGAGAATACCAGGGCTTGGGCGAAGGGTAAATGGTGACCGATAGGTAGCTCTAACTCGAGGGTTCTTCATTATCTATTTTAATAATATGGAGGATGCTAACCGCATTTTGATAGGATGTCCTTGGTTTTTGGGTAAAAGGAGCCTTTTTCTCAGATGATGGGGTGAATATTTTGACCTTGAAAAGCAAAATATTAACATTACCCCTATTTGGGTTTGTCTCCTGAGTCTACCTGCGTAGTTCTTCAATGAATGTTGGATGCAGGGCATAGCCAGAACTATAGGGGACCTAATCTCCATTGACCATGTGTCATTGGCTAGGACAAGGATGACTCATGCATGAATTTTTGTAAATGCTAATTTGGATAATGAATTTCCAAGGTTTGTGGAGCTAGAGTATGGAGAATACTATCAAAAATAGTTGATAGAATATGAGAACAGACAAAAATTCTATGCAGAATGCAAAAATCAAGGACATCTATGCAATCAATGCCCTAACCTAGCAATGAATAGAGAAAAGTAGAAGCAGGGAATGCTAGACAAAGGAAATTTGAGGAGTTTCCCTAGTAGAGGCGATTTCAATCAAGAAAACTATGTCTACCAAAAAAATAAAAGAGAGGGTGCAGGGTCCCAACAAGACAAAGGAAAATAATAGGTTTTTGACAACCAAAATACTCAGGTAAGTTCCAATCGTCTAGTTTCAAATAAATTTTCAATTCTATCCAATATTGGAGGAGGATTATCAAAAGACATGGAAGCCCAGAACCTTCAAGATAACCTTTCTGACTCTCTAGAATCCCCATATAAGTCAGGATCCTCAAACCCTAATGCTGAAATTACTATAAGCCTCATGGGCATCACAAAGCCAAACCCTAATACCCGATCTCTAGAATCCCCATCCAAGTTGGGATCCTTAAACCCCAATGCTAAAAATACTTCAAGCCCAGTGGGTATCCCAAAGACAAACCCTAATGCTGAAGAACTTAGGAAGAAAGTTGAGGCATTGGAAAATAAAAAATCTCATCTCCCTAATATAATCCCTAGGAGCTAGGTGAATCCTACTGAGGGGTCATCCCGTAGATCAAGGGAATATAGGAAAAAAGGAGAAGATTTGGATGTAGGGGTGGAGATATGTGAAACTCTTTAGACTGATGAATATTCCAGTCTGGTTCTACAACAAATTACCTCCCTCCAGATTATCCCTAAACAAACCAAGAGCACTGTAAACTCTCCTATAGATTTTGGCAGTGAAAAAAAAAAGAGGGAGAATATACAATGCTAAGCATCAAACAATTAAAACTGATAATGACATTACCAATGGAAAATAGAGTGAAAGCACGATATTCTGAAAGAAAAACAATACTAACTTGATACCAAATGAACATGCACAAAATAAGATAAACGTAATCGAATTGAAATTAACATAAAATGAGAAACAAGAGCACAGCCCCTTTTTTTTATTAATATGATTCTGGATTCGGTTACAATCTCTCTCCTTCCATTTTAAGGGCTAGGAAGATTAGCATGTTTCGGTTACAATCTGTCTTTAGTAGTTCTCCTTCCGCGTGCCCACATGTAGAATGGGTGGGCCAAACTGTCGTCGTCGCTTGTGTTGGTGAATCTTCAATCGCTGCTGCTTCTCCTGCGTTCAAAGAAACAACAGATCCGTTAGTAGCACCTGTGTAAAAATAAAACATTTGATCTTTAAAACAAATAAAACAGTGACATAAAAGAAAATACGGTTTAGCTGCAGCATGGAAAACATAACATAAACGTAATAAAATAATTATGTCATTATACATATAAATTCAACTAGGTCTGCATCATTTTTGAATGAAATAAAATCCGATGAATGCATGCTTAAAATCAAAATCTGCATGTTGATATGCTTGCAATTAAAATCCCGAGATCATAATGCAAAAGAAATAAAAATAGAACACTAAGCTTTGTCGACGAGTGGATGGATCCAGGGATCTGGATTCATGTTCTCCATGAACACCTGATGACCTCCTTTGCAAAAGAGATCACGGATGCGGATGACGTAAATCAATGCTAAAACGTCTGGTGGTAAACTGGCAGGGCTTCGCTGCTCCAAAAATTTCCTTTTTTCTCCCTTTTTGGGTGGGAAAAGTCCACCATTTTATAGACCCAGGGGGTCTCTTTGGATAGGCATGCACAAGCACCATGTGGTGGTCACAGGTGCCATGTGGTGGTCATGTCCTCCCATGAGAGAGGAAAGTCCTCCATGACTTGGGCTTTCATGAATGCCTCTGTGACAGTCCTCTAACGGCCCACGTAATTTACTGACTTCTTCTATCGATTGTTTAATGTCCACCTTCAAATGTTTAATGCTTATTTATTTAATGTCTACATTTATTCGTTTGATGTCCGCTTTTATCTGTTTGATGTCCGATTTTATCTGCTTTATGTCCGCTTTTATCTGGTTTAAAGTCTGCCTTTATTGGTTAATGTCTGCCCAGGCACAAAGACGAGAGTCTGTCATGATATCACGACATCGCGATATCGCAACGTCACAATTTTGTGACACCCAAGACTCAGGCTTCCTTTTGGCCCTGGCGTGTCGCGATATCGTGATGTCGCGATATCGTGACACCCAGGCCTTAGGCTTCCTTTTGGCCCTGGCGTGTCGTGATATCGTGACACCCAGGCCTTAGGCTTCCTTTTGGCTCTGGCATGTCACAATATTGCAATGTCGTGATATCATGACACCTAGGCCTTAGGCTTCCTTTTGGCCTTGGCGTGTCACGATATCGTGATGTCGCGATATCGTGACACCCAGGCCTTAGGCTTCCTTTTGGCCTTGGCATGTCGTGATATCGCGATGTCACGATATCGCAACACCTAGGCCTTAGGCTTCCTTTTGGCCTTGGCGTGTCACAATTTCACGATGTCGCGAAATCATGACACCTAAGCCTTAGGCTTTCTTTTGGCCTTGGCGTGTCACGATTTCGCGATGTCGTGAAATCGCAACACCCAAGCCTTAGGCTTTCTTTTGGCTTTGGCGACAAACTTCATAGGAAGATTGCCTTAAAAATGACCAACTTTTGTCTGGACAATACATAAAAAAAAAGAAAGGTGTCGAAGGTGGACAACTAGAAGAAAGCAAACGGGACATAACCAAAGCACTGTCATGTAATCGGATTGGTGCTGTTTTGGTGTCTACATAGAGAACCTTGTTTCAACAGGTTATTCCAGGTTTTGAAGACAACAAATTAGGAAAACCCCCTCAAGGGAGGGGGAGAGGAAGAAATCCCAAACAATCTAAATGAAGTTCCTCTCATGGAACATGAGAGGCCTCAATGGCCTACCCAAACATAGGGAAGTTAGTGTAATAAGAAATAAAGTGAATCCAACTATTATCATGTTGCAAGAAACAAAAACTGATGAGATTCAATAAAAAAAGTAGCAAAAAAAATCTGGAATCAAGGATATATGGTTTGCAAATCAACCAGAGGAGCGTCTAGAGGCCTTATGACTTTGTGGGATCCCCGGATAGTAGAAGGCACCATTATTCAGAAATATGATAGGGTTCTTAGTGTTTTATTTAAGGAAATAAACAACAATAGGTCATGGATCCTTTCAAATATTTATGCCCCAACTTCAATTCAAGGGAGATCTCTACTATGGGAGTACTTAGGCAATCTGAGTGAAATCTTCCATAATGTCCCCTGGATTCTGGTTGGGGATTTTAACACTCCTCTTTACCCTTCAGACAAAATGGGTGGAGATGGACCACCTATCAGGAGCATGGATGAGTTAAATTACTTTTTGAACTCCAACATGTTGATGGGTGTAAAAATTAGAGGATCGAATTATACATGGAGCAATCGACGGATAGGATGTCATCTCATTCAAGAAATACTCGATAGGTTTTTTATATCAAAGGACGCTACAACTATGTTTGGTGATTCTACCCTGCAAGCCCTTCCTAAAATTGCCTTTGATCATAATCCCATTTTTTTTGAGATCCCTAACTCTCTGTCCTTTAAGAAACCTTTCAGATTTCAATCTATGTGGATCAAACATTCCAGTTTTAGAGATAACTTAATTCAGTGGTGGCAGCAGCCTGTCAGGGGTAGTGCATCTTTTAAACTTGCTGGAAAATTAAAGTTTGTTAAGGAAAAGCTTATAACTTGGAACAAAGAGGTCTTTGGGAACCTATTTTAAAATAAAAAATAGGTTGTTGAAAGTTTTAAGATAATTGATTAGAGAATTCAACATGGTGATGCTGATGAAACTACTAGGCAGGAGGAACGGACAAAACTAGAAGAGTTTCATAACATTTTGGTCTGTGAGGAAATCTATTGGAGGCAAAAATCAAGGGCTCTTTGGTTGAAATATGGAGATTCAAATTCTAAGTTTTTTCACGTCACCACACTTAGAAATAGAAGCAATAACAAGATTAATTTTTTTAAAAAGTAGATGGTTCTATTACTTAGGACTTAATAGAAATTAGAAAGGAGGCAATAACTTATTTCAATTCTATCCTTGGTCAGGAATCACAGTGCAATGAGGAGGCCAAAGATATTCTATTGCAATCCATTATTAGCATAATAAATGAGGATATAAAACTTAAGCTTGTAGCTCCATTTTCTAATGATGAAATTAAGGAAGCCTTGTTTAGCATGGAGCCAGACAAAGCCCCGGGACTCGACGAATTTCCCCCTCGTTTCTATCAAGATTTTTGGGACATCATAAGTGAGGATGTAATTTTTGATATCAAAGAATTCCAAGCAAGCAATCATATCCCAAAAGGTCTCAACTCTACTTTTATTTCTCTAATTCCTAAGAAGCAAACCCCTGAATCTATGGCTGACTTCATGCTAATTAGTCTGTGCAATGTTTCTTACAAGATCCTAACTAAATCCATTGCAAATATAATGAAATATGTTCTGCCCCACATCATAGATCTATGCTAGGGAAGCTCTGTCCAGGGCATGTCAATCTTGGATGGATTTATCACAGTTCATGAAGCTCTGCACTTTGCTCATAAGACTAACAGGTCTATTTTTTCCCTTAAGCTTGATATGAGCAAAGCTTTTGATAGGCTAAATTGGGACTTTTTGATTGATATCCTCCTTAAGTTTGGTTTTCACAACAAATGGGTTAATTTGATCAAAGAATGCATTTCTAAATCATGGTTCTCAATTATGGTTAATGGAACAACTACTGGTTACTTTCAAAGTCGTAGAGGAATTCGACAGGGGGACCCTATCAGCCCCATGTTATTCATCATTGTGGTAGAAAATTTAGGCAAAACCATAAAAAATGCTTGCAGTTCAAGGCTAATATCATGAATCAAGGCAACATCTCTCACTAGGGTTGTTTCTCACCAAAAATTCATTGATGATACCCTTCTATTGACTAAGGCATTGGTGGTTGAGGCCAAAAGAATTAAATACATCCTGCAATTCTATGAGGACACTGCTGGTCAGAAAGTTAATTTTAGTAAAAGCTGGTTATATTTCTTGAACACCCCCATTCAAAGGCAAGGAAGGATTGCAAAAATTTTAGGGTGTGATATAGCAAACCTCCCCACTTCATATCTTGGTCTCCCTCTTTTCATTGGTTCTTCGAGAGAGTCAATGTGGGACAGGGTTATTGAAAGAATTAAAAAAAAACTTGTTGGATGGAAAGGTCATATTATATCTCAAGCAAGAAAGCTGACCCTCACTAAGGCCTCTCTTCAGAGCATTCCAGTCTATTTCCTCTCTGTTTTCAAAGCCCCTATGAAGGTTTTCCAAAAAATTGAGAAACTCCAAAAAGAATTTTTATGGACTGGATCATAGGAGAAAAAAAGGATACACCTTGTAGGATGGACCAAAGTGTGTAGACCCAAGGAAAATGGGGGCTTAGGTCTGAGGAGAATTGCTCATATGAATTTAGCTTTACTAGTTAAGCAGGCATGGCACCTCATTTTTTGTGAAGAAAATGAATGGAAAACTATCATCAAATGAAAGTATCTTCAAAATATGGAATTTCTAAGTGACTCAGTTCCAATCAGAGGTTCTGCTTTTTGGAAAGCAATTCTCAATTGTAAGGAAACCATAAAAAAATATTTAATACAATGGTGAGAGGATAAATTTTTGGAATGATAGGTGGGCTAAGGACGAACCACTGACGCAATATCCTAACTTATCCCGAATTATAGATATCATAGAAGAACTCATTGGCAGAAATTTTTTTGATTATATGGTTGAGGACAAAGGCAGAATGGAGTGAAAAAAAATAAGGATTCAGGGATTTCAAGTGGAATCAAATGATATTTGTAATATTATCAGGCAACCATTTATCCCCGTGAGACCCAAGGAATATCAAGTGGCCTAGGCTCCTACGAAAAATGGGCATTTCACTGTTAAATCAACTTACAAGCTTATGCTTGATGAAAAGGATTTTATCTTCCAAAAGGACTTAGTTTGGATAGAAAATTTAATTCCAAAAATTGTAGTCTTTTCATGGTTGGTTATCCAAGGAAGAATTCTAACCATTGATAATATGATGCATAAAGGTATTTGTATCACTAATCATTGTTATCTATGCATGGCTAATTGGGAGACCATTTATCACATTTTCTTGAGTATCTTTTTTCGTTGACTGTCCTAAGTGGGGTTTTTCAGGCCTTAAATATATCTTGGGTTAAACAAACCACCATACTTGATTTGTTCGTCTAGTGGCCTTGCCTATTTTTAAGCCAAAGACTTATATACATATGGAAAATTTGTCTCAATCACTATCTTTGGCAGGTGTGGTTAGAAAGGAACCATAAAGTCTTTAATGAGTCTATCCATGATCATCAAACTATCATTGCCAATATCCTATCCTTTGCCAATGAGAATGTGAACCTTATCCCTTTTGATAGTCAAGTCATAAACCTCATCTACAGGAGACCACGATTTCTCAATATTTAAGCTTAACCTTGTTAGATGAGTCTGTGTCTAGGGTAGTCAACCCCAGAGCTAATTTTAAGTGGTCCCCACCTCATACGGGTTGGTTTAAGCTTAATTTTTATGGAGCAGCTAAGGACGATCTTGGAAGAGTAGGAACTAATGGCATTGTGCAAGATCATAATGGGAATATGATGCTTGCATTTTCCAAATGTTTGGGAACAAGGACAAACAATGAAGTTGAAGCTAGAGCTATGTGGAGAGACCTTCAAATGAATCAAGACTTAGAAGGAAATATGATTGTAGAAGGAGACTCTATGCATGTTATAAATCTTCTCAATAATTGGAAAACACCTCCTTGGAGGATTAAAACAATTATTGAAGAGGCAAGGATCCTTTTCTAGGGAATATAGGACAGAAAAGCCCAACATGTCTTTCGGAAAGCTAACAAAATTGCTGATAAGCTAGCCAATTTGGGTGTCAATGGTGATGGACTTTTAAAATGGGAACATGGTCTCCCGAGCAAAGTAGAGGAGCTTATTCAACAAGAATTCCAAGAATGATAGTTGAATTTACCAACAGGGAAGGCACTGTAAGTTTGAAGGCTAGGAGTATTCCCGCATCTTTTTTGAAATGGACTCACAATAAAAATTATTCGAACTATCAGTCTTCGTGGATGCTGCTTGGAAATACCACAAAGACTAATGGGTATAGTCATATGTCAGATAACATGGCTCCTATTCATATTAGTAATTTTAGGTTGGTTGATAATCACAATGCAGGAAAGAAACATCAATATAATACTTTGAACCAGAGCCACGTGGACCACTAGATAGCCACCACCATAAATCTAGCCAGCAGGTTCACTTCTCTAAGGCTGATTGGCCAATACGGGATGTGGTCCCAAAGCATATCATATACGAAAGAAAGCAATTACCAAAGAATTATTAAGAGTAACTATAAATATAGAGCTTGTGGGAGTTTTTTTTAGTACTCTGCTATGTGTGTCTACAACTTTTTGTTTCTCCATTGTTTCAAGGAAGGGATCCATATCTGTTTCTTTTTTTGTAATTATGATGCAGGTGTGTTTTCTCGGGGTATACCCAAAATTTTATATGGGAAGTTTCTTTTTGATAACAGGCTATGTGCCTTACCAAATGTAATGGCTTTGGCGACATGTATATTTTACATATATAGGATCCTTAGTAAGGACATGTTCATCAACAACCTTGGGCTGATTTTTGTAAAAGGTTTTGGGTCAACCTATAAAACCCGGTATTAATGCTATAGTATATTATCTACCAAAAAAAAACATTGTGATATAGCAGACTATATGCCCCCTTCTACTCAAGGCATCTGCTATCTTATTTTTCTTTCCCTTAATATATTTTATGCCAAAGTCATATTCAGCCAGAAATTCCATCCAACGATGTTGTCTGGAATTTAGCAAGGGTTGGGTAAAGATATACCTAAGACTTTGGTGATCTATTTTCAATTCAAAGGGTTTTCCAAGTAGATAATACCTCTAAATCTTGAGGGCATGTACGAATGTTGCTAATTCCAGATCATGGGTGGCATAGTTTACCTCGTGCTTCTTCAAATTCCATGACTCATAAGCTATAACTACTTCATCTTGAGTAAGGACTCCTCCTAACCCTTCGATAGAAGCGTTTGTGCAAACTATAAATTTCTTAGAGGGATCTAGTATTTTAAGAATGGGGGCAATCATTAATTTTTCTTTCATAGTTCTAAAGGCCTCTTCACATTGATCTATTCATTTGAAAACCTTTCTCTTCCTCTAAAGATTTGATATGCAATTTTTGAAAACCCTTTCACAAAATACCTATAGTAGCCTGCCATACCCATAAAACTTCACACCTTAGTGACATTCGTGGGTGCAAGCCAATCTATAATGGCTTCAATTTTCTTGGGGTCCACAACAACCCCATCAACAAAGATAATATACCCCAAATACTATACTTGAGGTGTATAGAACTCACACTTAGACAACTTCCCATACAACTAATTTTTCCTAAGAATTTCAAGTATAATTCTCATGTGTTGATCATGCTCATCTTTGTTTTGGGAGTAGATTAAAATATCATCAAGAAATACAAGCACAAAATGATCTAACTATTCCCAAAACACATTGTTCATAAGGTTCATAAATGTAGTTGGGGCATTTGTTAAGCCAAATGGTAGAATCGTGAACTCATAATGGCCATATCTAGTTCTAAATGTCGTTTTATGGGTATCCTCCTCATGAATTCTCAATTGGTGGTATCCGAATCTAAGGTCAATTTTGGAGAAGATTGTGGCCCCTTTTAACTAATCAAAAATATCATCAATTCTGGGTAATGAATACCTATTCTTAACAATGACCTTGTTGAGCATTCGATAGTCTATGCATAATCTTAAAGATCCATCCCTTTTCTTGACAAATAGAATAGGAGCACCCCATGGTGATACACTAGGCTTGATGAGGCCTTTTTTCTAATAAATATTGAAGCTATGTTTTGAGCTCTTGCAATTCAATGGGGGTCATTCTATATGGTGACCTTGCAATTGGTGTCGCTCTAGGTAGAAGTTCAATTGAGAAATAAAATTCCCGTTGGGGTGGAAGACCCGATAAATATTCTAGGGAATACATCCCTAAACTCATTCAACACAGGATACCTTTGGAAAAGGCCTGAGTTAGACTCAGTTTCTTCTTTCTTATTCAGCTTGACTACACAAATTATACCACCCTTCCTTATGGCTTTCTTAACTTGCATGGTAGACAATAAGTGTGGCCTGAATGAGCTATGATCATAATGGACCCTAATACATTGGTTAGATTCATCCATGTAATCTAACCATCTTTCCTCAAAGTTTAGGAGGGATTTATGGGCTTTAAGCCAATCTACACCCAAAATGATGTCAAAGGCATGTAGAGGAGCTATGTATAAATGCCAACTAGTTTTCCCTTGAGGTAGGGTAATTTGTGGATCAAATAGACATTGGTTAACTGTGTAGGTTTACCTTGACCCATATTCAACCTTCCACTCATTAGCCAAAAATATTAGCTTTTTTGGTATGTCCCTCATAATACTAGTAGAAATAAAACTATCTATAGCTCCACTATCAATCAAAATACATACATTTCTACCATAGACTTTACCATTTAAAAGGAAATGTGTTGCTTTCCCATCAAGTATAGAATTACCTATCATTGCAAAGATATGATGAGCAAATTCTTCTATTACCTTCTTACGGTTTGCTCCCTTAGGGCACCTACTCGCATAATGAGGACCACCACATACATAGCATCCATCTGGGGGAGCTCTATCCTTCCTATTGTCCTCATTCCTATTATGAGTCCTTGATTCTTTTCCCTTTTCCTGGACTGGAGGTCTCTACTCATTCCTCCCTATGAAGCTCCTCCTGTCATGTCCTCATTGCCTTGAAACCTATTCCTATTTCTATTATCTAGCTTAGTCTTATCCCCTTATTTAATTATTTTATTTTAGTCCTCTCCCACTTTATAAAGCCTACACTCTTCCTCTTCCTGAGTTTCATCTTTATCTTTCTTAGACATCTTTTGATAATTAAAGTAAGCTTTCTTAGCCTTTTGATTTGTCTCCTCTTGATGAGCCAAGAAGTAGGCCTTTGGGAGATCCTCTGGGTTAAATAGGCTAATTATGGATGTAATCTTTGGGTGAAGCCCCAAAATAAACTTTTGTACCTTCATTTCTTCCTTATTCTCATATTCAGGTACATACTTTAGTAGTTGTATAAATTTTTGATGGTATTCATGAATAGATAAGTTTTCTTGTTGTAAGTTGGTAAATTCTACAAATTTCTCTATATAAAATTGCTTGGTTAAGAATATCTTTTTAAATTCCTCTAAAAAGACCTCCCATTTGAGATCTATTTCTTTGATGTTCTTACCCTTCTTGTAAGTAGTCCACCAGTCTAAAGTTGTTCCAACTAAATGGAGGACTTCCCATGTTGTTTTAGATTCTGATGATAGGGGTTTCATGGAAAAGTATGTTTCCACTTCATTTAGCCAATTTTCTACTGCATCACCCTCCTCTCTACCATAAAATTTGGTGACCTTAACATTTTTTATATCCTTGGCTAATTCAACCCCTACTCATTTTATGCTATACCCTTATGCTTCTTCTTGTCTAATCTTAAGTTCTTTACCTTTAGCTAAATTTTCTATCAATTTTTGTTGTTGAGCAATCAACCCATATTGTTGAGTCATCTAAGCCTTTTGATACTCCATATATTCTCTTTGTTACTCCATATGCAACTCCATTTGTTTCATCTATTGCTCCATCTACTCTTGGAGTAATTTAAATATTTGTACTAAATTTCCTTCCTCCATGGAAGGTTCATTAACTTGAGGCTCATTAGTTTATTTCATTAATATTTTTCTTTAGGGTCTATCAATCACATCCTCATCCCTAACTTCTTTTCTAGCTTATTTTCTTACTGCCTTGTGAGGTCCCTTTCTTGGACTAACAGCTTGTTCTTCACATTGAGTTGTTACAATGTTCTTTGATGAATCTCCTCTTAACATAGAAGCCATTTTCCCTGGATGTAAAATATTTATGTTAATTTTTTGGTTTAGGTCCTTCCTAGATTACAAATATAACACAAGGTATCCTAAAACTTAAGGATTTTACAGCCTAGGATTTCGCAACCTAGTGCTCTAATACCAACTGTAATAACCTAGATCTAACACACTAGGTTGTCCATTCCAGTCTTGCACACTAGATTCATAAAGTGAAAATTTTGACTGGTTTCAAGATCTAGGAATGACACAAGGTGAAAAGTTTGATGTTTAAATTTGAAGATCACCCAAAATTTTATTAGTACAAAGTATAGTAAGCCTACTTTTAGTAATTCTAACCACTATAGATGGTCTCCCAAGTGGACAAGATTAGCCAAATCCCATAAGAGGTGCCTTTTTTTGAACCCATATTCTCCTCCATGAGAGCATGGGTTCACGGTTGGGGTTATCCTCTAGGGCCCATAACACCTAGAGGGTGGATGCATACTCTCCCTATCCCTTAGCATGAAGGACTTAGATTCCTTTTGACCTAATTTTTATCCTAGATTTTAAACATGTAAGGGGTTAGCGTATATATGCCTTGTGCCTAGTTGAGGGTCCTACTTCACTAGAGTCAACTAGGGCCTTTACCGCTACATTAGCTCAAGACTTGGTATCACTTGTCATAGTATGATTCATAATGAGTTTTCCCACACCAACTGTCATTAAGTAATCTAACATCGATATCTTGCTAGGTTTCTCATAATCATAATATGCACAAGGACCCATCATCGTACAACTCGTTCAACGACCTAGAGTGAGACATATCTTACCATCCCTCGTTACCTTCACATCTTGACCCATCACATCAAGAATACGACTGGTCTTGGATCATGGTGATTACCTCACTTGTAATCATTGGTATTGGGTGTTTAGAGTTTTACCATCCTTTGTGATGGTTAATTATCATTATTCACAATGAACACGTTTTAGTTCTTGAATCATTCATCCTTCTAGATGACATTTAGGATGGCTAGAAGGGTTTCTAGGAAAATATTATAATTGTGGCTCAAATAATTCTTATGTCATAGATCTAAAAGCTCTTCGTTCCATATAAATAGACTTACTCCTTAAATTCCCAACAAGATACCTTTTCCAATATTTAACATTTAACTTTAAATTATATCAATCTAAAACTTTAGCATTATACTCTACAAGTAAGATAAATAAATTTTATTTTTAAAATCCAACACCTACATATATAAAATAGCCTAAATAAAGTAATTAAAGTAGAGTAAAATATCTTTTTATAAATTATCATTCAACTACAACATAGTCACTTTAGTTAAACTAAAAGATATAATAGCTGTGGAGACAAAAACATGACACTAAAGTAGATATAAAATAAATGATTCCAGAAAGACAGTTTTTGCAAAAAATGATATTTAATTCAATAACTAGGGGGAGTTGAGAAACTCCTTGTTATAATTATTCTATCCAAAAAATTAGTTTGATACAATAATTACAACTACTAGGGTTCTCCGAAACCCTAGCTACCAAAAATGAGTGTCTTGAATGTGCTTTTGCTCCCAATAGAGTGAGTGGGCTTTGTTGATAGCTGATTCTGGGCCACTCTAGCTTCAGTAGTTGTCCAATGATGAATAAATATATAGATCTACACACATACAAATAAAAACAAGGGATTAGAAATACCTGTGAGGGCTCCACAACATGAGACCCTCAGTTATCAATAAAACCCTAGCTATTAATGAATAAATTAGCATGCAAAATCTATAGATAATGAAATGAAATAACAAACAATAATTCACCTTATTGTTGTTGTTGTTGATGATCCATTGCGTCATTGTAGATTTGATGGCACGAGATATTGTGCAGCAGATTCTAGTGTACGATTGAGGGAATAGTAGGCGCTGAGATGCATCTATAGGGTGCAATAGGTATGCGATTGTGCCTATGGGATGAAGCAGGCACTCGACTACTCCTAGGGATTAGGGTTTGATCTATAGAAGCAGATCATGGTAATGTGAAGGATGCAGTGGATGGGATATGGTGGTAGTTATGGAATATGTACGAAATGCAATATAATGATGGGGATTAGGTCATGGAATGTTGTGTGGCAGCCTCAGGGCACTTAGGATGGCTAAGGTTTGGAATCAAGGATTCTAGAGACGGGTAAATATTGGGGACTCAAGGAACTCAGGGGTTGAGCATTGAGTATTATCCTACTTATAATCAATCCTAGGGTTTTCTTAGGGTTTTAGCCTAACACTTTTAATCGTATGGCTAAGATTAAATCAAATCCTAAGGTTGAGATTATACTTTAAGTGTGGTATGGATTAATGAAAATAGATGGCTAAGATTAGATTAAATCTAAAGGTTCAGGTTAATTGGGTTTAAATATATATATTTTATAATAAATATATTAAAATATAATAATAAAATATCATATTAAATATAAATAATATAAAATAAATATAAATTAAGTCCAAAGGGGTCAAAAAGTGGCAGGAAAGGGCTAAAGCGAGTCTTTTGAAGGCGGGAAAGGTATTAAATGGTTAAATGGATGATGAGAAAGGTGTATGGTGTACAAGTGGGTGGTAGGATGGTTAGGATGAGGGATTAATGGCTAGGATTTGGTGTCTACAGATGCCCCTTTTTGTACCATGTTACGTGAAGCACAATATGGTGCAAAAATACGAGACACCTGCTCGGGTTGTGGGTGCAAAAGCAGCTTCTCTTTGTTGTTGTATTTGAGAACTGATGTTGAAGACAAAACAATAAAGAATTTTGGAATTTGTGTCTCTTACCCCCTCAATTGGTGAATGATTTGTGGATGAATCTCACGAGCCAATTGAAAAATTTGTGCAAATGATGAATTATGTACACCATTTTTTCCCCAATGGTGGGAAGGGGGGTGGTGAGAAATGTAATGTGATTGTAGATGATATGAATGATGTAAAATGTGATACCATTTTTACCCCAACAGTGGGAAGGGGGTTTTGTCAAGTGTAGATGTCATGATCATGTAATATGTACCCCATTATGGGAGGATCAAAATCAAAATGTTGTTGCCTCAAATTTTAGGATGATTCGATGTTGTTGAATAGTGTGCTCTCTGATGCCATTGATATGCAAGTATGATGATCCAAATAAAAATAAAAATAACTATGGATGGCCTACTAGTGTCTGTTCTAATAATTCCCACAATTGGAACAAATCATCCTAGATAGTGCCTATCATTAGGTTTTTGAAGAAAAATAATAAATTTTGAGTTTTTTTTCATGTTTTAAGCCTCACGAACTAGGCCATCAATGACAACAGTTATGCAAATTTTTCTTTGGTAAGGTTTCACTTACAATGTGAGGTACAAAATATGATTGTGATATCGATTAAAGATATAAGTTATGATGATCATGATCAAGTGTCCTTATGGTAAGCTCTTAATCTTACTAAATTGCATGGATTCGCATTGTTGCAATCACCAAGTTTGTAGAATAACCCACTAGATACAAGATTCACTTGCATGCTACTTGAAATTGACAAATATTGTAATTGTTGATGTATTTCATGGTAAAATGGAGACGTGGTGATGAAAAATGTATTGATGGATGCAATGTGTGTGGATTCAATGATTGATTCTATTTTTGCCCCAACATATGAAGGGATTTTTGTAATTTGGAATATGTGATGAGTGTATCTATTTTTACCCTAACAGATGAAGGGGTTTTTGATAATAAAAGATGAAATGATTGTGTATGTTCTTTGCCCTTAATAGATAAATGGGTTTGTTGGTCCGGCTTTCATGCACACCCCGGGAAGGATGAAGCAAGGAAGCTCCGGAGACATCCACGGGACGAATCCCACTCACTTTAGGATCTAGCTGGTTATCCAAGGTGCGAGTTACAGAGTTGGGTCGAATGGCTATTCACTCTTTTCCGCTTCTGGAATAGATTTCAATATGGACTGCTCTGTTACCTTACAGGGGGTTCCTGAACTTGTTCAGTAGTTGCAAAAGTTGTTTATCAGATTTAACTTGAATCCTTGATCTAGCTCTCATGGGTCAGCAGATTTAAATAAAAGACAAACAAAGAAAATAAAAATGGATCATTCACCGAAAACAAAGAGAGGGTAGGGTAGGGCAGAAAAGAGAAGTTTATCAAACATCAACTGTAAAACCCTAAACTACCAATCTTATCTATGCTATCAGATTCACAACAGAACAAATCAAAGAAGAAAGTGTCCGATCGAGTCTAAGATCACTTTCAACTAAGAGCACAAGGCAAAGTGGAACAGATCTAGCAGAAAATTATAAATCCAAGGGGAAGCTGGTTAAAATAGGTATCTTTCACCGACAGCCTAGCTCACACAGTGAAGACAGAGCAATTAGAACAAACTTAACCTCAAATCTGTAATTTCCCCTAGCAGACAATAGAACAACTGAAGCCTAACAGCATATTTAAACTTGATAATACAGATTCACAGCATATATCTAACAAACTTTAATGGAACGGATAACAAAAGAAGATACACTTATCACACTCTGCAAAATATTAGGCTCCTGGCCATGCTATCACAGAAAAGCTAAAGCACATCAACTCCAAGTCAAGAAACAAAGGATTTCACAAAATTTGCAAGAAATTGCTTATAAGCCTTTTATTTCTAAGTCTCCGCCTCCCGCAATTACATTGAGAAGAAGTATTTATAGACTCAGGACAGACCCTGATCTTTTCAGAAATATCTTCTTCTCATAACTGCAAATATTATCACATCTAAACCCTAGGACCCGGGTTTTACAATAAAAATCCATTTAAAAATCAAAGTCCGGATAGAACTTGACCATTCTGCCAATCTGTGCAGTCAGCTGCCATAAATGGAGAAGATAAAATCTAAAGCCACTTGCATTCATCCGCAGCTGCAAATAAATGCCTCCATTAATTCTGCTGGTGAGCCGGATGAGTCACCACTTCTCCATCAATTTGATCTCCGCAAAGCCATCCTGAGTTGAAATTATCTCCATGCTATCAATTCTGTCATAAATTTGCTATTGAATGCTTTTACCGGCTTCTTTTCCTCTAGCATGGCGGTCCTTGATCAAATCTGCACTTTAACTTTGACTTTATGGCCTTTCCCGGTTGTCCCGTAAGTGCCAGATGGAATCCTGCATGAAAGACAAAAAGATTATATTAGTACTTTAAAATCATTAAATCAGAAGCTTTAAAGGTTAAAACAGATTAAATCAGGCTAAAAACCCTAAAGCAAGCTTGCATGTCGGCTTCTGTTTGTCTGCCTCACGCTTTGACACGTGTCGCTACCCCAGGATGCCTTCTGTTTCCCGTTGGAATGCACTTCTGGCCAACTTTGAGGACTTTCTCTCTCCTATCGTGAAAATGCGACATGTCGCGATTTCGCGACATGTCACGAAATCGCGACGTCCCCAGCGCTATGGCAACTTGTCTCTCTGTCGGCCGCGAAAACGCGACATGTCGCGAAATCGCGCCTCCTGCTAGCGACCGTACAACTTTGCTCCAGCATGTCACGATTTCGCGACATGCTTGTCTTGCAAGACTTCCTCAAAACGTGCAGCGCGTCGCTACCATTCTCACCCTTGATCTTCGAAACATGCAGCGCATCGCTACCATTTCACCCTTGACTTGAAACATGCAGCCTCCTTTGACATATTGCCTTCCTCTGACTGAAACATGCGGATCTCGATTTTGAGACGGGAATCGTGCACTTTTGGACTTAGCCACTTTTTCTCCTTTCCAGTCGAAAATGGACATGTCACGATTTGTGACATGTGAAATCGTCCGATTTCTTCTCTCTCCTCACGGACGATTTTGTGACACTTTCCAAAAATGGAAATGTCGCGATATCGCGACACTTCAAAAATGGAAAGTGTCGCGATTTCACGCATCGTACATTATGCTTCTCTCCATCGATTTCGTGACATGTCAAATCTTTTCTTACTTGGCCGATTTTCATGCATTTTCTCTCTCCTATCGTGAAAATGCGACATGTCACGATTTCGTACGATCTGCTTCTCTCTCCTCCGATCGGTAGCGATTTCGTGACGGTTTCCATAAATGGAAATGTCGCGATATCGCGACACTTCCAAAAATGGAAAGTGTCGCGATTTCGCTACACAAAAATGACTTAGCTGCTTTTCTATTTTCCTGTCGCGATATCGCGACATTTTCGAAAATGGAAGTGTCGCGATATCGCGACACTACCAAAAATGGAAAGTTTGATTTTTCATGAATTTATGCAACTATTTTCTGGATTTTTCTCGGTACCGGTGCAAGATTTTCTTAAGCATGAATGATTTCTAGCATGTAAAAAGTGAATTCTTGGATAACACAGCTAGAATGCAAGAAAAAGCACAACTTTAAAAAGGAGGCAAGCAAATTTGGATTTAAACCTGAAAATGATCAAGAGGGTCCCTGCTGCAAAAATGGAATTTCAGAGTTTTCAAGAGGATGGAATCTCATTTTTCAGTGGGGGTGTGTTGCTTCTCAACAAATGGCGATATCTGCGGGTAAAATAGTAGCACTATTTTAGAACCCAAGACTCTGGTTTCAAAACAAAAAGACCATGCATCATGCCTTGCCACAGACATTCTTCACAATAAATTGACTGCTAACTGCAAGCTGTTAAAATTTCCCAAGGACATACTAGGCTGGATTACTTCAAGGAAGATTTCTGATGTGCAATTTCAAAGGGTATAAAACTTTCTTCAAGGATGACTGGATTGATTGATGAACTTGGATTGATCAGCTTTTCTAGATTGTAAAAGGGGAAACCGAGTAGAGCTCTGTTTACTAGTTTAGCCTTTTACGACCTAGACAGAGTTACCCTTTAGATTTACACGACCCAAATTTACAAGCTGTAGAGGCAGAATCTATAGGAAAATAAGTATTGGCTGCCTCTTTTATTATATAACTCTTTTCTCTTTTTTTTTTCTTATCTCTTTTTTTTTTTTATCTCTCCCTCTGAAATATATCAATATCTGAAATGCTTTTAGGGAAATCACAATTTTCTTTTATCATTTGATCAATCTGGAACTGTTTCAGTCTAGGCATTGATAGCCTCTGTGGATACCCAAATAATTGCATGAACCATAGTCCCCTCTTATAACCAGCTTTTCTTGGATTCCCCGGGAGTTCCTCCAACTAAACAACATAGCAGCTTCTCTATCATTAAAACAACTGTGGCAAGTAAGACACAAGATCCAATCATCTCTCTACCTTTGTCCTGAATAACAAAATAGCTCTACTATTCAGTGCAAGCAGACTATCTCAATTAGAATGGTGAACAGCATGGGCATTGGATTGAGGCTGGATTGATCAGCTTAGAATAAAACAATTTTTAGCAGGCTGACTTTTCATTGATTGCTCAGGCAGAGGTTAAAGAATAGAATTTTTAGAAGCCAAAGGACTTTGTACAGGCTTCCAAGGACAGGCACAGGCTTTAAAGCAAAACAGAATAAAACTGTACAGACTAAATAAAATAAACTAAAGCAAATAAATAAATGCAGAGACAAAAAATAAAACAAAAAAGAACAAAGAAAAGGAAATGCAGGAAGAAAATAAGCATAAAACAAATAAACTAAAACAAGCAAATAAATTAAAAGCATGAAACAAAAGAAAAGAAAGCAAAGCAAAAACAAAAACAAAAAAAAGAAAAAAAACTAAAAAAAATAAAGCAATGACAGACAAAAGAAAAAGAACGCAATAAAGAACTAAAGCAAATAAAACTGAAACAAAAGACTGTACAGACTTAAAAGAAAGCAAGCTGACATAAAAAGACAAAGAAAGGAAATAAAAAGCACTGACAAAAGAAATAAACTGCACAAGCTAAAACTGTACAGACAACTAAAGATTAAAAATTAAGATGAAGCAACTAAAAGAACTGCAGAGCATTAAAATTAAACTGAAACAGATTAAAACTGTACAGACATTTAAAAATAAAACTGCACTGACAAAGAAATAAAACTGAAAAACTTCAAAGCTTATTTACAATGTATACATATGTTACAACTTCCCTTCATACTCAAAAAATGCAGCAGTTGGGAAAGCAGAGAAATGGTGCCTTAAAAAATTTTTGACCATGTGCAAGTAATTTAGAAAAATTACCTTTCAGGTCCTGTTGACGAAATGCACTCCAGACTGTGCTTCAAAAATTTGCTATCTGGGAAAGACTTGTGTTTACTGTCTTCCCTGTCCCATTTGAAAAACAAATCTGCAACTCCTTCAAATTAAACAAATCATATAATAACAAATCATATGATAACATGTTTATGCTTCTACTTGAAGGGTTTGCAGAGTTCTTTCAAAAGGACTGAATGTAAAAAACCCCCAGGATCAAATACCTTAAAATCTTGACAGACCCGAGACCACCACATCTTCAAAATTATGTGACAACTGAAAGAAATCATGTTTTATCTGTATGCCCTGGTTCTTAACAACTTGAACATTTTGTGGTTGTTGTACTGCTTCAATATCCAGGACTTCAATTTTTATCTCTCTAGCAGAATGTTTACAATTTTCCTTTTCACTTGAGCCTTGCTTAGATTTAACCTCATCAATGTGCAATATCCAACTGTCACTGTTGTGATGGTTTAGAGTTGTAACTGTTCCCACCTTCTCAGTTGCCAAATTATAAACTCCAATATCTGCATCAACACAGTTTATAGCCTTTTCTTTGACATTATGTTCAGAAGTTGCAGGCTTATGTTGAGACAGTTCATCAATTCCAAGTTGGCTGACCACATTCATATTTACTATCTTTTCCTCCTTTTCTTGAAATTCAACAGGTGGTCCAGAGTAAGCCTCAATCAAGTTATCCTTTTGTTCAACAATCTGAGGCAATTCATAGAGGGTGATGTCAGCTTTAAGTTCCCTCATATCCTCAATGATGTTATCCTCCTCAGTTACTTCTGCATAGTGACATTGAATCTCACTTTCATCATCCTCTGATGAGGAAGGATCATTGTTAGGTTCTGGACTCTGACATCTCAAATTATAACTGTCCATTTTGAACTGTTGAAAATCTTGCATTTCATCCACAGGAGTCTGTACAAGACTTTCTGTCTCTTGAGGAAAAGTGAAAGAATCTGAAACCCCTGGTTGTACTGTTTTTGGGTGAACTAGAAATATCAATATTTCTTTGATCTCTAGGAAAATTTAACTCACCAGGAAAAACTTCAGATTTGGGTGGTGCCAGATCACAACTGTTCACTTCAAGCACTTCCACTTTGAACTTGTCAGAACTTTTCTGTATATTTTGCACATGCTGAGTGGATGTGACAGTTAACGGAGTCTCCTTGGGTAGAGCATGACATGTTGGCACTAACTCATGATGTGGAATGGGATTCAAAATAGGCATGTTCTGTGTAACATAGGATATCAAAGGACTGCTCAGAATTTGAGGCCCTAACTGTCTTTCAAGAATTAAGGCTTCTTTATAAGCCCCTGCCAGGGTTGTGATATTGATGTCTCTCTTGAGGAAAATAGAGGTCACCGAATCCAATGCATTCTTGTAGATTTCTAAGGCCAGATTTGCATTTGGGATGTAATGGCCAGTCATTCTACCGTAAGCTCTTTGGAACCTCATATTGAAAGACCCTGACAGTTTCTCCCGACTCTCTCTTGATGTTGGAAAATTGTTGGTATAACACACTGGGGTCTATCACTTCCCCAAATTGTGATATAAAAGCTTTCTCTAGATCATCCCAACTAGTAATGGAATTTTTGGTGAGGTTTAAAAACCAGTCATAAGCTCCCTCCTGGAGAGTGAACGGGAACAATCTGCGAGGCAACATCTTCATGCTTTGTATATTCAACAATTTTAAAGCATTTTTAAAAGCTAGCGAGATGTTCTTCTGCGGTTCTTGTCCCATCATGTTTATATACGGGGAGATACCTTTTCGGGCTTCTGGCGAGGTCATGGGCTATACCCGGGATATTCAAAGCAGTGGGGCCCAACCAATTTGCCATTATTACTTGGCTGACAGTGATGTTCTGAGTTGTGATTGGATAACTGCAAGTGATGATAAAACTGCTCTTAACTTGAGGTCTTCTCTGGCAATTTTAAAAATTGTACTGACAACTTTCAAAAACTGTACTGACAATTTATGAAACTGAGCCACTTTTAAATGTTAAAATGCTGTGACTGGATAAAATACGGGCATGCAACTACGGTTCTTAAGGACTACACTTGAGCGAGTTCAGGCCCTCCTTCTAGCGCCAATTAGATGTTGGTCCGGCTTTCATGCACACCCCGGGAAGGATGAAGCAAGGAAGCTCCGGAGACATCCACGGGACGAATCCCACTCGCTTTAGGATCTAGCTGGTTATCCAAGGTGCGAGTTACAGAGTTGGGTCGAATGGCTATTCACTCTTTTCCACTTCGGAATAGATTTCAATATGGACTGCTCTGTTACCTTACAGGGGGTTCCTGAACTTGTTCAGTAGTTGCAGAAGTTGTTTATCAGATTTAACTTGAATTCTTGATCTAGCTCTCATGGGTCAGTAGATTTAAATAAAAGACAAATAAAGAAAATAAAAATGGATCATTCATCGAAAACAAAGAGAGGGTAGGGTAGGGCGAAAAGGAGAAGTTTATCGAACTTTAAACTGTAAAACTCTAAACTATCAATCTTATCTATGCTATCAGCTTCACAACAGAACAAATCAAAGAAGAAAGTGTCCAGTCAGTCTAAGATCACTTTCAACTAAGAGCACAAGGCAAAGTGGAACAGATCTAGCAAGAAAATTATAAATCCAAGGGCAGCTGGTTAAAACTGGTATCTTTCACCGGCAGCCTAGCTCACACAGTGAAGACAGAGCAATTAGAACAAACTTAACCTTCAAATCTGTAATTTCCCCTAGCAGACAATAGAACAACTGAAGCCTAACAACATATTTAAACTTGATAATACAGATTCACAGCATATATCTAACAAACTTTAATGGAACGGATAACAAAAGAAGATACACTTATCACACTCTGCAAAAGATTAGGCTCCTGGCCATGCTATCACAGAAAAGCTAAAGCACATCAACTCCAAGTCCAGAAACAAAGGATTTCACAAAATTTGCAAGAAATTGCTTATAAGCCTTTTATTTCTAAGTCTCCGCCTCCCGCAATTACATTGAGAAGAAGTATTTATAGACTCAGGACAGACCCTGATCTTTTCAGAAATATCTTCTTCTCATAACTGCAAATATTATCACATCTAAACCCTAGGACCCGGGTTTTACAATAAAAATCCATTTAAAAATCAAAGTCCGGATAGAACTTAACCCTTCACGCAATCGTGCAGTCAACTGCCATAAATGGAGAAGATAAAATCTAAAGCCACTTGCATTCATCCATAACTGCAAATAAATGCCTCCATTAATTCTGCTGGTGAGCCGGATGAGTCACCACTTCTCCATCAATTTGATCTCCGCAAAGCCATCCCGAGTTGAAATTATCTCCATGCTATCAATTCTGTCATAAATTTGCTATTGAATGCTTTCACCGGCTTCTTCTCCTCTAGCATGGCGGTCCTTGATCAAATCTGCACTTTAACTTTGACTTTATGGCCTTTCCCGGTTGTCCCGTAAGTGCCAGATGGAATCCTGCATGAAAGACAAAAAGATTATATTAGTACTTTAAAATCATTAAATCGAAGCTTTAAAGGTTAAAACAGATTAAAATCAGGCTAAAAACCCTAAAGCAAGCTTGCATGTCAGCTTCTGTTTGTCTGCCTCACGCTTTGACACGTGTCGCTACCCCAGGATGCCTTCTGTTTCCCGCTGGAATGCACTTCTGGCCTTTGAGGACTTTCTCTCTCCTATCGTGAAAATGCGACATGTCACGATTTCGCGACATGTCACGAAATCGTGACGTCCCCAGCGCTATGGCTACTTCTCTCTCTGTCGGCCGCGAAAATGCGACATGTCACGATTTCGCGACATGTCACGAAATCGCGCCTCCTGCTAGCGATCGTACAACTTTGCTCCAGCATGTCGCGATTTCGCGACATGCTTGTCTTGCAAGACTTCCTCAAAACGTGCAGCGCGTCGCTACCATTTTCACCCTTGATCTTCGAAACATGCAGCGCATCGCTACCATTCTCACCCTTGATCTTCGAAACATGCAGCGCATCGCTGCAAGCTCCACGATTTTGAAACATCGCGCATCGTGCACACTTTCCCTTGACTTGAAAAATGCGCATCGCAAGCTCGATTTTGAGACGGGATCGCAACTTTGGACTTAGCCACTTTTTCTCCTTTCCAGTCGCGAAATGTCGACATGTCGCGAAATCGTTCGTCTATATTCTTCTCTCTCCTTCAGACGATTTTGTGACACTTTCCAAAAATGGAAATGTCGCGATTTAAAATGTCTTTTCCTTATCCTTCTCTCTCGTCGCGATTTGTGACATGTCGAAATCGTTTTCTTACTTGGCCGATTTTCATGCATTTTCTCTCTCCTATCGCGAAAATGCGACATGTCACGATTTCGTGACATTCTCGGCTTTCTCTCTCCTCCGTCGGTAGCGATTTCGCGACGCTTTCCATAAATGGAAACGTCGCGATATCGCGACACTTCCAAAAATGGAAAGTGTCGCGATTTCGCTACACAAAAATGACTTAGCTGCTTTTCTATTTTCCTGTCGCGATATCGCGACATTTCCAAAAATGGAAGTGTCGCGATATCGCGACACTACCAAAAATGGAAAGTTTGATTTTTCATGAATTTATGCAACTGTTTTCTGGATTTTTCTCGGTACCGGTGCAAGATTTTGCTTAAGCATGAATGATTTCTAGCATGTAAAAAGTGAATTCTTGGATAACAAGCTAGAATGCAAGAAAAAGCACAACTTTAAAAAGGAGGCAAGCAAAATTGGATTTAAACCTGAAAATGATCAAGAGGGTCCCTGCTGCAAAAATGGAATTTCAGAGTTTTCAAGAGGATGGAATCTCATTTTTCAGTGGGGGGGTGTTGCTTCTCAACAGGGTTTTTGATGATGAAAATAAATGGAATGATTGTTTCTGTTCTTTGCCCTTAATAGAGGAAGGAGTTTTGATGATGAAATATGAAATGATTGTGTCTGTTCTTTACCCTTAATAAATAAAGGGGTTTTTGATGATGTGTCCTTATGATGATTTACCCATCCTATAGGATTGCATGGATATTCAGTCACTAAAACCTCCAGGTGACTAGGATAAACCACTAAATACAAGGTTCACTTGTACTTGTATCTGTTATTTACCCTTAACAGATAAAGGGGTTTTTGATGATTTGTGTCTATTCTTTGCCCTTAACAGATTAAAGGGGTTTTTGATGATTTGTGTTTGTTATTTTCCCTTAATAGATAAAATGGGTTTTTGATGATTTGTGTATGTTCTTTGCCCTTAACAGATAAAGGGGTTTTTTATTATGAACAAAAATGAAATGATTTGTGTTTGTTCTTTGCCCTTAACAAATAAAGGGGTTTTTGATAATGAAAGTGTCCTTATGGTAATCTATCCATCCTACCGGATTGCATGGATAACTAGTTGTTGCAACCACTAGGTGAAATAGGGTAAACCACTAAATACAAGGCTCACTTGTATTTGTGTTTGTTCTTTACCCTTAATAGAGGAAGGGGTTTTTGATGATGAACAAAAATGAAATGATTTGTGTCTGTTCTTTATCCTTAATAGATAAAGGGGTTTTTGTATAATGAAATGATTTATTTTTTTCATTGCCCTTAACAGATAAAGGGGTTTTTGAAATATGGAAATTTGATGAATGTTTCTATTCTTTGCCCTTAACAGATGAAGGGGTTTTTGAAATGAGGAAAATGTGATGAAATGTATCTGTTTTTGCCCTAACAGATGAAGGGGTTTTTGAAATGTGAAAATGTGATGAAATGTATATGTTTTTGCCCTAACAGATGAAGGGATTTTTTATGATGTATGATGGTGTGAATTCAAGGCAAAGGGCAGAACCTTTGACAAAAGGACGCAACCTTTTGAACTTGGAAATTGAATTGTTTATGATGTAATGTGATTGAATGATTGAATTTTTTATTGAATTGGTGGGGAAGGTGTGATACCTTGAACACCCCCAAGTTGTGAAGATGTTTGCTTTATTGGGGGGAAAGGTGTGAAATCTTGAACACCTCCAAGTTGTGATGATGTTCTCACTTTTTATCGATCTTTGCATATGTGAGTTATATATATATATATATATATATATATATATATATATATATATATATATATATATATATATATATATATATAACATACATGGATTTTTATTTTTGTGCTTTTAAGTGAATGCATTTGTGGAATGCATGTTTATGAAAATGTTTTTATGCATGTCTTATTGATTATTAATGCAAGCTAATCATGATGTGTATACATAATGCTTATGGATGATTAAATGCAAGTGAATCATGATGTGTATGCATAATGCTTATGGATGATTAATGCAAGTGAAATGGCATGTATATGAATGCAAAATATATGAGAGGAATACATGATGTTCAAATGATCATTTTTAGTTTCGTATTTTGTTGGCCATTTTTGTTCATTGTTTTGCAATCAAGGGCACCAATCTTGGTGGCTTTATGCGGGTTGATCCATGATGAAGACATGGATGTTGATATGGAAGAAGATATGGATGTTGATATGGAATACTGAAATATTTTTAAAGACTCAAACAGACTAGTGCTATCAACCAAACTCACTAAAGGTTGTCTAACTTTCTTTAGGACCAATGTGTGTGCAAGTGAAGTTCATGTACCAAATCTTGAGCATGATAATGACCCTAGACAATCAAGTACCAATGTGTGTGCATGTGAAGTTCATTACCTCATTACGAGTAAATTAGGCATGACTTGTTATGGAGAGGATCAAGAAGTTAGCTTATATGTATGTGTGATCAAAGGTCTCCCTTTTTGGAAGAGAGACATACCGCCCCGCATGAGCTTACTCCACTGCCAATCAAGCGTCTATAGCCCCAATGGAGACTCACTCCATAGTCCAATGATTTGATATTTTAGTCCTTGGGGATGACTATTTATCCTTCTGAGGGGACATGTGGTATGCTCCTTACAAATTTAGGGATCAAAAGTGTGTATATATAATTTGTTAAGTATTTGAATAGAGCTTTGGGGATGACTACTTATCCTTTTGAGGGGACATGTATTACGATCCTTATAGCTCTAATGATCTGTTGTGGGTGATTAGAAGTTGGTAATTTTTGTATAGAGCTTTGGGGAATCATATTCTCCATCGAAGTTTGAGGATAACGTGACCCTATCCTTACTACTCTATGTGTGAATATTTGGAGAGCAACTATGATATTGGTGAAACCACTTTTTTTTATTTTGGACTATGTTGCATGATAGGAAAAGCGAAGAATATTATTTTCACTTCAAGGTGCTACCCAAGTATGGTGTTATCCCTCTTTTACTCAAAATATTTTTAAGATGTGAAAGAGTGTGGTTGGTGCAAGATTGATTTTTGGAATCAGTTGACCATACTCAAGACTTTCTTAATGTGGAAAAAGTTTTTTTGGTCCTAAATAAAATTATACATCTTTCTGGAGGCTGCTAGACACACTAGTAATGGTTGAGTGAGGGAAAATTTTGGATTTTTGTGACTTTGGACAAATGGGATTTTTGGAGGGGATTGCATAAATGCTCCCAAATAGGTACCTCCAGTTGTGGAAACTTGAATTTTTGATTTTTGGACATATCATCACTACTATAAAATATCATTGAACGTGGGATGGGATGAATGCAATTTGTAAAATGCAGGGGTGTAGTGGAATGCATGTGGAATGAATGCAAATGAAATGTGTATGCAGTATGTATGAATGTAATGTGAAAAATACATGTAAATATGCCTATATGTAAATGCAATATGTATGCAATGGGAATATGCCTATGTGAATGATTTGTTTTTGTTTTTTTTTTTTTTTAAGCCATGTATATATACATATATAGTAATCACAGTAAGCTTGAAACACTTTTAAGTGTATGATGTTCATTGGCTCAAGTTTTTCAACTCCCCCTAGCTTGGGAAGCTTATGACCAAAGGTCTTAAGTGCCTTTGGGGCTTTTTGAAATTGGAATTTTATGTGACCAAAGGGATTGAGTACCTTTGGGGCTTTTTGAAATTTGATGTGACCAAAGGGATTAGGTACCCTTGGGGATTTTTGAAGTTGAAATGTGACCAAAGTAATTGAGTACCTTTGGGGCTTTTTTTGAAATTGAAATATGATGTGACCAAAGGGCTTAGGTACCCTTGGGGATTTTTGAAGTTGAAATGATATGTGACCAAAAGGCTTAAGTGCCTTTGGGGCTTTTTGAAATTGAAATTTGATGTGACCAAAGGGATTGAGTACCTTTGGGGCTTTTTGAAATTGAAATTTGATGTGACCAAAGGGCTTAGGTAACCTTGGGGTTTTTTGAAATTGAAATTTGATGTGACCAAAGGGATTGAGTACCTTTGGGGATTTTTGAAATTGAAATCTAATGTGACCAAAGGGCTTAGGTACCCTTGGGGATTTTTGAAGTTGGAATGTGACCAAAGGAGTTGAGTACCTTTGGGGATTTTTGGGATTGGTATGAACTGATTGAAAATAAAAGAAACCAAAATAATGCTAATTTTTTACCATGTGGGGATTACCTCATACATTATTATTTTATTAATGTGTATTCCTTTTTAAAACGATGGTTTTTTTTTATAGTTTTTTATTTACTTACGTTATGGTACTAACTAAAAATTAAATGAAAGTAATAAGTCAAAACAACTTAATGGAAAACACATCAAACCCACCCGCTACTTAATAATGGAATTATTGTTGTGTAGGCCATGTTAATGATCAAATGGTTGTTGGTTAAGCCATGTTGATGATGAAATGGCTAAGGTTGAGCCATGTTAATGATGAAATGGCTAAGGTTGAGCCATGTTAATGATGAAATGACTAAGGTTGAGCCATGTTAATGATGAAATGGCAAATGTTGAGCCATTTTAATGATGAAATGGCTAATATTAAGCCATGTTAATGATGAAATGGCTAAGGTTGAGCCATGTTAATGATGAAATGGCTATTTGTTGAGCCATGTTAATGATAAAATGGCTAAGGTTGAGCCATATTAATGATGAAATGGCTAAGGTTGAGCCATGTTAATGATGAAATGGCTAAGGTTGAGCCATGTTAATAATGAAATGGCTATTGGTTGAGCCATGTTAATGATGGCTATGGCTAAGGTTGAGCCATGCTAATGATAAAATAGATAAGGATAAGCCATGTTAATGATGGAATGGCTATTGTGGAGCCATTTTAATGGTGGAATGGTTGTTGTGGAGCCATGTTAATGATGAAATGGCTGAGGTTAAGCCATGTTAATGATGGACTGGTTGTTGGTTAAGCCATGTAAATGATGAAATGGCTTAAGGTAAAGCCATGTTAATGTGAAATGGCTAAGGTTAAGCCATGTTAATGATGAAATGGCTAAGGTTAAGCCATGTTAATGATGAAATGGTTTTTGGTTAAGCCATGTAAATGATGAAATGGTTGTTGGTTAAGCCATGTTAATGATTAAATGGCTAAGGTTAAACCATGTTAATGATGAAATGGCTAAGGTTAAGCCATGTTAATGATGAAATGGCTAAGGTTAAGCCATGTTAATTATGGGAATGGCTGATGTGGAGCCATGTTAAAATGTGACCAAAGGTATTAGGTAATTTTGGAGATTTTTGATTGGTGATGTATCCTACTTGTGGTAGGGATGGATAAGGGTTTTCCACCGAAGTAGCGGGTGAATTGGATGTATTTTTCATTAAGTTATTTTGGTCTATTACTTTATTTTGATTTCTTGTTAATACCATAACATAAATAAACCAACAATTTAGAACTATCAAAATGAACACAAGAACTAAAGCTTGTATAGAATTGAAAAATGAAAAAAACAATCAATGCTAAGTTTTTATCTTGTGTGGCTTACCTTCATACATTAATTTATATTCTTTTTAGAGTGATAGGTTTGTGTTTTTTGATGTTCTAATATTGCTTAATAAAAATAAAGGTAAAAACTAAGGTTGGCTAGGGCAACAAGATTCTTGTTGGTAATGACCTCCAACAAGTTTTATCAAGGGTAATCCTATGGTGTCTAGGGCAAAGATTGGTGGATGGAAATGATGGCCACCATCACCAAATCTCAAGCAATGGTTGGTGATGAAATCTAGCCACTATTTTTTTAGAGTGAAATGTGTTGTGTGTAATTGATTTTAAACTTTCCTATTCTTTATTGTGTTCAAACAATGCTAAAGATCACCAATTTTACTCATCTAAATCAGAATCCAACATATGAATGCAAATTTCATCTAAAAAGTGTGAAGTACACCGCTTAAAACCCCCTGTCTAGATAGCAATCGGAGGGTTCGTCCACCTCTCTGCCAAAGGTGCCACCCAAGGGTAGGAGTACTTTTTGCATTCAAATATTGTTCCTATTTAGATATGCAAAATAAGAAATATTTAACTCCTAAAAATGTAGATTCTAATAATGCTCTTTAGTTTCAAATGCAAACAAAATATGCAAGCAATCACTTGAATTTGTAGATTTTAAGACAGGAAATTTAATCTATGTGAATGCATGCACAAAAAACCCTAAATGCAATCTACTATGAATTATTTTTCAGATTACTTAATTTATATTCTTTTTATATCCCAGAATCTGAAAATACGTAAATTGTAAAATTAAAATCAGGGTTATGGGACTTACTCCAAAGCCTACGCTCTCATTAAATCACTACCAGATGCAGGTGGGAACCTATGTAGGTGCATAAGGGTACCTGTGTAGGTGCAGCAGGGTGCCTATGTAGATGTAGCAGGGTGCCTATGATGATCAAAAGTCATTGCAGAACACCTAGGCAACTTCTATAACTACTGCAGAATTCTTTAGAAACCCTAATCGATGGAATTAGTGAATTTTTCACTTCTAAAAAACCTGTAACAGTCAAAAACCAAATGAAATAAAAAAATTAAATTAGATTAATAAATGAAACCCTTGTGGGATCCTATCGTGATCACCATTTATGGAGACAAAAACATGACACTAAAGCAAATATAAAATAAATGATTCTAAAAAGACAATAATTGCACAAAATAATATTTTATTCAATAACGAGGGAGCTCAGAAACTCCTTGTTACAATTATTTTGTCCAATAGAATTATTTTGATATAGTAATTACAACTGCTAGGGTTCTTTGAAACCCTAGCTACCAAAAATAAGTGTCTTCAATGTGCTTTTTCTCCCAACAGAGTGAGTGGGATTTGTTGATATATGATTTTGGGCCACTCTAGATTCAACATATGTCCAATGATGAATAAATTTGTAGATCTACACACATACCAATAAAAACAATGGATTAGAAATACCTATGAGGGCTACACAACGTGAGACCCTCGGTTATCAATAAAATCCTAGTTATTAATGAATAAAGTAGCATGCAAAATATACTGATAATGAAATGAAATAACAAATAATGATTTACCTTGATGTTGTTGTTGATGATCTGTTGCATCATTGTAAATTTGATGGTAGGTGATCTTGTGCAGTAGATTCTGGTGTATGGTTGAGGGAACAATAGGTGCTGAGATACACCTGCAAGGTGTAGTAAGTGCATGGCTGCACCTATGGGATGAGGTAGGTGCTCGACTGTGCCTGGGATTAAGGTTTGAAATGTAGAAGCAGATCGTGGTAATGCGAAGGATGCAACGAATGGGATATGGTGGTAGCGATAGAATATGTATGAAATGAAGTAATATTATGGGGATTAGGGTACTGAAGGATGTGTGGCAGCCTCAAGGCACTTAGGATGGCTAAGGTTTAGAATCAAAGATTCTAGAGACTTGGGGAAATCTTGGGGGCTCAGAAAACTCAGGGGTTGAGCATTGAGGATGCTCCTCCTTATAATCAAGCCTAGGATTTTCTTAGGGTTTTAGCCTAACACTTTTAATCGTGTGGCTAAGATTAAATCAAATCCTAAGGTTGATATTATACTTTAAGTGTGGCATGGATTAATGAAAATGGATGGCTAAGATTATATTAAATATAATGGCTAAGGTTAATTGGATTTAAATATATATTTTATAGTAAATGTATTAAAATATAATAATAAAATATTATATTAAATATAAATAATATAAAATAAATATAAATTAAGTCCAAAGGGGTCGAAAAGTGGCGAGAAAGGGCTAAAGTGGGCATTTTGAAGGTGGGAAAGGTATGAAATGGTTAAATGGATGATGAGAAAGGTGTATGGTGGACAAGTGGGTGGTAGGATGGTTAGGATTAGGGATTAATGGCTAGGATTTAGTGTCTACAATATCATATATGATGCTTATATAACCATATTCCTTAAATCTATGTCAAGGTTACATTGTTTATTAATGAATGCATCATTCATTAGTCTACTACAACTTCAATGAGACAATTATTTATTTCTATTCCTTTCATAATAAAACATATTTTAAAAATAAAGTAAATATTCTTTATGGCATGCTTAAATAACTCTATAGCAATTTTAAAATAACCTTTATGATATTAACAAGAAACTTTATAAATTTTAATTGAATGAAGTTATGAAAAAGGCTGATTCATTACCCAAGTGTTGTAGGTGAGTTGGAGACGAGAGGGCAATCCTCCAAGGGAGGTCCCAGGTTCAAATCTCCACCCTACCAAAAAGCTGAATTGGGTATCCAAAATCCAATTGATAATGTTGGTGCAGGCAGGTTCGGGTGTGACTCTCGGGTGACTTTGACGGTGTAGAACCCCCTGTTCATGGTCTCTCAGACCAAGGTGGCCTTGCAAGGGGTTTTTCACTTAAAAAAAAAAAACTGATTCATTTAATTTTTATCTAAGATAAAACAAATTTAAGAAACCATCGATAAACATTTAATTAAACTTTGGAAAAGAGAGCTACGTCTCAACAAGCATTCCTACGTGGTAAGTACACAACAAATAGATGGTTTGAAAAAACATGTGGGTGTTTCATTCAAAGTGACTTTTAAAATCGGATGCAAGACTTAACGCGGACCAACTCAACCAACACGTTCTTAACGAATTAGGTTTATTGAAAATCTTCATAATGATAAGTTACAAGAGAGAAATTTTAGGGTAAATCCACATTACGATGAATCCATAATTGAAGTCTTTTAGCAATTTATATCTCAATAAAAAATTCTCACTCCATGGTCGTAAATATAATTCATCTCTTCCTCTAAACCAAGGACCACCACCCATTAATTTATTGATTATTTCTTAATTGGATAAGATGATGAAGAAAAATATTTTTAGAATAAACATCATGGAGTAGTTTGAATCTAATTTTGAATCTCCAAAATAAACTTACTTAGTGTCCATGGAACTTACATTTTAACCCTCTAATTTTAAGAACTATTATGTCATGCCCAATCATCTCATCTTTGATTATCACTTCTAGTGTAAAGCTTATTACCTAGGTAGGATTTTCCATAGATTTAATCTTCCTCTTATCCTAACTAGGGTATTTATGCTTCCACCAAGGACATCCTTGCTTCTTGTTAGGACTTTTAAAAATAACTTTCTTGCAAGGCTACCTAGATATTCCTCGCAAGAATCCTTTATTTTTAAAAATTTCTCAAATATCGAGAACAAAGAAAGATGAGGCTCACTCCTAGCCCATACTTGCTCCATTGTTTCATTTTATTTGTAACATGTATGTGTTAATATTTGTTTGAATTTTAAATTATTATTATTATTATTATTAACAATTCTTAGCTATATTTAGAACGAGCTCACTACTACTTATTTGTATGGATCAAAAAATTTATTAGGGAAATGGATGTGTATGTCTGGTTGTGTTTGATTAAATTTTTCAAGTTGCACTTTGTAAACTTTCCCATTATTTTCCCATTAATATTGGTCATAATTTTCCGTTATTTTATTTATAAAAGGATAGTGTAAGGTAGTTTTTAACTTCCATGAGATCATAGATTGTATTAGATGACCCTCATGGAGGATGTTGTTTATCCAATATGGTTATCCAACCATACTTTGGTTATCGAAGCATGGTCTAAAACCCTACTCGTTACAATATTTGAACCTTGGAACTATATTCAGAGTTCCAAAGTCTCCATAGTTAAACTACGCAGGTTGGACCTTTGTTCATTTTTATCTTATATTTTTCTTTATTAATTTTATTTTTATCATGTTGCATTTTTACTTTCTATCATTTTATTTTTTAAATTATGGTTGTGAATTCATGTGGAGTCATAAAAATCAATGGAATTAATTGAGGTTTTACCTTCAATGGGTTCAAAATAGGTTATGTCATTGATTTTCTCTAGTCAATACAATCAATTGTTCATCATATCATGAATGGAAATTTCCAAGCCACATGATCTCTAGTTAGCGAGGTATAACCTCTCATTTTACATTGAATATTTAGATTAGGTATCCAAGCAAAACATTTGTGAAATGCAAGTGCTTGGCATGTAACACATATGTCACCCATTAGTTTGTTAGAGTTTATCCCTCTATCTTGTTAAAGAGAAAAATTTAACTTTTATTTTTTTATTGTGATTCAATATTTTCATGTCATATTTGGAAGTTACTCTAGAATATTTTAGATTATAAACTTATGTATTTTGTAATAATTTATCCATAGGATGATGGTAAAATGATGTCACAAGTCATGTTTCAACTCATGCTCTTGAAATGTACCACAATACTATAAGCAATGTGATATTTATTTTTTTGTTTTATAGCATAGCCATAATAGATCCATGCTTGTCTCTACTAGGTATTCAACTATTGATCCATATGAGATATTAATAGTTATTTATAAATGCACATGTGTTTATTTGTTTATCCACTGACTAGATTTATGCAAAGGTTCTAGAAATGCTTTAAAATTTATAAGAGAAATGGTTTTCCCATACACTTTTGAGCAATAGTTTTTTATATTATAAAATAAGTGGGGAATATTCCTCTAAAAAAAGAAAGAAATAATGATACATAACCATCAAGATAGGAAATTATATATTTATTTTAAAGATGTATTTTTATTTTCTTGTTTTGGGAATGATAAATTTCTTTTGAAGCTTCCTTCCTTTGGAATATTTCTTGTACATATATTAAGATTTCTTCCTCTAGAATATTCCTATATATCTTTTTTAGATTCCTTTTTGTATAAGCTTCTTTGTACATCTATTTCAAGCATCCTTCCTTTAAAAGCTTCCTTGTACATCAATACAAGATATACTATGAAGAGTTTAAAGCACATGTATAGTTGTAGTAAATATCATTTATGCATGCATTTCTTTATGTATATTGTACATATATGGTATATATACTCATATCAAATTCCTTCCACTTGTATGTATAAGTTTTCCTCTTTTAGTATTTAAATTATTGGTTTCTATGCATAATTTTCTTAATTTTACAATTTATTGTAAGATAGTATAAAACCCATGCATGTTTTCTTTGTTTATTTAATGAAGTAAAAGTTTACATACTTACTTAAAATATGATATTTCGATTTATATTGTTTAGATAGCAATTATGCTATGCTTTCGTTACTTCTTGTACTTGATGTTTCATGAATGCTACAAGCTTATTGTAACCCAAAGATCATCTTTATTTCTTTGAGCACATCAAAATCTCATACATAAAATATAATAAAAAATTTAAAAAATAAATATTCATGTGCAAAATATGTAAATAACTTATTATCATTATATTTTTTGCTTTGTAAGTGAAAAACTTGTATTAAAGATTAATATTTTTCATATTATTCTCAATGAACTTCATTTTTCTTTCATATTATTCATTGACGTGTTTTTATGCTAATACTCTTTTTTTCTTTGGTCATATTTTGCATTATGGTTGCCTTTTATTTTTTATTTAGAAAAAATGGACACAACTTCCAATGCTTATCTATCCAATACATTTAAATTCAAAAGTGAATATACTAATTCTTGCCTATATTTTTATGTTTGGAGAAAAATAGGTTGTACTCGAGTCCCCCACCCTTGACAAATAACAACTCTTTATTTTAGATCTTGAGAGTTTAAAAACAAATTCAATTCTCATATCAATTGAGTTGCTATAGCTAGATACCTACATATTTTTTAATAAAAGGTCAAAATTCTTGATTTTTTTGGATCTTCTTCAATTATCTTTGTAAATATAAATATTCCAAAATCCAACATCCTTCTTCTTGACATTTTCCTGCAACAACCTTCACAATACCAAAACTTTACCCCTACTATCTACACATTGTATCTTAGTAGAGTAATATTTTTAAAACTTTGCGCTATAATAGTCTACTTTACTAGATATAGAATATTATTTTAATTCGTAAAGCATAAGTGCAATCATAAGTACTGTAATAAACAATTTATATTACCAATGGAAAACATTACAATAAATCTTAATATTATCTGATTCAAATAGTCAACATTATCTTGTCAGCTTCAACTAAACTTACTACTTCCTCTAACCATGGAAAAGATAATTTAACTTCATGATCCTCTATTAAAACCCCTCTATTGGCTAGTCTATTTGCATGTTTTTTCCCTTCCCTTAACGCATGTGTAAACCTAATTTCTTCAAAATTTGTAGCAAGGTCTTGTATTTCCACAATGATATCTTGTATATTCCATGGAGCCTTTACTTTCATAAAAATTGTATTTATTACTATTAATTATTTTCCTTCCATATATATTCTATTCCATTTCATTTTTCTACATATTTTTAAACCTTCCAAAATCACCCAAGATTCAACTTCGTTATTTGTCTTAAATCCACTATTAAAAGCATAATGTAAGAAAATATTACCCCTATTACTTCTAATTATTCTTCCTCATCTTGCTAGTCCTATATTTCCTTTATCTGCTTCATCAATATTCAATTTGACCAACTCCACTTCTAGTGATTTCCACTTTATATTCTTTACCTTCCTTTTGTTTCTCTATACCCAACATCATAATTCCATTTGATGAATTGACTCCATCTATCAAGGTTCTCTACTTGAAGATTATAAATTTGATGAGTTGATAGGGTTGGTTTAGAACCATCTATGGCTAAACAAATATTCCTATTAATTACCTCTAAATTGTTTTCCATTCCTTTAAATATTCTTTTGTTCATCTCTAGGCATACAGATTAAAGTATCATATATTTTTATGTATCCTAGATTGTTTGTAATGCCTCACTTTTAAAAGTGCTCTACCATTGCTTTAACCATTCTTACATTCATCATCATGCATTTACCAAACTTATTAAGAATCCATTTCCATAGTTCATAAACTATTGAGTAGTGTATCGAGAGATGGTCTATACAATCCTCCTCCTTTTTACATAGAACACATTATGAGGGGCCATGAGAACCAATTTTAATTAGGTTAACCTAATATAAAATTTTCCTATGACCTACTAGCCATAAAAACATGCTAACTTTTCGAATGCTTGGGCCATACAAAATAGCTCTCCATATTCTTATAGTATTCTTATTTTATTGGTGCTTTACATTATATATGCTTCTTGTAGTGTATTCTCTGAACTGTTCAACTCCTAAATTGGCTTATCCTTGACTTCCCTTAGAATAATCACTATTGTTATCTTTTGCTTAACTACCTCCTAGCAACAATGTATGGTATAATTGTAAAAACGATCTTTCTATCTGTATCTTCCTTCTTGATCCTTGTACATAATGTTTAAAAGTATATCACCATATTTTTATTGAAGTAATCTCATCCATGGTTTCAAAAGTGAATCTATATTGAGTGGATTTTTATCACACTAAGTATCCATCCAAAATATAATTTTTTTTTCTAGTTCCCACCACCCATATTAGACCTTTAATCACTAGATCAATTTATTTTTTAAATTGTTCAGCTTGGATCATTAAGCTCAACATTCTTAGAAGAATTATTGCCCATTGTCTTTTACTCTCTTTGTATAATCTTTAAATTGCTTTTCCCTTTAGAGCTAAGTTTGTGTCTGTAAGAACTTTTAAATCAAGACCTCCCCTAGTTTTATCATCACACGCCTTGCTCCATTTCACCAAAGGATATTTCCTTTTATCATGTACTCTTGGTCATAAAAATGATTGCATAATATAGATTAATCCTTTTCTACCAATTCTGGCATAATATGCAAGGGCTATAATATGTTGGATTTGCTTATAAGACTGATTTAATTATTTGTACTCTTTCTTTTGAGGATAACCATCTACCTTTCCATTCTGATAGTTTATTTTAAACTTTAATTATAACTAGATTCCACAATTCTATCCTTATTATTCCCTCAAATAAAGGCATCTCTAGATATGTTGCTGGAAAATTTGCTTCCTCTATTTGAAGTAACCTGCATATCCTTACTTTGATTCTAGATGGAGTGTTTAGGAAGTAACTTTTGGATTTTGTCTTGTTAACTTTCTACCATGACACTCTTTCATATTCCTTTAATAAGTTATTTAAAGTTTTGACCTTATTTTCTCCTACCCATCCAAAATGGGTTGTATCATCTACAGGTTGTTGATGGATGATGTCAATGTTATTACTAGCCTTAAGTTTTATTATTAGCCCATATTTGTATGTCTTCTTCAAGTTCATTTCCAATACCTCTAGCATAATAATGAAAAAATACGGTGATAGAGGCTCTTATTGTTTAAGACCCCTCTTGGATTTAAATGATTATGTTACTAATCCATTGACCAACACTAAATATGATGTTTTAGAGACATAAGCTTTAATCCATATAATCCATTTCTTTCCAAATCCAAACTTTTCTAATACTATAAAAAGAAGATCTCATTTAACCCTATCATAGGCTTTATTCATATCAATATTTAAGATCATTTCTCTCTTTTTTCTAGAATTTGTTGAATTTCTTACTTCATGAGCTACTATGATCCCATCGAAAATTCATCTTCCTTTCACAAATCCTCCTTGCTCTTCTAAAATATTTTTTTCTTATAGATGTCTTAACCAATTTTCAATTACTTTGGAGATTATGTTATATGCCATATTACAAAGGCTTATGGGCCTAAATGAATCAAACAATAACTCATCATTCCTTTTTGAAACCAAGGTAAGATATATTGCATTTATTTTATAAGGTATGTATTGTTTTACCATAGACTGTTCCACCACCATCAACAAAGAATCTTTCATTATTTTCTAGTTATGCTAATAGAATGTTGTAGAGAGTCCATATAGACTCAAGGATTTATCAAAAGAGAAAAAATTTGAATGAACTTCTAGAGTAATAAACTCCACTAGTTTACAATTGCCTTAATCTATTATAACTTAATGTACTTCTTACAGTAGTTATCTATAATAATTACAATATAGCCATCTCGACTATCTTTATTTTTATTATCTTGGGCCTTAAGTTTAGTTAGTTGACCCTTGAGCATTAAAATTAGGATTGATATTGATTTAATATATAAATAAGGTGAATTTGTAATAGTTGGCATCATTGGATAATTTAAATTTAAGTTGCCTTAATATGCATATGAAATTTTAGTCTCTTAAAGTGGCTATGAGACCTTGCTTTCTTCGAGTGGCTATGGATTTGCTATTACACTTATTTAATATGTGGATTGGTTACTACACTAATTTTATTGGCTTTGCATTGGATTATATCTCGTATTATTGAATATTTTCTACTAAATTGCTAAATAATTGAATTATATTCATAATAAGTGGTATAAGAGCAACAATTCTAGTAAAGTGGGGATTGTTTTTTGTGAATTGTAGAATTAGAATAAATATTTTTCAAGAAAAGTATCTCATATTTCAAGAGCCATATCTCTATGAAAGTTTACCCGATTCAGATGATTCTTGGATTATTTTGTGCAAAATTTGAAGAGCTTTAAAATGAGTGGTCATATGAAGGAATCTAAGAAATATTGAGGGAGATACATCTCTATGAATTTAGTCATCTAGAACAAGGCAATGAAAAATAAAATTTGTCTGTTGGGGTAAGCAAATCAGTTACAACTTATTTTATTTTAAAGAAAAATTATAGATCTAATTTTTTATGTGGAATTTTAGCTTCAAATTAGTGGGGAGATATATATTTTTATGAAAACCTAGTTTGCATTATCATTTTATGGATGTGAACTCATGGTACTTCAAATTTATTTTGGAGTGGATGATATTGATGCTAGATAGTGGTGGACATATTTAAAGAGGATTAATTTATATACAAAATGGATTTTTTAAGAGGATCAAAAAACCTTATAACAAGAGAGGTCGTAGCCTTTACTATTAGAAAGAGCCATTTGGGCTAATACATTAGGTACCATATGACGATTTACCAAAAAAATAAAAAAACACAGTGATGCCCGTGAGGGCTACATCAACCCCTCCCAACGGAGGTCAAAAAATAGCTGAAAAACCATAAAAAACACATAACCATCCATTTTATAGATCGCTTCCACTAGAAGTCAAAAAGGAAAATATCCTAGGAAACTTCCTTACATGTTCGGATCCTCCTGGGTCTCATGCCCCTTGAAGTGCTTGAGTATCCTCACCATTGTATTTGTAGAGGAGAGGATGTTGGTCATCATGTCTAACATAAACTAGGGATACAACCCCTCAACTTTGCTCTCAGTGTCAAAGTTGATTTGTTTTAGTGGGGTCCCTTTCTCCTTCTTCACCTTCTTAAGCCATAGAGATGATCGATATGGGGTCACGATGTCAGTATACCCTCTCTTTGTTGGCTTGCTATGAGAAACTCTTTGGAGGGATGCAGGATTGGCCACCTTAGGAGGGTTGTTACGGATAGGGATGGAAGTCCCATCCTCTTGGAAAAAACTAGGACTACCCAGGGCTTGGGTAGCAATAGGAAGGACCACCTGGGGCATAGGACGATTCATAGTGACATGGCAAAAGATGACACTAATTAACCCCTGATGGATGGGAGGGTAAGACGATTTCTTGCTCTTTTTGATAGTGAGGCCAAGGGAGTAGACAAGATAGTCAAGAATATAGACCTACTTGGCATCCCTCAGGTGGTTTACAAAATTGATGTGGAAACTGCACAGAGGTTTATCAGGATCATCGCAAGTAACATATTGAAGGATGGGGATGATGGCAAGATTCCAAGATTTAGGGAGGACTGAGCGAAGGAGGGTCCCACCCAAGGTTTCATCTTTTGTTAGGGAATTGCTCCAATTCCTCTTCCCAATTGTGACGATCACACCAAATTTTATGACCTACCATCGGCAACCTAGTGATCTCACTCATAAGCTCAATGGAGATTTTAAAATTTAGCCCCCTCACCACAACCTCACCCTAGTTCCAGGAGTCCACAAAGGCATGAGTGACATCATCTTTGGGTCCTTGGAATTTTTGGAGGAAAGGGAGCATACCCTTGGCTTTCATAAACATCATGGCTTTGTCACACAGGGAAAGTTCAACCGACTCGACATAAGGAGAAGCCATAGAATCAGGAAAAAAACACACACCAGGAGGGAAACCAGATGACTTTGCACCACACTCTAGGGGACACCTTACACCAAAAGACAAGGCTCACCCAAACACCACTATATTAAATAGATTTTTTTTGGAGATGAGCCTTACATGCATGCATAGAGAGCCATCATTATCAAATATAGCATTAGATCCAGGATGGTGGCAAATATTGATGCTGAGGTGGACATGCAACCTTCGAAGGTGCCACGTGTTGCCGAAGGTAGTGGTACCTTTGGTAGTTATGTATAGAGAGGTGGGCTGGAGCGTCCTCTCGATGTGCCCAAGAGATGACCAATGGTGATCTTTGCTTGGGTATGCTAGGCCCATCCAAATCTTAGCAAGGGAGATTAACAAACCATCCACCTATCTTTGACCTTTTCCAGGCATGAGGTACAAGATCGAAGATCTGCTGGACCACCTTTCAAGGGACTTTGGGAAAATATCATTCCCATAATGCCTACCATGAACCATCATGATGGGTGTGCCAATTGGGTCCGATGGTGCAGGTGTCGTGGCTCTCCCTGAGCTCGACCACCTAGGCCCAATCCTTACATCACACTTATGTGGAGACAATAATAATATCCTGGCTAACGATCTTCTCAATGTCAACTGGGAAACTCTGATGCCACACCATAAGACATGTACTTTAAACCTTTGTTTGCTAAGTGGTTAGCTAGACCATTGCCATCCCTGTAGGTATGCTTAAACTGAACCTGGTTCCTCTGATGAAGGATGCTTCTAGCCTGAGTGATGATATTGTAAAACTTCCACACTAGAACCTTATAATTTTTCATGTATTTGATGATGTTCAAAGAGTCTCCTTCAACAAACAAGGGATGGGGATCCTCCATCATCAGCTCAAGACCTCTTAGCAATCCTCTGGCCTCTATGACATGATTGGTTTGATGCCCTAAGTTCTCATAGAAAGCCATTACAAGCCTTCCATTGTGATCTCAAACTGACCCACCCATAGTGGCCAATCCTGGGTTACCATGAGATACCCCATAAAAATTTAGCTTCAACCACCCATAAGGATGCTTGACCCACCTGAAGTCCTTCCTAGAAACTCATGGATCCTATCACTCCTTACTCTCCTTGGATAACTTAAAGGATTTGAACAAACCTTCTTCGATCACATTTTTGGTCCAAGGGCTAGGGATAAGCTTGGAATTCTCAATGGCAAATGCGATGGCCTTATGAGAAACTAAGGGAGGATCCTTGGGGGGTGAACAAAGATTCTACCATTGCATTCTAACCATACCTACCACACAAAGTGGTGGAGGCAAGCATTCCACAAGAAACGGACCTTGGGGTTTTTAAAATGATTGACCCATTGGAAGAAGGCCTCATTGATGGTCTTGGGGGAAACCCATTGGATCTGGAAGGTGGAGAGGATGTCACCAAGGACCGACCTAGTATATCCATAGTGTAGGAAGAGATGGTTAGAGGAATCATAGGAAGACTCACACAAGTAACATCTATTGGCTAAAGCAAACCCCATCTTGTGCATATTGTCAATAGTGAGGGATTTGTTCTGAAAAGTAATCCAACAAAAGAAATTTACCTTTGGGATAACTCATTTCCTCTAGATCAAGTTGTAAGGAAATTCCAAAATTGGATCTTTGCACTGAAGCCCATAGGCAGTTTTGACAGAGAAACCCCCATCATCGATCCTCCTCCATATCAATCTATCCAGTCATCTACTAGTGGGTATGATGATGTCCTTGAGGATGGAGGATAGGAAGCCAGCCTCCGACTCTAGCCCTTCTACATTGATGAATTTCCACTATAGGGAGCCATTTATCCATTCAATGAAATTGACCACCTTTTGCCCAACATTGTTATCCAGGAAACTTTTAAGTTGAACTAGCCTGGTCTGTTCTGACAGAGGATCCTGTAGGGCCCACCTGTCCTTCCAAAATTCTATACTTTGACCATCCCCAAGGATCCACTTGATGCCATTTTGGATCAACTATCTGGATTGACCAATGGATTTACAAAAATCTGACCCCCGATGGGAATTCCACCCTCAAGAAGGGGAGTGTTTTTGAGGTATTTCCTCCTAACAATCATAACCCATTCAACTGGTTCTTCGACTAGGATCCTCTAGGTGTGCTTGCCAATGAGCACAAGGTTCATCATGGCCATTATTCTAACCCCTAATCCACCTTGCTTTTTGCTTCTATACACTTTGTCCTAGGCTACCAAAGGATTCCTATATTTATCTTCATTTCCTAACCAAAGAACATTTCATTGAGCCTGCTCGATCTTGAGAAGAACTGAGGCAGACACTCTAAAAATAGACATGAAGAAAGTCAAAATCCCTTGGAGGTAAGCCATGGTAAGGGTTGCCTTGGCAGCTTGGGATAGGAGCTTGCCTTTCCATGACACCAATTTTTTGTGGATCCTCTCAATCACCATATTCCACATCCCTTCCTTTGCATGCCCACAAAAAAGTGGGAGGCCAAGATAGGTGGTGGGAAGGTAGTCAATAGAGTAGCCTAGGATCCTTGCAATCTAGACTTGACGCATGGCTAGGGTGTTGATGAAAAAGATCTTGCTTTTGATGTAATTTACTTTTTGTCAACAACCTTCTCATAGAGACCAAGGATTCGTTTGATAGATTTAGCTTGAGATACTGATGCAATGGTAGACATGAGCATGTCATCCACAAACTACTGATGGGTGATCGCATAATCCTCAGAGGCAGGGAGGATACCTGTCACCTTATTCCAACGTTGGCCATCCTTGAGAGCTCTTCCCAATGCTTCTACAAGGATAATGAAAAGGATGGGGGATAGAGGATCCCCTTGGCGTAAACCTCTTGAGCTTTGAAAGAACCCGACAAGAGAGCCATTGACTAGAATTGAGAACTAGGGAGAGGAAATGTAGCCCTGGATGATATCAACCCACAAAGGGTGGAAGTCGAACTTGAGAATGATTTTCTAAAGAAAGCATTTTTCAACCCTATCGAAGGCTTTATTCATATCCAACTTAAGAAACATGGCATCCTTCTTAGACATTAAGGCCGAATGTAGGGTTTCATGGATCGAGATGACCCCATCCAGGATGTTCCTCCCTTTAACCGAGTTGCATTGGGATTGGTCAATTATGAGGGGAAGAATGGCCTTTAGCCTGTTGGCCATAACCTTGGTCAAAATTTTATAGATGACATTGCATAGGTTTATGGGCCTATAATCAGAGATGGATTTGCAAGTAGATAATTTTAGGATGAGGGCCAAGAAGGTGGAATTGAAACTACGAGGGACAACTTTGGTTTCCTAAATTTCTCTAATAGCCTTACAAACATCATTCCCCGCCACATCCCACATAGTTTGGAATAACCTTGGAGAGAAACCATCTGGTCCAGGGGCTTTATCGGGTTGCATTGAAAATAAGGCCTGTTTAACTTCATCGCGGGTGAAGGTATCCACCAGTCTGGAGTTCAATTCCTAAGGAACGATGTTGGGGATATCAGCAATGAGAGTATCCTGAGCTTGATTGTCATCCTCTGAGGAACATCCGAAGAGGTTATGGAAGAAAGACACTGCTTCGGTCCTAATCTCTATAATGTCAGTGGACACTAATTCGTTGTTGCACATGATCTCCCTAATATTGTTGGATGCCCTATGCTGCATGGTGGAGGTATGAAATAACCTTGTATTGGCATCACCTTCCTTGACCCATAGGTCTCTTGACTTTTGCCTCCAAAAATTTTTGTCTCTGGCCAAGATATTATGGAATTCTGCTAGGATGTTTCTTTCCTCCTCCCTAGTGGGGTTGTTGTGGTCCTATGATTTTATTCTCCTTTCTATCTCCTAGATTTTCTCAGTAATAGCTTTCTTGTTGGCAAAAAGGTTGCCAAAGACCTCCCTATTCTAGATTTTTAGGTTTTCTTTGACCATATTCAACTTCAGAGCCAACTAAGAAGTGGCATACCCTCTGACACTTTGATGCCACCAATAGGACACTTGATTTTTGAAATCCTTGTGTTGGGTCCACATGGCTTTGAAACGAAAAGGAGTTTTAAAGGAGGGAGGCCTACCAGATTCAAGGAGTATGGGATTGTGGTTTGATCCAATATGAGGTAAGGATAGCAGAGTGGCATCGTAAAACCATGGGCTAGCTTCTTAAGAAATTAGGAACCTATCCAACTTGAATTGGATGGGTCCGCTATCAATCCTCCTGTTGCTCCAAGTAAAAGAGGATCCTTTGAGCTGAACATCCATGAGCTCATTGGTATTGATAAACCCTCTAAAGTCCTCCATGCTTCTGCTATAAGAACCACTGCCTCCTCTCTTTTCATATGGATGCAAAGGACTATTGAATTCCCCTGTTAATATCCAAGGAAAGGTGTTAAAGTTTGTTCTCATTTGAGTTACTATTTCCCACATCACGGCCCGCTCACCGGGTGAGTTTAAAAGTATGCATTTTTTATCCTTATATATTTTTTTAATTTATTTGTAAAAGGATTTTTTGTAAGAAGTGGACATATTTTCCTCTAAGCTTGGAGTATTGTGCTCACCTTTTTGAAATTTTGAAATTTTCTCTTTTAGTTCTTCTTTCTTCTTAGAAATATTTTCAAAAGTATTGTTGTTCCACTTTTTAAATCTAGATGTCATTGATTTATTTTGTTTTGTAAGTGTATACAACCCATCATTTCTTGAAGAATTTCATGTTTTTGCTATCATATCAATAAATTAGGATGGCCTTCCTAGATCTTCTCATATTTAAAATATGATATTTTTTAAATTTATTTCCTCCATTTTAACTCTTATTGGCTAGGGATTTGAACCAATCCTTGTCAAAGTATTGGTATAAGCACAAGTTCCTTCATCTAGCCAATGATTTGAGAGTATGCATCCATCTAATTATTTTTATCAGGTTCGAGCATATCTTGTTGTTGGTCCATGTATAGTTATCCTCTCCAAACTCAACCTTACATAGATTATTATTTTGAATAAAAGTTGAAAAATATCTCATACTTTGGGTTATTTTCCTAATTCCCCCAAAATTTTCATCCAACTTGGTTATGGCATTAAAATATCCTATGATCATAAATTGAGTTTCTTGGTTTTTACTTGTCATAAAATCTTCAATCCCACTCCATACTTTTATTTTGCTTGATTGGGTTGTAGATCCATAGACATTTATAAGGATTAAATGAATATTTGTAAAGTAGCATGTGACTAATGAGGCTACCCAATGCCTACTTTTATGAATGGTTTCACAGGACTATATTCCAACATGTTAGAATTCCCCTTGATGCTCCTTATGAATCCACAACATCCCATTCATATATTTTCCATATTACTTTTATAGTTTTGTAAATTTCTTCCTTTGTCATTTTATTTTTCCTAGATTCAAATAATATTAGGCTTATTATTTAAATAGAGGTCCCTAATACACCTCTACTTTGAGGGGGATTTAAAACCTCATTATATTCCATGAGATAGTAATTATATATCATTAGGGGATGTTGGCATCTCTTGAAAATTACCAATATCATTTTGTTGTTTAGTGAAGAGAAATTCAACCAACTTAAATTGTGTTCCTTTCTATATGTTTGCTCTTGCTTCCCTAGTTCTCACTTGTTGAAGATTTTCCTCTTTTTGACTTGCTAGTATCAAGAGTAGGTCTTATTTTTCTATTGCTCAATATCCTTTCACAACTAACCTTTTCATTAGATTTATTCTCTCTTGGCTTTGCTAAGGAAGCTTTTAAATTATCCTACTTATTTTTTGGTATTTCCTTGTTAATGGTAGAGGTATTAACATCTAACATTATGTTTTTTGTACCACTTCCATTATCTTAAATGTTATATGGTATTTTAAAGGAGGGAAAACATCCCACAATGTATAATTTTTGGTGGATTTGCTAGGATCCGAGGTGACTGTAGGGCTGTTGTGTTTCCTCTACACTCAGGGGCTTAGGGGATCGAAGGGGTCAACGGGAGAAATTTAAGTACTCGATTCAAGTTTAGGATGGAAGGTTTAATGTATTTATTGAACAATCACCTAAGTTTTATCTAGACTAAAATCTAATCTAGAAAGAATTAAAGAACAACAATGCAGGACCAATAATGATGCAAGCAAACAAGAAGCTATTTCTAGAATGATTCTTCAGTTGAATGATAACTATCCCTAATTTTGCAATAAAGTAAATATTTTTTGTTCTTTTCAAGGAAGAAACCAAGAGAATGCACAAACAAGACTAGTCTTGATATAAACTATATGCCTTTTCTCTTTCGATGCCTAGAAATAAAATCAAAATATCTTATTTTCTTATGTTTTAAAATTGTAAATGAACAAAAATGGACATAGGCACACAAAAAACAACCTAATAGATCTATCAGAGCACTTACTTGATCTGTTGGTTGATCCTAGCCAAATTCGCACCCCATAAATCAATGATTGTGAATTCAGTTAGACCTACAAAACAAATTCAAAACCTTGGAAAAAATGATCAATGTTTGGGGACTTGCTTAGGCCACTATGTGACTAAGCTTGGAGGCACAACATTCAAGCCCCCTTAGTCCTTTTAGTTGATTGTTCAAAAATAAAAATGATTGTTGACCTTTGGGAATAATAAAAATGAGATATAACAACATGAAATAGTGAAATCAAAGTGCAAACATAATAGATACAATGAAAAACTAGTATGTAAATGATGGCCTAGAGTTTTAGGAGCAAACATTTCCCCCAAGCTATTGTAATCAAATTTGCACCCTATGATTAGCGAGAGAGAATTAAAAAAAATTAAAAGATGGTAAAACCAATGGTTTCACCGAATTCATGTTCCATAAGGGTGGGGCATGAATTTGTACAAGAGTTCTTAAGATCTAATTTAAGAAATGCAAAATATAATTTATAACTAAGAAATAATAATCTAAGAGCTAATAATGCACAAAGAAAATCTGATAAGCTTGTAGAATTAGGAGTAGAGGTAGCAACCAATGTGGAAGACCTTTTATCTTTAAAAGAAAAATGATGTGATCAATTTTTCATCAAATCTTATCCACTTGCTCATCCATAGTAGCAAATCACAAAGAGCACCAAAAAGAAATAAAAGCACTAACATCAAATCTTGATAACATCAATTAATAGTGGATAGATTTGAGGTTATCTTTTGGGATCAAAAAAGAGAGTCAAATCCTTCTCTTTACAGGAGTTTTGGATGTATTTTGGATAGGAAAATGAAAAAAACTTTGGCTAAGATCCAACGCCACAAAGGTCAGGCAAAAACTTGGACTTTTTAAGATAAAAATCCTAAACTTACCAAATTTGTGCCCCATCTTGGAATGATCATAAATTCGATAAGGCTATGATAAAAAGCAAAGAAAGGATGGGAAAGAAGCCCAAACTTACACTTAGTAACTTTAAAGGACTTCTTATGGATTCTAAGAGAAAAATAACTCATTTTTATGGGTCAATTTTTTGTGTCTACATTTTACCCCCTCTTTGATGTATTTATGGTCTAATACATGCATGAAAGAAATATGTAGACTCCTATGGGAAAAAAATGACAAACACAAAAAGGGGTGGTAGGATTAGTTGAAGGGATAGTAAAAAATGGTATTATTCCAAACACTTTGAAATTTTACATGCATCTCGAGGCTTTAATAACATTAATGCCCTAATACTGAGGTGCCCATCTAGTTTAAGAAGGAATGCCAAATTCTTGAATAAACTTGAAATGACAGACACAAAAGAACAAAGAAGCAAATAGAAAATTAAAAATATGAGAGATAAAAGGAGGGATAAAAGGAGAGAGAGGGTGAAAATGAATTAATTTTCACCATGCGAAGAAACAAAAAATATCTCTAGAAAAAAAGTAAAATGATGCTTCCCACACATCATTCAATCATTGCAAGGGGTGAGGCCACTAAATAGTAGAGCAAGCATGGGTAAGGACCAAAATCCAAATTATAGACTAGGTTATATTAGGGTTTTACTATTTTTATTAATTTTTTTATGATTTTTTAAATTTGATTTAGAATAAATTGCTATGTGGGCACTTGATGCGAATTTGGGGGCTAACCGTAAATTCAGTTGCACGCCAATGATGACCATATTCATACCCTATAAATACAGGGTATGAATTCATTCCATAAAAAGAATGGGCATGAATTTTGAGTGAGCCATTGATTGATGAGTGCACCTGAGGCAGGCGTTGGCTCATTTATGAGTGAGATAGAACTAATTTACCTAGCCTAGAAGAAGAGAAAAAGAGAAAAAGAGGGGGATAAAAGAAAGAAAAGAAAGAAGAAATAAAAAGATAAAAAAATGGATTCACTTACATAAAAGTTTTCTTAAATGGTTGAGGTGGACATAGCACTATTTATGGTGTTGGTAGAGATATGGTACCCAAAGTTGTCAACCTTTCGATAATCGACATGTGAGATGATCGTCACACTAGAGGACGTGTGGTAGATCTTGAGCATCCCCATAAGGAGGAGAGTAGTTTATAGACCATGAGGGCATCAAGAAACACTACAACTATTATCAGGGAACCCAACTCATAAGGTCAATTAGAGTGGAATCCATGTAGATGAGATACCCATGCAATATGGGGGTAATGCATTGATGACAATACTCTGTAGGGTAGTGGATGGATTCCTAGAATACCACACAAGCAAGCAAAACTTGCCATGGTAATTGGAAGGGATAGTGGTAGACATGCAAGACCAATAGGTTAGGTTTGCATGGGGACCATATGTATTGAATCACTTGTACAAGATATTATACAATGTTGTGTACAAGTGACATACAAGACTAGTCTATATTACTTTGCTCTAGGTGTGGTTTTGGGAGTACATAGCCATCTAGAGACTACATGCACTACCAACACCATTTCCCAACCTAGAGCGGCCAATAACATATAGGTGGGCTCAAGAATACAAGCGATTCCAAAGGATGTACATTAGTATCCTATCATTAGAGAGCTAGGAGGTATATGAAATATGAGAGCACCAGATTCCATGGTGTCTACACCCTAGATGGGTTGAGGATGAGGAGGATTTGGTGAGAGTACGAAGGATCAAGTGGGTGGCAATGGATAGGGAGAAGCTAGAGCTCTATAGGTTTGATCGAGTACAATGGTAGTTTGGTATCCTTTAGGAGGTGCTAGACTTGGGAGACTACTGGTTTAGGAGGGTGCGATGGGACCCATTAGGGGTTAGAGGGGACCTTGATGTGGGGAGGTTCATAGAGGAGGACCTAGATGACCCAATCTTCATGGATCCAAGAGTGGATGATGTTGGGATAGGATACTAACATACATCCTTTAGACTCACTTATAGTCTTGAACCCACCTATATGATGTTGGGATAGCGCTTGGATATCAAATATGGTACAAGGCTATCATGCTCCCAAGGATCTCCCCATCGATGCTAGTGTAGAGGTGCTAGGTCATGACCTAAAGGGTGTAGTTGGTGCTTTGAGAGACCATCCAACACACTACTAAGCAATGATAGAAGGGAATTGGTAGACACAGGTGTAGCTTCATATATAGATGGTGATATCCATGAGAACCACTATCACTCTCTCTAGCTTGAGAGGAGGGGGACATTTAGAGGTACATCCATAGCTACATAGACCAAGCCAAGTAGTAGGAGATGCTCCTTCAATGATGATAGTGGGACCTAGTAGGACTATAGTTCAATATGAACTAGCAAAGGAGACGAAGGTGCTATAGGCCAAGATGGTGGTCATGTAAGGGAGATAGACCTGCTTCAAGAGGATAGATCTAAGGGGCTGTATGGGATGTAAGGTACCCTAATAATGATACTCTTAGATATTTATGAGCCCTTGCTACATAGGTCATGATAGCATCAAAGAGAGATGCAACTAAGGCAAAGGTAGACCACCTTAGGGGAGAGATGGTTCGATTGGAGGAGTGACAATAGGTCTAGGAAGAGGGTATGGATGTCTTATTGGCAACAAATAGATAGAGGTAATCTAACCATTGTAGGAGGATCTACAAAGTGTGAGGTAGGACTTGTAGGTATCAATATGGAGGGAGAACTACTACTAGATGATGTATTACAAGGTAGTACCTATAGATCAGAGGGTTCCTCTACCATCCTCCTTACAGTCATGGAGTTGATCACATACATGGTCTATCTTGTATTTCATGAATATACCTCCACTAGGACCACCTCTAATAGGTAGGACAAGGGATTCTAGCTCATAGACCTAGGGCAAGGAATGGGGTGACATACCAATTTTGAGTGTGGCGTGCATCCCTGGGGGGTCGAGTGTGTCAAGCTTGGACTGTGGCACACTGATCCATATAACATGTACCCACCACTTTTAAGTAATGTATCATGTTGATTTTTATTTAATGTGTGTTTAATTATACATTATTATTTATTGGTTTATGCATGACTATCCATAAACATGATGAATGAACTTTAACTAATAAATGTAAAATGAACTTATCTAATGAATGAAAAATAAATTAATCTAAATAATTAAATCCATGATAAAAAATGATCAAAGAAGCAAAATGAAGATAAAAAATGGGATGGAAGAAAGAAAATGAAAAGAAAAACAAGGAAAAACAAAAACTACACTATAGCTGAATTTTCACCCCATAAAAATGGATCACGAATTCGTCTTAGAAATAATTTGTGCCCCATAGGGACAAAAGGTATAAATTTGGAAAAAGAGGAAAATAAAGAGAAGGAGCAAAAAAATAAGGATAAGGTCAAAATAAGGTCAAAGAAAGCAAAAAGATGCTTATATCATGATATTTGAATCAACGTAGATCGTAAGAGGTCAATGTGATCAAATGATCATAAGCTAAGTGAAAAAGAAAAGAAAATATGGATTGAAGCCCTATGAGGATGTATGCTCACAAATGGTCAAGGATGGAGTAAAACCTATTGTGGGTGTAGTGCTCACAAGTAGCCATGAAGCTATACTTTGAAGGTTTTATGCTCATTGAAAAGAACAATTGTGGATTGATACCCGCTATGGGTGTGGTGCTCACTAATGGTTGATGGAGAGATACCCGCTAGGATGTATTCTCACAAATGGACTAGGATGGAGGCTAGTAATCATTGGAAGCCATGAATTTATCCTATATGGGGTGTAATATTTGATTGAATTTCTAAAAAGAGTGTAACCCAATAGGGGTGTGGTGTGTGCAAAATATGGGTGAGCAAATAAAAGCACATAAAAAAAATTTGCATGTGTGTGCATGTGTTAGATAAAAGCAAGATAGAAGAATAAGAGAAATAAAAAGTAAATAATATTGTGCATGTGTGTCCTTTTTGAAATTTCAATAGCTAAAATGTGTGCGTAAGATAGCTAGTGGTCGTATGAACACCATAAATGCTAATCATGTGGTGTCTACCCTATCCTAGGAGGATCTCTTAACAATTTAAAGATCAAGAAGGAAACATTTTGAGCAAAACAAGATGTTCAAATAGAAGGAATGTATATCCTTTGTCTTAGAGAAGAGAAGAAAAGATTAAAAATTTTCAAAGGACAAAAGGTACACAAGATATGAACTATATCCCTTGACTTGGAGAAATTTTTTATGATTATTGAAACTTTCAAGGTCAAGGAATATATGAGAAGAGAAAAAAATAATGATTGACAACAACCAATGTAATGAAATAAAAAATGCATGGAGAAATACCCTAGGTTGGGGGTTTTCTAAGCATCAGTTGACTTAGTATGAGTGCAATGCATGTGAGCTAAAACCTAACTAGGTTTCATCATGTGCCTCATTACAAAGTCCCCAAGAATCTATATGCTCAAGCAATCATCTACAAGTATGATCAAGAAATAAAGTATCTATATGACAAGAAAATATGTAGAATGAAATAGAATGTCCAGCAATTAATGCAAAGCATGACAAGTAGACATGCAGTATGAGCAAGAAAACCAAATGTAGGATGAAGAAGAAAGATGTGAAATCATGCATAATATCATTTTAGATGTATTATTTTTAGTATTTATTTAAGTTCTTTACCATATAACGCTTCCAAGCAATAGGCTCCTAATCCAAACATGGTTGTTATGACAAAAGGGCCTAGCCAATTAGGTTGAAAATTACCTTTAATATCTATGTGAGCTTTTGTGTTCTTTGATTTTCCTTGAGAAAAATGTCCCTAACCTCAAAAGAATGAGCACAAACTTACTTAGAGTTAGATTGCTTGAGCCTATTCTGATAGGCTTGAATATGTTTAAAGGTATGGATGCACTTTTCATCCAACAACTCCGATTGGTTTAAATGATCTAAATGGTAATCATAATTGACTAAGGAATCTTGCAACAAGATGCATAAAGATATGATTTCTAACTCAAAAGGAAAAACTATCTCGATGTCACAGACCAAGACATACGAGGTTGCACCTGGAGGATTTTGCATGCTAATGCAATAGGTACACAAAGAAAGTTACAGTTGGATATACCAGTCATGACTAGTCTTACTTACCAGCTTCTTGAGGATCTTAATTAAAGACTTATTGGATGCGTCAGCTTGACCATTACCCTAAGAATAATATGGAGTTGACCATTTGTGTTGAATCTTGTACTTAACACAAAGTTTATGGATATCCTTATTCTTAAAAGGAGTGTCATTGTCATAAATAATAACTGAAGGAATATCGTACCTACAAAGGATATGATTGAAGATGAACTTGGAGACTTGAGCTCCAATCACCATAGCCAAGGGCATGAATTCAACCCACTTAGTGAAGTACTCTATTGTGGTGATGATAAATTTATGTTCATCCATTGATGTGGGATTAATCTTCCAAAAAAATTCCAATCCCCACATGGAGAATGGCAAAGGAGAAGAAATAACCTAAATTTTTTGAGGAGCATGAACAAGGTTGTCATGGTATTGACACTTGCCATAGCATTGAACATAGTCACATGCATCTTTATCTATGGAAGGCCAATAGTAGCTAATTTTAAGGATCTTCTTGGTAATAGCATTGCTGCTAAAATTGCCTCCACATGATCCTTCATGAGCTTCACTAAGGGCTAGTCAGGATTCATCGGAGTTAAGGCATTGTAATAGGATGCCCTCAAAATAACATCGATATAATGTATTGCCAATTATCATAAATTGGCATACTCATTTTTGAAAAATATTTTACTGGTTGTGATCTAAACCATCATCCATTGAACCATCCTTAATAAATTCAAATATGTATGTATACCAAGGCTCAGACTAAGAAACTCCAATGTTTAGGACATCTAACATAACTAGGCTAGAGCTAAGGGATGGTGAATAATAATTATCACTTTATCATCTTCTAACTCCAAGGGAATCAAGGATGCAACAAAATTCATGGCATATGCATGGTGGTTGGAGGATCTAGGGATAAACTCTATGGTTACCCTATCAAAGCCTAAAAAAAGCTTGGTAACAATCTCCTTGTAAGGTTTTAGTTTATCATATTTGATTTAATAAACATCATTGATCTAATTAACAACAAGTTAACAGTCACCAAATATGGAAATGACTCTAACCTTCAAGGCTAAGGTTGTCCTAAGACCTAGGATCAAGGCTTCATACTTTGCAGTGTTATTAGTGCAAGAGAAACATAGCTTGAAGGAAAGGGGGATGAGTTGTTTTTATGGGGTGATTAAAATAATTCTAGCACCAGCACCCTTTAATCATCAGGCTCCATCAAAAAGTAAATTCCAAGAATTAGGCTCTTCTACTTCTAAGCTCAAACACTCATAAAGAAATTTGATGACTAAGGGATGGGTGGACTCTAAGGGAGCAGCAACTAGCTGGTTAGAAATGACCTAAACTTTTATATATTTTGACTATGAAGGTTAAGTCAAACTCACTAAGGGCTAGAACCTACTTAGAAATTTGACCTAAAATATGGGGCTTTTGATATTAAATAGTAAAGAGGATCAAACTTTATAATTATTGATGTCTTATGGCTAAGCATGTAGTGTCTCAAATTTTGAGAAGCAAACACTATATCAAGGCAAAGCTACTCTAAGGGAGTGTATTGTATTTCATAGCTAACCAGGTTCTACTAATAGAGTAGATAGCTTGCTCTTTGTTTTGATCATCATGTTGAGCAAGCATAGCCCTCAAATCATGGGCTATGTCTGCTATATAAAGTATCAACTGCTTATCCTATCTAGGGGAAACAAGGACAAGCAAGGAAGTAAGATACTTATTGAGTTTATTATAGGATTTTTGACGCTTAGAATCCCTCTTGAATATGACATCTTTCTTAATAATATTAATAAAGGGCTAATAACTAGGATATGAAGCAGTGAATAACTTGAATTTTTCCTTGTAAGGTACATAACTCAGTTAGGTTACAAGGAGAAGGTATGTCATTAATAGTTGCTATCTTAGTGGGATCCACTTCAATGCCTCACCTAGACACTATGAAGCATAAAATATTGCCAAATGTGACTCCAAACACACACTTAGAAGGCTTACGACAAACTTTATACTCTCGAAGTCTTTCAAATATGTCTTAAATCTTGAGCATGATTTTCTTAATTTATGGAGCAACCAATAAGATCATCCACATAGTACTCAATAATTTCATGCATCATGTCATAAAAAATATATGTCATGGCATTTTGGTATGTGGAACCAATGTTATCCATGCCAAAAGACATTACTTTATAACAAAAGGTACCCAATGGAGTTATGAAAGATATTTTGGCCTGGTATTTAGGGATAATCCTGATTTGATTGTATCTTGAGAAACCATCCATGAGCAATAGAATTCAATATCCAATGGTGAAATCTACAATCATGCCTATGTTGGGGAGGGGAAAATCATCCTTGGGACATGCTAAGTTAATGTACCAAAATTCAATACATACTTTGATTATCCCTTCCTTCTTATCCACAAGAGTGATGTTGGATATTTAATCAGAATAGTTGATATCTTTAATAAAATCGATGTCAAGAAGTTTATGTAGCTCCTCCTTGACTAAGAGGGTGACCTTAGGATGCATCTTCCTAAGCTTATGCTTAATGTATTTGGCATTGGTTCTAACCACTACATGATGCATAACTAGGGATGGATCAAGCCCTGACATATCAACATATGACCAAAAAAAATATATTAAAATTATGTCAATAATTTGGTCAATTGCTCATGCTCATCCATGGACAAGGATTTTCCTAGCTTAAGGATTCTAGGGCTTTCCTTAAAACCCATATTAATATTAAGGGTCTCCTTAATGAGGATGTGGGATTCATCATCATAGTGAGGAGGGACAAGGATCACTCCTAGTTACTCAAGGTCTTTAGAAGACATAGAAATAGGATCCACTTTAAAACTAGAAGACTCAACATTGGCAACACAAGGAACTGACCTGTTAAAGAAGAAGCTATTTCATAGGATATCTTCATGATACACATCACAAAGATTTTATCATTTAGCATACTCCCGTAGGGTTTTTAGTAACTTAGGGTGCATCAAATTTATCACATTATAAAACAATATGTTAGAGGGAGAAGGAGGTCCCTCATCCTGGTTACTCCATTCCAAGCCATGATGATCCATCAATTTAGTGAAGGTGACAACTTGATCATCATCGGTTGGTAAGGTGTGGTTTTTTTGGGGATGTAATCTATGCCACATCTTCCAGGCTAAAGCTCAACTTCCAAAGGCTCTTGAATACCTTTTTTTTTTGGCCCTAAACCATTACCTACATATCCTATACTAGATATGATCTACTTAGGAAGTGGGTAATCATTGGATAGATAACAATGGGTAAAGGTTCTATCTATTGTAAATGGGTTGCTACCATGGATATTTTATTTGTGGGACATTCTCATGTAGACAAAGGTACACATATTGATGTGTACCACTTCACCCTTTTTATGGGGTAAACCCATATTTTAGGGTGAAGGTGGCAGCTTGGATAGATCTAGAAGATATCTTTCAAATAGATGATCAGATTGACCTTGTGATGAGACTATGATTGGTGATTCTTCACTTATTTTCAAGTTATAAAACTTATTGGTGATTTGATAATGATGAGAAGAGATGAGAGGAGAAGAAGAAGAAAATTTATGGAGAGAAACAGATGCACATAAATTGATGTTATATTGGGCTTGCTCAACCATCGAATAATATTGGAATGCATGAGGTTCGCCTTGGATGGTGATAAGCTAATTTTTAAATTCATATTTTAAACATTGATAAAGAGTAGAAGGGAAAAATCTCATGGAATGAATCCAAGGGCATCTAAGAAGACTATTAAAAGATTTTGGGAAATATACCACATAAAATAAAGTTTCTAATATCTTGGGTCCTACCCTAAGGAGAAGGGACAAGATGTTGCAGGCCTCTTGGGACTCATTTTTGAAAGCTTTTATGATAATTTAGACACCTAAAACACGTCATGCCGAGGTGACTACTCATATGGGACATGCTAGAAGACCATATGGAAGACCTTTGGACAAATCCAAGGTATAGCAATGGTTTTTACCACTCATTTGGGTATCTTTGCCTAGTCAGTGCTAGCCATTGTTGACACCCACGGTTAGCAGTGCTCACCACGCCTATCATCCATGGTCAGGACTCAAAATAAGTTGGCCTTCATCCGACCCAAAATCGGTTGCAATGGCCAATTGGTTGCGGATTGGAGTGGTTTGAGTGAGGAAGGTTCTGGATCCTTCCATCCAACAAGCTCAACTACCCAATCTTGATCTTAGCTTCATGAGGAAGCTACTCCTAGCCCCTTGGCAATTGCTATATAATCCCCCTCTGAATTGGGGAAAAAGAGAGAGAAATATAATCAATTGAGCAGCGAAGCCCTATCGAATTGCATACTCATTCACATGCATTGATAGGAATACTTTTGCTACCCAATTGGAGATCACATTGCCATGGAGATCCTAGGAGGATAGGAGAGCCAAGAAATGCTAATCCATGCAATCCATGCACTCACTAAGCAATTCAACCACCAAATCTATCAGAGGACATAGAGGCGACCCTTGACCATCAATTTGACAAGGAGAATCAGAGAATTGGCCTTGATTTGGAGGGTAAACTTACTTCAGTCTCCACCATGGCTATCAGCCATGGTGAATAGTGCCCACCGCTTGAATGACCCATGGTTAGCAGGTGATCTCTGATCTCCTTGTTCTTAGTTTTACATTCTATTTAATTAGGTTAGATTAATCATTTTGTAGGTTTAATTCAGTATTCTAGAGATATTTGATTGATAGATTAGGAGTTAATTGCAATTTCCCTTCATTGTTGTAGTGTAGGCATAATGAATCTTTTTCATGCTTCCATGTCTTCAATTGGTTAATTAGGAGCTTAGATAGATTCATCTTAGTTTCTTTTATGTTTCTAATGGCATATTATCATGTTTTAGATCAATTTACATGTACTAAATCACTTTCTTGATTTCTTGATTATCATGTTATCTTTTATACAAGCACCCTTTAAAAGCCTCATCAAGAGAGGCCTCCTTTGCTTTTAATGTTTCTTGTTGTTTATTGCATGCAGGACTAACAGGGTTTTGGGATGCAAGGTAACAAATACCTCTAATCATGGAGAAGAGGGTCATCGACACCCTAGAGCAGTTCGTGTCACCCTAGAAGGCATTTTGATTGCATCTACCCTTGAGAGGGATTTGAAACTCTATTGTAATTGATGTATCAAATGGGTATCCCTAAGAGGGATGAATCTGTAACTTGGCTTCATTGAAATTAATAAAGAGATTCTTTATATTTGTTTTATTTCTTGTTGTCAACTTATGTTTTCCCATTTGTGCTTATTTCATGAATTGCAATAGATAGACTAGATAGCAAGAGCCTTTTTGGTGGTTATAGAAGGTGATCATGGAAGAACTCCATATTTTTTGCCATGATTTACTGACTTTGGTTTGTGTTTTTATGGTAGGTACTCACCACGGTTGACAGCCATGGGTAAAAAGTTGGCCCACGGTTGACAAGCATGGGCAATAGTCGTAACCATGCATCAGAGCCATGGTTAGAAATAGACCAATCACAGAGTAGGATTAAAAAGCTAAATCATATGAGGACTTGAGGTAGGCCCTTCTGACACCCTTTTGTGTTCTATCTTTGTATTTTTCTAGAACATCAAAAATGAAATCTAGCTAGGACAAGGATAAAAAGAACAATAAAATGAATTAGGTCCTTGGGATTTTTATTTGATGCTTCTACTAGTCACTGCTAGGAACAATGGGTCTCTGAGTGCAGCCCACCCTAGTCTCCAGTGGTCTAGGCCATATGAATGTTAGAGTTTGCTTGCATAAGGCCCAATCAATGGCCAATTACTCATACTAGTTGCATTCTCTAAATGTCACGTAGCGTAGTGTGCATATATCTCTGAATATCAAATATTCTTGGTTGCATATCATGTAGGAAATGATCATGTTAATGTTGTATTATGCATATTTCCTTTATGCAAATTAAAAAGAACCACACACACCATGTTTCATAGTAAACGCTAGTGAGTTGGGAGTCACATCCAACCACTAGTAGGGTTTCAATGATGGTGGAGGTGATTTCCATCCATTGGCCCAACTCCCTCATACCTTCTTGTTACTAGACCAATACCGGATCCAAGAACCATTCGTAGCCTAAAAATATTTGCATGTACTTCTCTTCGGAGGGTATAATGTTGATTGGGTGAGATTGGGTGAGGATCTGGGAGGACCTGTGCTCCCTACCCGGGTGTGGACTTCATTACCACATTTTGGGGGATTACGTGGCCTGGAGTTCATAGCCAGGTTGTCGAGCTATGAGCATACAGGTGAAAGCCATTAAAAATTTGAGAAAATCATCAACGTATTGCAAAACATGACAAGAGTTACTTTACTGATACAACAAATTGAAAACACATCAAATAGTTTAGGGCTCATTTTAAAAATTGTAAAAGGAGATAATCATCATTGTATTCTTTGCATGCTAATAAAAGTTAAATCTAGACATAGGATACATAATGGTGCAAACATGGAGAGGCCGATCCAGGCATAGACCCGAGATCGAAGCCCAAGCTCCACCTAGTGCACAACATGATGTGGAACACCCTCAATCACTTAATCCTCCTGGACATCATTCAACGAGCATTAGAGGGGATAATTCCACATGAGGGGATTCCATTGAGAATACCCCGATTAGAGGAAGTACTAGACATCCCTCTAGACATAGATCAGAGCATGGGACTTCCCAGCATGGGGGTTCCACACATGGTAGCATATACCATGACCACATTCCATGGGCATCCATGGGTTCAACTAAAGAATATGTCATCGAGGGATCCAGATTGGTACCCCTTCGACCTGTATCTAAGGGAGGTTCATGACCTCCATCGTCAGAGTCTAGATATGTCCAAGATCCACCCATTCAGGGGTGAACTAAGAGGGCTACTTTCGAGCATAGGCCCGCATAGACTCCCTATAGGGGTGAGCCCACCAAGTTCACCATAGATATATCCAAAGTGGGAATAAATGGTATGCCACCTCATGAGCCATGGCATAGCAAATAGTTGGATGGTCTAGATAGAGTCCTAGGGCATCTAGGATATAAGCCTACGCCTGCACCCTCTCGATCGGTGAGTGAGTGTAGCGCAAGCACCATTAGGACCACTCGAGAACATGGAGAGTGCTCCAAGCATTCTCGAGACATGCATGCTCCTGCATCACATGCAAGCACTGAGTATAGGAGATAGCCTAACATGAATGCCATATTTATAGATCGAGGCAAGAGTGTGGTAAATCAGTCCATTGGAGGACATACCCATAAAGTCACTCGAATAGAGCACACCCCTTAGAGGCCTCAGATGGTCGATCATGTTGATAGAGCTCATAGACTGATGTCAGAGTAGAGATGATAGATTCTCCAAGATCAATTGGAGGATGTTCATATAGAGAAAGAGCACCTCAAAAATGAGAATACTCAGAGGTAGAGGTTCATAAGATAGAAATTATATGAATAATGCATGCATGAACAATGCATCCTCGATTAGAAGGAGCATGTAGAGAGAGAGGATCGATTGGCTAGCATCAGTTTACCTCCTCATAGTGAGATCAGGGAGCGTGTCGATAGACGAGTGGCTTCACATCCTGAGTTACACCCTGAGAACATCGACACACATACTCGCCATATGACTCAACATAGAGATCGATATCCAAAATCCAAACAACATGAGCATAGGTAGTATGAGAATGAAGTGGGAGAGGAATTAGAACAAGAATATCCTAAAATATCCCAATTCGAGGAGGAGGGTGAGCCTAGTCCCCCACCTCGATCGAGGAAGAATCTACCTCCGAGGGTGCCTCCAAGGCAATCTCGAGAGGAGGAGTTTCTTTCCTCGCAAGCCTACAAGACCTTAGCAGAGAAGGTCCAAGCCATAGAGAAGCAAGGAATGGCTTATCAAAAGCCTACCTTGAACAAAATTCACAATGAACCTCTATGCATGTCAGTGCCTATTCCAACATATCCTGAGCATTTCAAGATGCCTAGACTAGAAAAGTTTCAAGGAGAGGAAGATGCATAGGAGCACGTGACTAGTTTTCTAGATATGTGCTTTCATATTGAGAGCAATGATGCTTTGCTCCTACGCACCTTCATCATGACCCTCTCAGGCCCAGCTCGAGAGTGGTTCAACCAATTAAAGAGGCACAACATTACTAGTTTCAAACAACTAGTTGATGCATTTCTTGAATGCTTCTCCTTCGACATCAAGAAGAAGGTAAACTTATCCGACCTGGCTACTCTAACGCAACATGATGATGAGCCAGTAATGGATTATGGAAAATGATGGAGGAAAATGATGGCAAAGCTACCATTCTCCATCCCATCCTCTGAATTAACATGAATGTTCATGAAGAGTTGTGCCAAACACATTTTGTTATTGCTATAGTTGCAGCAATACCAGACATTCGAAGAGGCTTTGGTGCAAGCCAAGGTGATAGAGGACATCAAGTTATAGGAGGGTAACTTGAAGCTCAGGAATAAGAAGGAGGGACACAAGAAAAGCACTGAGAGACATCAGGCCAAGCCGACCCATGTTAATCAGGTGGTGTTGAACCTTTAAAAAGGGGATAAGGGGTAACAAAAATAAAATTATCAGGCCCAACCTCCTCCTATGTAATATGAGTAACGCAATAACAATTATAAGGGTAAAAATAAAGAACAATGCCCACCTCATGTATTCACTTAGTTATCGGAGTCCTTGGCTTTGATTTTTCATCAGTTATGTGAGGTGAAGGCTATAAACTTACCCGAGGTCAAGTTAATGGACCCAAATCAACCTAAGCCTAAGGGCTACAAGGATGATCATTATTGCATCTTTCATCGATCGAAAGGCCATGACATCGAGGTATGTTGGTCTTTCAAACATCTTGTGCAAAATATGATCGAGAGAGGTACGCTTCTTGTCGACAACCCACAAGCACCTGATAATAAAAATATGAGGATTTACAAAAATCCTCTACCAAATCATGAGGTACCAAAGAATAATGTTGGCCAAGTCAACCAAGTTCGCATCGAACCACCAACCTAGGGGTTCATCGAAATGGTCAACGTTGTCACAAGAAATGTGAGGTATGAATGATCGAATCAACCTCTAATACCTATTAGAGTCCAAGTTATGCCTCCTCCAAGGCTAGCCCAGCATGTGCCTGACCCACCAACTAGACCGGTGGTGACCATCAGGAGTAGGTTGGTCCAAAACCTACAGATAACTCTAGTGAAGTTGTCGATTTATGAGCTAATTCAGTAGTCTCCTAAGCATAGGGAGATACTCATGGACATCTTAAGGTCCATAGAAGTGCAGCCTCAGGATCCCAAAGCATTTACACACTTCGTGGGGCATGTGCAATAGTGTCAAGAACCGGTCATTCAATTTCATGACCATGAAGTCAAGATGGTTTTCATTGTTATAGCAGACCCACCACTGCATATCATCACTTGTGTGAATCACAAACCATTCAAGTAGGTTTTGATTGACATAGGGTCATCAATCAATATCATAACTACCAAGGCGTTAACTCACTTGAAGTTACCCAAGATGCATATCATCCCTTCTACCTTCACGTTGAGAGCTTTCAATGATGCATTATGCTCGATGGTCGGTACTATAGTTTTACCTATCCAGGTGGGGCTGAAGACCATCTCGGTGATGTGTCACATAATCAAAGGTGCTATGTAGTATAATATACTTCTAGGGAGGCCTTGGATCAGAGAAATGCATTGTGTCCCTTCTATTTTACATCAGTGTATCAAATACATTCATGAGGGATAGGTTCACGTGGTGCCTTCGGATGAAGAACCCTTTAAATACATGAATCTAGCAGATTTATCAAGGGAATTTGTGCTCCCCTCAATGCACCTGGATGTGCGACCAGTATCACCAATAAAAGATCTAGGAGGTAAAATCAAAGAAGTGTGTGCTAGACCCACAACATCCGTATCTCAACGATCGGAGCACACGATAACTACTTCTATTAGACCGATTGCATCTATGATACAACGGGATGATAGGAAGTTGAAAGAAAATGTGGGTAAAAATAAGATAAAGCAAATGCCCAAGCTAGTCATCATTGAAGCCCCTACTCCCATGGAAGTAGAGGAAGTTCAAGGAGGAGTCGAAGAGGCACTTCAGCCTGCTTCACCTACATCTTCAATAGGGTCATCTGCACCGTAGGTGACCATCCATTTGGTTAATCCTAGATTAGGGGAATACATTATGCAGAATGTGATGTTCACACCGATTATCGAGACTACACATGACATGGGCCGACCATGAGCCCATCACCTTCCCATAGGGATGGTGGAACCATTGGGGGTACCACCTAACCAAACCAACTTCATCTATGGAGGGCTAGACTAGTTTACATCTCCCATACCCATGGATGAGGATGATGATGAACCATTCATCATGAATGTTCATTATATTTCTAACCTGAACTATGCCATGTGATACTTTGAGCGTTACCATTGGCATGGTTACGGTCTCGAACTATTCGAGCAAGGGTGTAAGAAGCCTATAGAACCATAGTATCAATTACCTACTGATAGGTTCAAGTTGGGATTCTATAGTGGAGGATAGACTGAACTCCTCATGGCATATTTAGACCACCTGTACCTCAGTCTAGGGGGTGAAGTTGACTTCAATCCATATCACCCTAATCCTTCTACATTTTAGAGGGATAACCGGCTAGTGACTTATGTCACTATAGATCCACCCGAGAGATATCATGTGAACATCTTGGTGGAGACCGGCCCAGAACCCATTCCAAGAGCTAACTTGGATAATCAAAGTCATGGAGCTACCGACGATATTGGTATGCACTTCTAGAATCTAGACACAGCTATGAGTACCGAATCAGAAGTTGCTTCTGAGGATGTTCATGCAGTATCCATCATCGAAAGTGATGGACCAGACTACGATTCTGGAATAGATGATGCTGAGTTATCCTCAAACAATGAGCAATCTGAGGATGAAGTTGAGTCCTATTTGGCTCCACACTCTTCATATTTGTAGCATTTGTATCTAGTTCTACCGGATAATGATGATAGCTATCAAGAGATAGCCTATATGAGGCCTTATTTAGAGCATCCCGATTCTAGTGGGTAGCGGTGAAGGCCTATATTATGATAGTGATGAAGAAGATGAGATAGAGAGAGCCTACTTAGGACCTCCCTACTTACGCTATCACAATGCACCTTATACGACTGAGGAGATGCATAGAGAGATCAATCTCCATCCTCACCTTAGAGGGAGACCACCAAATCTTAATATGATTTATCATATGGTGTTTCCCGATCCATCGATGTACATGGAGCTCCTTGAGCCCAATGATCCCATCCGATAGTCTATTCATGGACCGGATCCAGAGATCCCCATACCCCCAAAACCACATCTTGAGGATGGAAGTTTTGTTAATGATGAGTCACTTGCACGTGGTCCTGGAGATATGATCCATTTCATCAACATGATCTCCATTGATTTGACCACTCCACTCCATAATCCAGCCGATCCATCCAAACCATTGCCTCTAAATGTAGATGCTATTGATTGGGATCATATTGATTCACCACTAGAGCCTAAATATTTCTTCCCTAATGAAGAAATGTTGCAACCTTTCCATTTTGTGCTAGGCTATGCACATGATGTCTATCATGTTGAGGATGCTTCCAATGAGGAACCTATAAACCTAATAGATGACATCCACTTGATCCCTATGCCTCATCAGCTTGAGGAGGGATCCCATATGTCAGTAGAGGAAACCTTCAAAGTGGATATCAGTAATGATCCCACCAATCCAAGGAAGGTCAAATTTGGGGAGACTTTGACTCTTGATGAGCATGCCAACCTCATCCCTCTACTGAGAGAGAGACCTGATCTCTTTGCTTGGACTTACAAAGATATGTCGGGTCTAGATCCAAAATTGGTTACTCATAATCTTTCGCTAGATCTATCAAAGAAGCCAATCAAGCAAAAACTTAGGAAGATGCATCCAATAGTAGCCTTAATGGTTAAGGATGAGTTGCAAAAGTTGTTGGATGTAGAGTTTGTCATCTCCATCGACTATCCAGAATGGGTATCCAATATGGTGCCTGTAGGAAAACTTGATGGAAGGATCCATATTTGTACGGATTTTAGAGACCTGAATAAGGCAACACCAAAGGATTCATTTTCATTGCCGAATATCGATGCTCTTGTAGACGCAACTGTAGGTCATGAAATGCTCTCCTTAATGGATGGTTTTTCTGGTTACAATCAAATTCGGATTAAGCCCAAAGACCAACATAAAACCATGTTTATAATGCCATGGGGGACATTTTGCTATAAAGTTATGCCATTCAGCCTTAAGAATGCTGGTGCCACATATCAACGGGCTATGACATATATTTTTCATGACTATATGCATAAGATCCTAGAGGATTACATTGATGACTTGTTGGCAAAGTCATTATTGCATTCTGAGCATGCGAAGGTCCTGAAGAAGGTCTTCGATCACCTGATAGAGCATAATGTCAGGTTGAATCCTAAGAAGTGCATATTTGGCATAACTTCAGGAAAGCTCTTAGGATTCATCATTTCAAAATGAGGCATCGAAGTTGACCCAACAAAGGTCAAGGCTATTCTAGAAATGCGTCCCCCATAAACATCAAAGAATTAAGAAGCCTATAGGGCAAAGTAGCATCCATAAAGTGATTTATCACACAATTATCAGATAAATGTCGACCCATGAATCGACTACTACACAAGGGGGTCCCATTCAATTGGGATGAGGACTATCGAGCAACCTTTGCTAAAATTAAGCAATACCTGGCGATGCCACCAGTGCTAGCTCCACCAAGGCTAGATGAGCCTTTTCTGTTATATATATCAGCAATCGACTTTGCATTGGGAACCATGTTAGCCCAAAAGAATATGCAAAGTAAAGAATAAGCCATATATTATATTAGTAGAACCTTGGTGAGCTATGAGCTCGGATATGCATATGTGGAAAAGTTATGTTTAGCAGTAGTGTTCACTACAAAGAAATTGTGACACTATATGTTGAGTCATACGACATATGTCATATCCAAACAAAATCCTTTGTAGTATATGATGAGCAAGACATATCATAATACATGTACTATGAAGTGGATCATGCTACTGATAGAATTCGATCTAGAATTCATAAGCCAAAATTCCATTAAGGGACAAGTCATAGCAGATCAATTGGCTGAGGTACCTCTCAAAAATAGTAGGCCCCTCACCATAGAGCTTCCTGATGATGTAGTATTTGCCTTATCAGAAGCACCCAAACCTAAAGAACCGGATAACAAAGTTGATATGACCTTGTTCTTCGATGGTTCGAAGTGTGAGCAAGGGGGTGGTGTAGGAATAGTGTTGTTCATGCCACAAGGAGCTCCAATGCCCTTGTCATTCAAGTTAGACTTTCCTTGCACTAACAACAATGTTGAATATGAAGCCCTAATTTTGGGTCTCCAAATAGCTATCACCATGAAGATAAAAAGGTTAAATATCTTTGGTGATTCCCTTCTCATTGTGAACCAAGTTAAGGGATTATTTCAATGCCGATGTCCGGTATTGAAAGCTTACAAGGATCTTGTTGACATTTATCTAGCTCGATTGGAATGGTATGACATCGAGGCAATCCCTCATTCATCCAATAGATTTGTAGACACAATGGCATCTTTGGGATCTCTAATCCCTCAGAATCCATCTACCGATTTCACTACCATCCATGTAAAAATGTTGTCACACTCTGCTATGCAGCATGAAGCATTGGATAACAAAGAGTCAATCAACATGATTCATGTAGAACCAAATCATGAATGGTTCTACAGAGCTAGAGACTTTCTCAAGAGAGCATCCTAGGGGTCTTTGATCTCGTAGGATCCGATGGGGAGTGGTATTACCATTCACCATAAGGTTGTTTCCCAGTCTGCATTTGCCAATGTAGAACTGCAGGGGGAACATGTTGTCTTATCGGTCAAAGTTGAAGCTTATCATAATTGGACATCATAGATACATGACTTCCTTAGACTTGGTGTAATCCCTCAGGGATTATCACATGCTACAAAACACACATTTAAGTAGAAAGTGATAAAGTATGTCTTGTTAGTAGACATCCTGTATCGTAGAAGCTATGATGGAGTTCTCCTTCATTGTCTTGAGCCCCAAGAGTCATCTTGGGAAATTTTGCAAGCTCATGATGGTACGTGTGGTGGCCATTTTAGCGGCATGGCTATCATCAAGTGCATCCTTCGCATGGGTTATTATTGGCCCACTATGGAGAAGGATTACAATGTGTATGTCAAGAAATGCATTAAATGTCAACATCATGCTAATCTTACGCACTTGCCATCATAGGCCTTACAACCCATTCAAGCGGCTTGGCCATTTGCTCAGTGGGGATTTGATCTCATTGGTAAGATCTCTCCTCCATCATCAGGTTGACATACTTTTATTATCATGGCTACTGAGTATTTTACTAAGTGGGTGGAAGCCATTCCCTTAACAATGACAATTGGAGCACGTATTACTGAGTTTATACTCACCAATATCATAAGTCATTTTGGGATACCATCCAAGATAGTTTCGGATAATGGAACATCATTTAAGAACAAAACTATGAGAGCTTTGACGTCTAAGTATAGAATCAAACACAGTTTTGCAACTCCATATTATCCACAAGCAAATGGACAAGTTGAAGCTTCAAATAAGATAGTGGTCTCCATATTGAAAAATATGGTACAAGAGCACCACAAATATTGGCACATCCAGCTACCCCTTGCTTTATGGGCTTACAGGACTAGTATTCAGACTCCCATTGGGGCAACTCCATTTTCACTGGTATATGGCATTGAGGCCATTATGCCCTTAGAGTTGGAAATTCCAATATTGCACATCACATTGAAAGAGTTCATTGATGATGACACCGTATGACAAGCTCACCTAGATCAATTGATGCTACTTGATGAACATCATGTGAATGCCCTCGAGCACCTCCATGTTTATCAAGAGCACTTAAAATGAGCTTACAATAGCAAAGTCCATCTGAGAGACTTTGAGGTTGGTGATCTTGTGTTGAAAGAGAACCAATATAACTCAAATTTACCACCAAAAATGTGAGACAAATTCGTGGCTAACTGGTTAGGTCCTTATATGATCTCAAAGAAGATTGGACCTGGGACATATCACTTGACATCGCTTGGAGGAGTTGAAGAGCCTGAACCTCTCAATATCCTTCATCTTAAAGCGTTTTATGCCTAAATCCTAAAAAGGCTCCAAAGGCATCTATAAGCCCTTTGGTCATTCAAAAAAGGCTCCAAGGGTTTCTCAAAACCGCTTGGTCAATCCTAAAAGGCTCCAAGGGTTTAAAATCACCCACCCCCTGGTTTTTTTGGTATCAGGTGGGTTTTAAAATTGTTAAGTGGGTTTTATTGGTTAAGGTCCAAGGGTTTCTAAAACCTTGGTCAATCAAAAGGCTCAAGGGTTTTCAAAACTCTTGGTCAATCCTAAAATGCTCCAAGGGTTTCTCAAAACCGCTTGGTCAATCTTAAAAGGCTCCAAGGGTTTATCAAAATTGGTCAATCCTAAAAGGCTCCAAGGGTTTCTCAAAACCGCTTGGTCAATCCCAAAAGGCTCCAAGGGTTTCTCAAAACCACTTGGTCAATCCTAAAAGGCTCCAAGGGTTTCTCAAAACCACTTGGTCAATCCCAAAAGGCTCCAAGGGTTTCTCAAAACTGCTTGGTCAATCCTAAAAGGCTCCAAGGGTTTCTCAAAATCGCTTGGTCAATCCTAAAAGGCTCCAAGGGTTTCTCAAAACTACTTGGTCAATCCTAAAAGGCTCCAAGGGTTTTTAAAACTTTGGTCAATCCTAAAAGGCTCCAAAGGCATCTGTAAGCTCTTTGGTCAAACCAAATGTTAAAATCCATAAAAAATTTGGAAAAATATCAAAAATAAAAAACATTTGCATTTCATTTGCATCATTGCATTACATTTTACATCATGCATCTCATTTTCCACATGCATTTCACCTTTGCATTGCATTAGGCATATTCATCCATCACTCTTGCATTAGAATGAATTGTGTTTACAATCTTACAAATGACACCACGTTTGTGTTTCAATCATGCATCTATGCACTATATTTTTCATCCATTTATCACCCTTGTGAGTAATTGTGTTTTTCAACACAACCCAAATTGTTGCTATGAAGAATATACTAGGGTTTTTGGTCATTCAACCATACCTAGAGGTCTTCTCAAGAGTTGATAGAAAGCTTGCTTTGCTTTTGTAGTTGAGGTCTAGTTAGTATAGCCCTTAGCATATCATAATTCTATCACTAATCAACAAATTAAACAATCCTAATAAGGACTAGGGGAATATGAAAGCCATGAAGTAGGACCAGGTATCCTGAGGCAAAAATTTTATTCTTGCTTATCCCTCTGTGTGGATGGTATGGGAAATGTTGGCAATTGGCAAAAGGACAAGTTTATTCCCTACCCAGAATCCCTTGCTTACGTTAAAATGAGCAATATCCTAGAGTGATATCCTAGATCAATCCTCCATATTGATACCCTAGATCGATATCATAGATCGACATCCCATATTGATATCCCATATTGATATCATAAGATCGATATCCTAGATCGATATCCCAAAAATAGTTCCCCAAAGTAAAATCCCCAAAGGAAGTTTCTAAAGCAAATTATCAAATGTAAAATCCCAAAAATTCAAGTCAAATGAAGATAAAATTGTACAAAGAAAGTCAAATCAGTATCAAATCCCTTGCTCAAGAAAAAAGAAAAGAAAGAAAAATAAAGGAAAAAAAAATAAAAGGAAAAGTACAAAATAAATAGTGATTCTTGTCACTATAGTACAAAATAAATAGTGATTTTTATCACTTTATATGAGCAAGTATCCCAAAAAATTGAAGAAAAGAAGGGAGCGAACTTGAATCCCTAGAATTGCCAACACTACTGTACCTTACGCATGATGATATGTCTGATACATTAGCACTTCACTTTTGTGCAGACCAATGTTTGAATGTGGAAGAGCTAGTCTCAGGTGTCCTGTATCACCTAGTGGTCTAGTCCAACTAAAATCTAAACCTAGGATTGGATAAACATTTGCGGACCCCCAATATTAGCAATGGGCTGAAAGAATCCCACCTGACATCGGGGTATGCTTATGCCTTATCTTAATATACTCATTTGCACACACAGGGATAATGAATAGTTAGGGCCTATCCTAGCGAAAGCCTTATGTTTCAGAAGTCTAGTATGGTTAGTATACAACTTTTGATCAGTCAACTAGGGTGTTTGAGTCTCATGGTAAACCTCAAAAATTCCCAAATAGCAACAACCAATTTTCAATGCAATCATCAAAACATCAATTTATTTTATGAGAGTTTGTTTATTAGAACTATTTGTAATATATGTTAGATACTGGATGGATGTCAGAAATGATGTTTAGATGACCACTGACTATGTTATCCATATTATTTTAATTTACAAAATCTTATGAATAGAAAACAATAAATAATTGCATCTCACATATGGGTGTACTATCTTTCACAAAGAGATAAAGCAACTACAATCCATGATTGTTATACATTCTGTGGTGTCATCCATTAGATTGATTAAAACTCATATTGCATACATTATGTTTTAAGTGATTAAAGCATACATGTCCATTTTACATAACACATTATCAAAGAAACAAAGAAATACATGCAATACATACATGGCATAAATTATGTCATAGCAGTGTAAATTAAATGCATACAAGTAAAGCAAATATATACATGCATGTAACATCAAAATATGGCATTCATAATGCATCCATCATAAGTAGTACATCTGCATACATAACTCATAACATCTAATCATCTATCGCATAGCTATCTAGTGCATGTCATCCATACATCACATCATATAGCATCAAATCAATAACACATTGCATCCATATGCATAACATAAAACATAAAATACCAAAAATAAAGTACACATGTAATGAGATGAAATGTCATATCATATATATATATGTGTCAATAAGTATAGAGGGGTACATCAAAATACCCGTAGGCTACATATGTGTAGGTCCTCGACCTTACACTCAAAAATGGTACAATAAGCATCTCTAAAGATCTATACTACATAGGGCCTACACCCCTAGCTTGTGAGGCACCTCCATCACCTCCACCATCCCTGTGGGTCCTCTATGAGCTGGCACCATGAGTACTCGAAGACCTATGAGTCCTCTCAGTCCTGTGCATCCTGTGGCTAGAGCTAGTGGATGACTGCCCTATCTCTCTGGTCCTAGACCTAGTCTTGTGGGTCCCTGTAGTGTGGGTATCCTCTGGAACCTCCCCACCTAGTAGCCTGATGTGACCCTCTAGCTAGTTGATGTGAGCTACTCTCATTGTATGCCTATCATTACCCTCCTCCATGAGGGTATGTAGCCACCTGATCTCTGCCATAGGATCATGACCTCCTAGTAATAAAGTAGATGGTACTATCGAAGGTGGCATGATAACCTATGAGGATGAGGGATCTCCTCTCACTACCCTAAGCAAGTCCCTCTCAGTAGTCACTACACTCAGTTATGCCTATGCTAGATCTCACTCGCTAGTGAGCTATGTGATCTGAGTGTCTATAGTGGTAACCTATGCCTGGAGAGCTATCCTCTCCTCCTCATATCCATGCCACTACCTCTACCCATGAGATAGCTTCACCTCTAGAGTGGTGATAGAGGTATCCCTATGTAGGAGTTAGGTGTAGAGTCTCCCCACCTAGCTCTGTAGGTCAACAATCTGTGCTCTCAGCTACCCGATCTCACTATCTAGAGCTGCCTCACCCTCCTCGGAGGCCTCCTCCTCTACCTCTACCTATGGGCCCTCCTCTGTTGTGCCCCATGCTCCCTCTATCCTTTGGTGGGTCCTATACCCATGAGGATCCACCTCTACACCCTCTGCTACAAATCCCTCAACTATTCGACCTAGAGGACCCTCATCGTGCCACTAGAAGTCGGCCCACCAACCATCATAATCTGGAGTAGTACCAATGTCTGCTAGCCTTGACTCCTAGAAGTCATCATCATCCTCCCCCAGTGGAGTGACCTAGGGCTAGGTTAGGTCCCTCTCTAGGACCAGGCATCTATAAATGGTCGACATATCTAGGATATCCTATCGAATCCCAAACTATCATAGGATGTGAGAAGTAGTGATACTCATGCCAATCAGCCTTGTGGTCGATGATCCATCTATCTCTGTGCGCTTGATATAGGTATCTGTCTACCTCTATCCATGGTGGATAGTCCATGTAAGGTCACCACTAGATATCCTCAAGGTATAGCTATGCAAAGTGATCGATGTAATGATCTAGGTCTCCTACATGAGACCTACTCTTGAAGCCCTCCTACTCCTAGGGCTAGTAGGTGGTATAGCACTATCGATCATCCACAATAGTAGCGATCTATAGGGGTAAGTCGATGGGGTGCTCTATCTAGATATGCTGCCAGTCCTAGATCTATAGAAGGAAGCTGCATTCGATGCCCACTCTACTATGGTGGGTAATCTGAAATAACTCATGGTAGAGCTATGCTAAGAGAGCGCTCCCCTAGGACAAGATGAGTGATCACTCGGTTGAGCTAACCATGACATCTCTGGTCTAAGCTAGGAGGTTCCAAGGGAACCTCACACTTGAAGAGTCTAGGAGGATGATCTGAATGATGAGATGCATAAATATTGCCTCCCTCTATGAGAAAAATTTGGCCTTAGTACCACTCTTAAATGTGGATACCTCCATGGTCAATGCGGCCCTGTGCCTCCATGCTCCACTACCCAAAGATAGCATCAAATATGACCTTCCTCACCATGGTAGGAGAGGAGGTGATGGGCTCACCATCAATGGGTAGCTAGAAGATGTGGTATATGTCCTCTAGGGTGATAGTCATTTCACCCATAGGTAGGTGAAATGTATTGGTCCTCGCATCCCAATGATGGGCCAATGCAGTAAGATATGCCTGGTCCACTCGGATAGTGGGGAGGTCTAAGATGAAGTTAAACCCCATAGTAGTAAACCAAGCCCACTCTATGCTATTCAGTGTGTAGTGTAGGTTGTGAAGGAGATCGGTCTCCCTCGCTCTGTTCGTTAGGGACTGAATAAAAGCAATCAAGTAAAAACAAAAAAAATAATTAAAATCACTAAAAAATGATAAACAAATCATAAAATCTCCTAAAAATGCAAAAACATGCAAAAATATGATCAAAAATTTCAAAAAACATTAAAAGAGTACTTCAAAATAGTAATAAATGGCATTAATTGCCTAAAAAAATCCAAAAAAAAATTAAAAATTGAAAAATTTGCAAATTCTTAGAAATTTGGGCATCGTGGGTTGGAACCGTGGTCAGCCCAATGGTCAAAAATTTGACCATTGGGATTTAAATATCATCATGGTTAATAGTCGTGGCCCCCAATATGCCAATTGGGGCTTGCGGTTGCCACCTGCGGCTAGGGAGCGAGACCCTTTTCGGGCTCGCCCTTCCCAAAAAAACCCCTAAAAAATAAACTAACCCACCCCCTAATCTAACCTATGCTAAACCTAGCTAGGGTGAGGTTCGTTATCAATAGTTTAATGAGGTTAATTTACCAATTTATTAATGTGGTTAATTTTAATCTGGTAATTTACAAGTGAGGTCTCAATTTTTGAGTTACCTTGGAGGCACCGACTCCTCCGCTGGTAGAAGCCTCTGGCTGATCGGCCATCGGTGTGGAATGTGTGGAATCAGGTATGATTTTTAGTAGTGTCTTGGGTCAAATTTTATTATTTACCTCTCAGAGCTCTCAAATTTACTTTTACTGTTAGGTAAATAATGAATTTTTCAAAAGCAAATCCTTATTTAACCTTTTCAAATTTGGGTTGGCCCATGGCTGACACCCATGGTCCCCAAATTAGGGTTTTGCGATCATGACTGTGAGCCACGATCAAGCAATTTACCCATAGTTGATAGGTGTGATCAGTAAGTTACATTAAATGCTCCCAATTCCCATCATGGAGAGCCTTAAAAGGTCAAAATAAAATTGTTCATCAGACCAGAATTGCACCAAAAATATATAAAATAATCTAAATAAGCCAAACAAAGCACAATGACATTGGAAAATATCATCATAAGGTAAAAGTAAAATAACTGGTTGAGATTACAAAGTCCATTCAACTGAGGTCATCGCTATGACAATCCTTTCTTGGAGTGTTGAACCTCCCAACCAATAAAATAAATTCAATTCAAAATTAACAAAAAAATCAAATAAATCAAAAGTCAAATGTGCCTCGTATTCAATCATTTACCCTATACACTTGGCGGTTGTAGCGACTTGCGATCCATGCAATCCGACAAGATGAGTAAATTACCATAAGGACATTTGGGGTAAATTCATCATTGTAGAATTGTTATGCTTCATTTCAATCCCTAAGAAGGCCTTCACAGCCAGACTGCTCCAGGGAAATGAAGTATTCATCACAATTCTCCTATGATATTTTTAGCATATCATCGACAATATGATTCAACATATGCCTAATCGGGATTGCTTTCATTTTGATTCCCTAAGAAGGCCTTCATGGCTGGACCACTCCATGGGATAGAAATAGGCAATTACTATTAACAGTTGCAATCATAGCTGATTAGGCCTTGCCAAGTATTCAAATGCTAAATCTTAATTTGTTCAAGATCATTCATAGTGGTCAAGCGACCTCGTCGCTTCATTTAATTGTCATTACCCTCATCGACTCATCGCTTGAGGGGGTAGTCATAATATTAAATCATAATCAAAATCAATAGAAGATCCCTTGATCTTGTCAAAATTGTGTTCATCTTACGAATCATTGCCAAAGACTATCATAAGCTTACCCTTCTGCTGGGGAAAATAGCATATATGATAATTTGTTTGTAACTCTCTTCCTTTCGGATTGATAAGTGTTAAATCCTACTTGGAATTGATGCTATCTGAATGTCTGATGATGAGTGCAAACCCTTTCAAAATTAAGCCTTCCAGTTGGAAGCAATGATTCTAAGATGTGCATCCTTTTGCTGGACCTGGGCATCTAATGTTGATCAGACTAATGATCATCATGCAACCTATGACATCATTTTAGGAGGTCTAGTTTTGCTCAGCGTTGTTCAAAATCACAATGCATCTCAAAAGGGGCATCTGTAGACACCTAAAATACGTCATGCCGAGGTGACTACTCATATGGGACATGCTAGAAGACCATATGGAAGACCTTTGGACAGATCCAAGGTATAGCAGTGGTTTTTACCACTCATTTGGGTATCTTTGCCTAGTCAGTTCTAGCCATTGCTGACACCCATGGTTAGCAGTGCTCATCGCACCTATCATCCATGGTCAGGACTCAAAATCAGTTGGCCTTCATCCAACCCAAAATCGGTTGCAATGGCCAATTGGTTGCGGATTGGAGTGGTTTGAGTGAGGAAGGTTTTGGATCCTTCCATCCAACAAGCTCAACTGCCCAATATTGATCTTAGCTTCATGAGGAAGCTACTCCTAGCCCCTTGGCAATTGCTATATAATCCCCCTCTGAATTGGGGAAAAAGAGAGAGAAATATAATCAATTGAGTAGCGAAGCCCTATCGAATTGCATACCCATTCACATGCATTGATAGGAACCCTTTTGCTACCCAATTGGAGATCACATTGCCATGGAGATCCTAGGAGGATAGGAGAGCCAAGAAATGCTAATCCATGCAATCCATGCACTCACTGAGCAATTCAACCACCAAATCTATCAGAGGACATAGAGGCGACCCTTGACCATCAATTTGACAAGGAGAATCATAGAATTGGCCTTGATTTGGAGGGCAAACCTACTTCAGTCTCCACCATGGCTATCAGCCGTGGTGAACAATGCCCACCACGTGAATGACCCATGGTTAGCAGGTGATCTCTGATCTCCTTGTTCTTAGTTTTGCATTCTATTTAATTAGGTTAGATTAATCATTTTGTAGGTTTAATTCAGTATTCTAGAGATATTTGACTGATATATTAGGAGTTAATTGCAATTTCCCTTCATTGTTGTAGTGTAGGCATAATGAATATTTTTCATGCTTCCATGTCTTCAATTGGTTAATTAGGAGCTTAGATAGATTCATCTTAGTTTCTTTTATGTTTCTAATGGCAGATTATCATGTTTTAGATCAATTTACATGTACTAAATCACTTTCTTGATTTCTTGATTATCATGTTATCTTTTATACAAGCACCCTTTAAAAGCCTCATCAAGAGAGGCCTCCTTTGCTTTTAATGTTTCTTGTTGTTTATTGCATGTAGGACTAATAAGGTTTTGGGATGCAAGGCAACAAATACCTCTAATCATGGAGAAGAGGGTCATCGACACCCTAGAGCAGTTCGTGTCACCCTGGAAGGCATTTTGATTGCATCTACCCTTGAGAGGGATTTGAAACTCTATTGTAATTGATGTATCAAATGGGTATCCCTAAGAGGGATGAATCTGTAACTTGGCTTCATTGAGATTAATAAAGGGATTCTTTATATTTGTTTCATTTCTTGTTGTCAACTTATGTTTTCCCATTTGTGCTTATTTCATGAATTGCAATAGATAAACTAGATAGCGAGAGCCTTTTTGGTGGTTGATAGTGAGAGCATTTTTGGTGGTTATAGATAACATCAGATTTTATTAAATCTTCCTCCTAAAGTCTAAAATTTTGGAAATATTTATAAGTGCATATATTGAGGGAGGAACCACTATCCACCAAGATTCTCTTGATGAAATTTTCCCCAATATATCCAGTGATGTAAAGGGGAGAATCTCCTTATAGGTTTGAGGAAGGAAGATCATCATCATAAAAGGATATATGATTTATCCCAAGAGTACCTATGATGTTGGCTAGGTTACTAGGGGAAAGGTCTTATGGGATAAAATTTTGACCTAGAAGCTTCAACAAGGCTTCCATATAAATAGAATTCTGTAAAAGTTCTAAGAGGGATATCTTGGTAGGTGTGTTACTTAACTATTATTGGATGTCGAAGGAGACTTTTATTTGTGGATTCAACACTAATTTTGGTTTTTCTACACTTGTGCTCCTTTTTTGGGTACTCTTAAGAACTAAGGGTGGTCTAGAGGGTTGGTTGGATGTAGAACTTATCTCCTACTAATATTGTTGAGTCAGTTGAGCTTGAGCTTGTTGCCTTGTAGTAGTTGCTATCATACCCACCAGGTTTTTGTAGGGAGGTGCCACATTATGATATGACACTTAATTAGTTGTTTGTTGCCAGTGATTGGGTAGGGGATTTTGGAATATCCCCATATCTTGATTAGTTGTTGGTGTATGTTGAGTAGGAGGTTGATTAGTTTGAGGTTTATGGTTATGAGTAGGTTGGAAATCATCCACAAAAAGGTGATATTTATCTATCAAATCATGAACCACATGTTTGAACATCTCACATTATTTAATCATGTGCCCCTCCACTCTATAATACTCACAATGTTGACCAAAATGTCATGGTATTAGGTTACCTTATGAGAGGAAGTTCAATCATATTGAAGCAATAATGCACGAAAAGATTAAGCAAATGATGATCAATCAAAAATTAGAAATTGCATTCGACTTAGAAGCTTAAGTAGGTTACAAAATAGGATTATTAACCATTTAGGATTAGAAGAGCTAATGATGATTAATAATAGATTTATTCTAACAACCTAACTAAATATCATAAGATATTTAGTTATTAACCTTAGTTAATGATGAGGTAATTCATAGAATAGTAAATATCTCCTATGGTAGAAAAGTAAATGTAATAACCTATGTAGTATAATGCAATATACTACCTATTTTACTCTAACATCCCCCCTTTATTACATTACTTTGATAAACAAAGTCTACTTTAGAACAATTTAAATTTGACACGTCCAAGTGCCTTTGTGAAGATGTCAACAACCTGTTCGTCAGTGGTAATGTATTGGAGCTTGATCCTGTGTTTAGGAACTTCATCATGAATGAAATGACAATCCGTGTCAATATGCTTTGTGCGTTCATGATGGACTGGATTCTTGACCAAGTTTAAAACACCTGAGTTGTCACAAAACATGTGAATAGGAAGTTTTTTGGTAGGCCCATGGTATCCAAGATGTAACTTAGCCATATCGCTTCACACACAACTCCACGTGTAGTGCGATACTTTACCTCTATTGAAGATAAAGCAACCACCTGTTGCTTTTTACTATGCCATGAGACAAGACCAGATCCAAGATGAAATACATATCCTAAAGTTGATTTTCTATCATCTAGGGATCCAGCATAGTCAGAGTCAGTATAACTTTGTAATAAGAATGAGTTATTCTTATTATACTCTAGACCATATCCTACACTACCTTGAATGTAGTGAAGAACATGCTTAGTTTCTTTTCAGTGAGAGGCCTTTGGTTTCTGCATGAACCGAGAAAGATAGTTTACAACATAAGTAATGTCTGGTCTAGTATTGTTCAAATAGATAAGGCTTCCAATCATCTATCTATATAGCATACCATCTACCTGTGGTGAGTCATCATATCATGATAACTGAAGCCCTAATTCCATCGATTTTGTCTTGGGCTTGCAATCAGTCATACCATATTTTTCTACTAAAGTCTTGGCATAATTTTTCTGAGTCACTATAAGATGATTCTTTTTCTATTCTATCTCAATACCAAGACAGTAGTGGAGAAGTCCTAGATCTATCATATCAAATGACTCTTTCAAGTCATCTTTCATGGCATTGATCAATTTCTCTGAATTGCCAATGATGATCAGATCATCTACATATAATACAAGAATCACTATTTTAGAACCTGTGTTCTTGATATAGAGATTTGCATCAGATGGACTTCTCTTGAATCCATTCTGAATTAGGTGACTATCCATTTTAATGTACCATGCTCTTAGGGCTTGTTTGAGCCTGTATAATGATTTGACCAAATTGCAAACCTGTTTCTCATGGCCTTCCTCAACAAATCCTGGAGGTTGAGTCATGTATACCTATTATTTTAAGTCACCATTCAGAAAGGCACTTTTTACATCCATTTGATGTAATTTCCATCTGAACTATGCTTCCATAGCATAAAGGACTTGAATGGTCGTCATCCTTGCAATGGGTGCAAAGGTTTCCTCATAATAAATGCCTTCCTTTTGAGCATAGCCCTTCGCTAAAATATAGACTTTATGCTTTTCTATGGTACCATATGCCTTATATTTGATTTTGTAAACCCATTTGTATCCTATGGGCTTCTTTCCTTTAGGCAAATCTACCAGCTTCCATGTTTTATTATTCATGAGGGAGTTATGTTCAGCATCCATAGCTGCCTTCCACTGAGCTTTTCTAAGGGCTTCATCAACTGTAGAAGGTTAATTTTCATCATATGAAGACATGTAAAACCTCTCCTCATCAATTTCCATATCATCTCCACTTTCTAAATCTCTATCAATAGAAAGCTCTTGAAAATCTGCACAAATATCATCAACTAAAGTAGATGCTTCTGCCTTTCTTTGTCTAGATATGCTTTGTGTCTTAGGACGATTAAGAGTGAGATATAGTGGTGAAGTGAGTTTGGAATATCTCATAGTACTTGTATACCATTTAGGAGGCTTTTTATGTTGTGGAGGAGTCTATGGTTGTTTCTCCTCATATTCCAGGTATACTGATGTAGTGTTAGATGTGAAATCTTCATCAAACACTACATCTCTACTAATATGTATTTTCTTGGTGAATGGATCTATCAACTGATAGCCTTTTTAGAATTCATCATATCCAAGAAAAACATATTGTTGGGTATTTTCATCTAACTTCTTTCTTTTCTCCTTAGGTATGTGCGTAAAAGCCTTACACCCAAATACTCGTAGATGAGATATGGAGGGTTTCCTTCCACTACATGCTTCTTGAGGAGTCATATCTTCAAGAGCCATTGTGGGTGCCCTATTTAGAAGATATATTGTAGTTGTTATAGCTTCAGCCCAGTAAATGTGCTCAATATTGGATCCCTTAAGCATACATCAAATAATTTCCATAATGGAACGATTTCTTTTCTCATCAACTCCATTTTACTAAGGAGAATAGGCTATTGTTAGCTGTCTTTTTATCCCATGTTTCAGTAAAAATAAGAAAATTTATTTTTATGTGCATTCCCCCCTCGATCTGAATGGAGGGTCTTTATGAAACATCCTGATTCTTTCTCAACAAGCTTCTTGAATTGCTAAAAATAGTCAAATGCTTCAGACTTCAACTGCAAGAAGAAGACCCATATTTTTCATGACTGATCATCTACAAACAATTGAAAATACCTTTTTCCTCCACAACTAGTAGACATAGGACCACACAAATCTATGTGAACTAACTCCAAAGGTACTTTAGCTCAAAAAAAGCTAGGTTCAAAAGGTACTCTATGTTGCTTTCCTGACAAGCAATCTGAGCACACTGGCAAAGTAGATGAAAAAGCAGGTAGTACTTTCACCATTTGATATTTATTGAGTTCTAGTAAATACCCTGAGCTTAGATGCCCAAATATCTTATGCCATAGAGAAGTAGCCTCTTTTGTGGTTACTACCATTGCATTATGTGTAGAGGTAATTGCATCTAAGATAAACAAACCATGTTTGTATGAACCTATTGCTATCTATTTTCCTTTTTGAGTGATAAAGCAATGTTTCTTTTCTTTGTCCACTTTGAAATTGACATTCATCTTATTGTGCAGGATTTGTGGAACTGACAAGAGATTATTTTTCAATCCTGGTACATAAAGAAATTTTTGAATTTTATAATCTCCATATGGAAGGGAGACAGAAACACTTCCTTCTCCCTGAACTCGATAGGTCTGATCATCAACAATGGTTATCGGTCTACCTTCTCGAGCCTCAAATGTCTCAAACTAGGACTTATCGCCAGTCATATGTTTACTAGTGCCTAAATATATGTACCAAATAGTATCCTTGTGAGAGTATTCTGTATGTGTTATGAGTACTTTATGTGCTCATTCATAGTCTGAACTAGAATCTTCAGCGGTAATGTGTCCCTGTTGTTGTTTATTCTTGTTCTTTGGTTTACCTTTGCCCTTCTTTGGACCTTTTTCTTTGGGCGGTTTGTTTTTAAACCAACATCTTTTGGTTTCATGAGTGTCTTTATCACAAATTTTACAATATTGCTTCTTCTTCTTAATCTCTTTGCCTTTACCCTTGTCTTTTTTAGAAGAAGATCCTTTATGTTGATTCCACTTTGCTTGTTTGAGAAAAGTGCATTGTTGGATGCCTCATCTCTTTGGAGTTGATTAGCTTATTCATTTTGAAGTAAATTTACCAACTCTAAAAAATTCGCTATCCTCCAAAATATTTGTATTTAAGTGATCAACATTTTATAGGAGTTTGGAAGAGCCCTTAAAATTATTGAGGTCAGGACATTGTCTTCCACTTTTTCTCCTAAGGCTTGCAGTTTTATTTTTATATTTGTGACTCTGTAAAGGAATAGATCTATTGTCTCTCCAGATTTCATATGAAGAGTATGAAGTTGTGTTTGAAGGTTAAGAATTATTGATTGATTATTTCCTTTAAAAATGGTTGGTATGGAATTCCATGCCTCCTTACCATTTTTAGCTTCACTTATATGATGTTGTATGTCATCAGTAATAGCTAGCAAGATCAATAAGAAAAGTATTTTATCCTTTTTATCATAAGCTATCTGATATGCTCTTGCTGATGTGGGTCTAGAATCAGTGCCATCCACTATTCCCCACATCTCCTCTACAGTTAAAATGGCTTTCATCTTAGTTTTCCAGGAAGAATAATTTGAACCTTTAAGCAGTTGGCTTTCAGTGAGATATTTGTTTATCATTGCCATGGTGAAGGTTTCAAATTTTATGGGACTAAGATGACTTTATATTGCAGTATACCCTCAAAATAGTATATGGAAGATCCTTAATTTGCTCTTTTTAAGATATTTAATGGCACCTACCTTAACACCCTTAACAAGGGATGAAAATTTTGATGATTTTAAGCCAAACAAAATAGAGCAAATTAAAGGGGTAGGTTTTGAAAGACTTCTGATTTTTCTCTCTAGAATATTTAATGGCACCTGCCTTAACACCCTTCAAGAAGGATGGAAATTTTGAGGAAATTAAGCCAAACAAAGAGAGTGAATCAAGGTGTTTGTATTTTGACCTTTGGTTGAGGAGTAAAAAAAATTGACTTTGTTTAACCTGTGCAAGGTGTAGCACGATTGTAGTGAAATTTGGGTTTTGTGAAATGCTTCTTCAATGTTTTATATGATTGTTTAATTATACACAAAAAACATGATTGTTAGTGCAATAATAAAAACAAGAGAGCAACCCAAATTATTATCACTATAGGTGTCGGATGCAACCAAAAATGCACCTAGTATAGTCAATTTTTTAAGAAAAGGTATCGAGTAAAATCAAGAATGCACCTTTATTACTTTGAAATATCGTCCCTTTCTCTTTACAATTTTACAAAAAATAGAATCACAAAATATGACTTCTATCCCCCCTTAATTTTTACAAAATTGAGAAAAAAAATTGAGCACTCCTTTCAAGACAAGTCGACACATGACCCGCGTTTGAAAGGCTTCCAGACCAGTCGACACACGACTTTGGTTTTTGTCTTCAACACTCAAGCATAAGGAGCAAATAGGTTCAAAAAATATTTCTCAAGTTTTACAACAAAAAAATGTGCAATTTTATGTCTTATATATCCATTGTGAAGGAGAAAACAAAAGCAAATTTTGAATTTTGTTGCAAAGAAAAAATGACCTTTGTCCTTGCCAATGTGTTCAATTTTTTTTATTTGCAATAGAATTTTGAGTTTCTATGTCTTGCATCTCCAAAAATTTGTAAAGAAAACTCTAGAAATTTAGAGGAATTGATTGCAAAAAAAAAATGAAGATGTTGGTTGTCTCCTTTCAAAAATATCCTAGTTCTTAAAAATCCTAAAAAAATATCTTTTAAAGTTGAATAATTTTTATAATAAATCTTATTTTTGGAAAAAAAATCAACCATTTTGCTTTAATTGATGATTAAATCCAAAAAAAATACTAAAAAAAATATTTAAATCAAGCATAAAAAACTTTAGGAAAATAAGTTGAGAGAATAGAGTTTAAAACCTTCAAAAAAAAAAATTAGGCATCGCGCGGGCTTGAAAATGCGACCCGCTAGGCCCAAGGCATACGCCTTGGCCAACCAAGCTGTCGGAGGGCTTGGAGAAAAAACCTCGATGCATAGTATTTCAAGAAGCCTATGGGCTTCCACGGGACTACAATGGGATTTATCCCACATGCATCCCACAGGGGATACCAAAGGCTTCAAAATCCACAGCACACCCCTTGGGATGTGATTGTCTATGGGCAATCGTGGTCCAAACTGATATCCTTTTTGGACATTACCACATGGTGCCAAAGGGTTTGTCATGTCATGTCATTCAATGGTTATCCACCACATGTTGTGTCAAGTTGTCCAATGGTTATCTACCACATTTCAGTCAAGTTAGGTCATCTTATGGCTATTCACCATGTGTTAGGTACATTTCAGGTGGTCAATCCAATCAACATCTAGGTTAGCACCTTAGGGTACGTGTAGTCTAGAGTTTTTTGGATCTCACCACGTGGCATAGATCAACATGAATCAGAGGGCCTCCTACCCTTATGGATGTTGAGGTTGTCAAATATCGGAGGGCGTGCCTACCCTCTTAGATCCCAATGTGGTCTAGAGAATGTGCATCTAGCTAGGAGGGGAGGTCTTGCCTGCCCTCTCGGCTCTCCTAGTCTGTGGGGGCCATGTCCACATGGGATCAAGAGGGCTCTCTTACCCTCCTGATGATCCCATGTGTAGACTATAGGAAACAGCATAGGCTGATCCCACGTGTGGTCTGCGGGAGTTAGCGTGGTCCCAATTGGCCAAGTATGGCCATAGTATCATGGGCTGATAGGCTTTGACCTAAAAATTTTGAGATCCTGGCTGTGTGGGCGATCGATCATATTGTGATCACCTCGGTGATCATGTTGGTCGATCAATCCCATAGTGGGCTCAGCCCTGGCAGTCAATTTGACCTGGCCAGCATTTGGCCTATAGCCACTCTTGCCATTGAGCTCACCTATCTAGGTGGGTTTGATGGCTATCAAATGGCACCAACTCGTCCTTCGAACGAGCAAAAAAAAATGGCTCTAATTCCAATGAAGCAATAATGCACAAAAATATTAAGCAAATGATGATCAATCGAACATTAGGAATTGCATTCAACTTAGAAGCTTAAGTAGGTTACAAAATAATATTATTAACCATTTAGCATTAGAAGCGCTAATGATGATTAATAATAGATTTATTCTAACAACCTAACTAAATATCATAAGATATTTAGTTATTAACCTTAGTTAACTAGGAGGCAATTCATAGAATAGTAAATATCTCCTATGGTAGAAAAGTAAATGTAATAACCTATGTAGTATAATGCAATATACTACCTATTTTACCCTAACACATATTAGCCTCCAAAAACTACTTAAGGACCAACAAAATGAGTTGGTTAAGTCTAGTGAAATTCCTTGGTGGGGGTTTTTGAGGTTTGCTAAGTACCAACTTCTAGAAGGTACTAACAACATTAACATTGTTGGTTTTCTTGTTATATGTTACCCCATCACCAACTACATGCTTGTTCTTATACTAGGTTTTCATGGTTCTTTTTTCTTCTTTCCTTAACTTGATTTGACCTCTTTGAATGAGAGCCTTCTCTACTCTTCTTGCTAAATCTATTGCTTGTTCAAAAGAGGTAACAATTGTTATTTCAAACTCGTTTAAGATATATTCTTGCAAATTTCCAATAAATATCTCTAATGTGTCTCAAATAGGTAAGGTGTATCTTAAATTTCCAACTCAACTTCTCCATCGAGACAAAAATTCCAAGAAACTTTCATCCTTACCTTGTTTTAGGATATATAAATATTGAATGGTTACTTCTTTCTCCACATAAGCTCAAAATTTCCAAATAAATAACTCAGTTATTTCTTCAAAGTTTCTCAAATAATGATGGGGGAGTTGATAGTACCATTCCAATGTCATACCACCAAGGCTTTTAGGGAATATTTTTAGCAACAACATATCATCATATACAATATCATGGCATGTTTTTCTAAACATCCTTAAATGTTCTATTGGGTTCTTTGTTCCCTTATAAATAGGTAAAATCGACATTAAATAAATACTTGGAATAGGACCTAGCGGTGATTATATGATCTAGAGTTTGATTGCATAATTTCTTATATTTATAAGTGAAACTTGGGGCTTGAAGTGTATCCATTCTTAATTCCAATTATTTCACTATACTTTTTAAATTATGCATGTTAGGATTGTTGTTGTGCAATACCCCTAGATTCTCTAAGGGCAAGTTATAGGTAGATTTTTGAAAGGTAACCTGGTTAATGTTGGAGGTATTAACACTGTTATGGTATGGGTTATGATATGGAATGTTTTGTGTGGCATATTGCTATGGTATGAAATTTGCATTTGGAAAAATAGAAGAAAAAATTTTGAGGAACATTGTTGAAAGAAGAAAATTGAATGTTATTCACTACACCAAAAATGAGATTTAATGGAAGTTATTAACCACCCTTAAATACCTTTAAGGGTGGTTTACAAACCACTGTCTTTAAGAGCATCGTAAAAATTCCATACTATACGACGGTGGTTAAAAACTGCCTCAAAAAACCATCATCTTAGAACCTTTGACCACCATCTTAGGGGTCTAAGATGACTATTTTTAGCCAATGTCTTAGACCCTTAAGATGACAGTTTTTAGCTACAATATTAGGGGTCTAAGATGGTGGTTTTTGACCACCATATTATACCCCTAGGACAACGGTCAAAAATCATCATCTTAGACCACTAATATGGTGGCCAAAACCACCATCTTAGGGGTCTAATATAGCGATTTTTAGCTATCATCCTAGGGGTCGATGATGATAATATTTTACCACCATCCTAGATCCTAAGATGGAAGTCGAAAACCATCATATTAGACCCCTAATATGGCAATTTTTACCATCATCCTAGACCCTACGACGATGATAAAAAACTTAATAGAAGTAGAGTTTATGAGTTAGTGAGTTACCAGTGAGTTAGCCACCAGATGAGCCCTGGTCTGCCTCACCACTCCAATGTTAGTGTTTGTGCTCAAAACTTTTGCAAATATTTTCTTTGATAACATTTGTAAGGGAACTAACATAAAAAATAAAGCTAAAGTCTAGATTCACAATAGTAATTGTTCAATTAATATAATGTTGCCTAATAGTGTGTCAAATTCATCAGATTATTCACCCATGAGCAAACATTTATTCACATGCATTTGCATGCACACAACAAATAAGCAATGAGGAAATTCCAATGCAAGGACAAATGCAAAAGAAAGGGATCAAAAGATAGATTATGATTGTTGAATCCTTTCATGGGGGTTGCCTCCCTAATTCCAATCCTATTATAGAAAACTTGAAAAGAAAACAAGAGAAGAATATAATTGATGTCTAGAATGAGATACCTGTTATCTATTTTTAGATATAAATAGATAGAAGTAAACTCTAATCCTAATTAGTTGAGCCACAACAAACAAGAACAACCCTAACTAACTATTGTGCACATCAAATTTTGGGCATGGCCTAAGGTGACCCATGATTAGGGGCAGAGTATATAAATAATGACCATGCTTCATAGACCAATTGTGCAACGGTATAGATGCATCCATATAGTTTTGTTAGTGTTGTAAAAAACATAAAAAAAATTATGATTATCATGTATATCATGATTTTTTTCCAGCCTTCCAATTTATTTTGGAGTTACCAACTTTTTCAAAATAATGCCAACGCTTTTAGAAAAAGAGGAGAAAATTATTATTTTTGTTGATTTTTCCTTGAATAATCACCAATCCATATTTTTCCTAGGCCTTAATGATAAAATTGCCAATCATGATTTTTTCAGCTTTGAACTTTATCTATGAAGAAAAGAAAACCTAAAAACATGATAATGTTTATGGTATGAAGTTATAAATCATATTATATTTGGAAGTACTAAATTGCATTGTGTGTAGGATGAAAGTACCAACAGGGATTATGAAGGATCTTCATGGTTAAAATCTGGTCATTAGGTGAATGACACTTCTATTCCAAGATTGTGCCTCCTTATGAAGATGGATAATCATCTTTTTGGAATGTCCCCTTTTTGGTTTACAACATGATTTGGACACTGAACAACCACCCAAAAATGAATTGGAAAATTTTTGGGAATGAATGCACTGGAAATATGTATGGTAGATTTTAAAATATTTCAAATGACAATAATGCCACAAGTACTTGTCTACATACATTGGTTATGAATGACTTTGATTCTTCTAATTCCTTTGATTTGTTTTCAAAGAAATATGAGACCACTTTTAGCCACAAACACGATATATACTTGTAGCATATATACATATTCATAAACACACATGGGCATTGACCCAAGAAATAATCATTCAATTGACATTGTTAGTCAAGAATATCAAAGCAGACTTCTCAATGAGAAAAAATAGCCACACAAAGAATTTGGCACTTAATTTAGCATTATTTTACCTAATCCACTATAGATATCGAGCAACAGAGAGTGCACCCATAGGTCAGTGTTAGTCTATCAACTCCTAGTAATAGAGTTCCCAATATAAAGCAGTCTGCAAGCAATGCAGACCAAATATAAAAAATGCAGAAAAGAATCAGGCCAAGTCCAGGTACAGATAATAACACAGGTCATTTGGTTAAGCAATAGGATCTTAAAGAAGCAACCATATTATTTTTGCCTCCCATATCAGGTCACTCACCCTCCAAATGCATGTATTTGTCAACTTTGAAGAGTCAATGCTTCCAAGTTACTCTTGATTACCCAAAAATAGTTGGCAGTTAATGCAGGAAAAAACCTCTATCAGTTGGTAAAGTTTCCAATGCAAGCAAAAGTAACTCAAGTGCACTTGAATAAGAGTGGATACTTGTCAAAATTAGATAGAGCAAAGTCTTTGAGTCTTTCAATCTACTTGTTGTTTGAGTTTGATACAAGAAATTGAACTTTGCTAGTGATATGTAATCCTCATGGTTGGAGTTTGATATGCAGGCAACAAGCCTATGTTCCTCATATTTATCTTCTAATATGCGATGTCTAATGCAACTTCATGAAGAGGAAGATGATGCAACCAGTGTTCTAGCAGTGCTTAGTGTTTGCCAATAGGAGCTCAGTGTATATGCATGGAGGACCTTCACCAATAGGAGCTCAGTGTTTACCACTGAGCAACCCCCTGTGTGGTAGTAAAAATATGACAACCATATTGTTTACAGAAGGATCATCATAAATGTAAACTGGACCACTTCTATAGCTTCTTTTGTCATGACAATACAAAATACATTGTCCAACTCTTACTAATTTGTAACCATACTGGCTAGCCCAAGTCTTGTAGAGGGGTTTGGTGCAATACACTAGTACTAGAAGTACAACCATGCCTTGGCACCAAACTCACCACAAGGATGTCAAATTAGGTAAACCTTTGTATATTCTTCAAACTATTGACTGCAACCATGCCTACTTGGTCATTATTCAGACTTCTAAAGTGGTATATCATAACTATCATTTTTATGGAAACCTTCTGATGAAACTAGTTTTCCTCCTCTGCATCACTAGCCCTCCAAATGAAATCAGAAGTTTTTTAATTTATTTTTTATTAACTAGTAGTTTTTCATATGTAATTTAGATTTTGCTTTTATCTTATGTGGAGTCACAATAATTAAGTTGTTTACTTACAATATTTTAAAAACTGATATAACATATTTGCAAATTAACATGATTGAATTAAGTTCAACATGCACCATACATGCCATAGCAGAATTGATTTGATATAGCAACCAAAAGTTACAGTTTTTCAACATGCACCATACATGCCATAGCAGAATTGATTTGATACATGCCATGCACCATACATACATGCATGATTTGATATAGCAACCAAAAGTTACAGGTTTTCTACACAATATCTTCTAAGAATATCAAAAGTTACACATAATAATTTACCTCCTTTCAAGGAAATGACTGCTCACTCATTAGTAAGCATGTAAGCAATGTAGTTCCCATTTTGTCATTAAATTTTGTTAGTATTTATCATATTTTATCTCTATCCAAGTTCTTATGTTCTGATATTGGAATTTTAATGAACATACAAAATAGAAAACTACTAAAATGACTGAGAAAAGAAAGAAGAAAATGACATAATATGTTTTGAAAGCTCAGATCTACAGTACAGTTATAGGTTCTATTTTCCAACTCAAATATGAAAGTGCTCCTAACTATCAACTATCTAACCACCTAACTACTTGATGACTATTATACATTTTCTGTTACTCTCCCTTAATGATCAAACAGAGTACAAAAAAATTTTATCCCCATATTTAATGGATTTGTCTGGTGCAAGAGACTTTGTGAGCACATCCACAATCTATTTTTGAGGGGTGCAATATTCTAAATTTTTAGCTCAACAATTTTTTTGTCCACAAGATGTGAAACAAAATGAAATGTACTTCAATATATTTGGTAAAAGAATGGAAAATGGATTCATGATCATCTTAATGGCACTTTATTATCATAATAAAACACTATTGCACTTGATTTATGTAACTATAGGTCAACAAGTAACCTCATCAACCAGATTGCTTCACATGTTTTTGAAACAACCCCTTTTTCTAATTCTATGGAGGAAAGAACCACAAGATGTTTTTTAAAAAATTAATTTCCCAAGTGGACTTCCCATTTATTTTAAGCAACATAAGAGAGCACAAGGGCTATAAACAGGTCATTCATAAAGATAGATGTCAAAAAATAAAAGAGGTAACATCAAATATAGAGTAGAAGTGATTTTATTCATAAATAGAATATAAACCCTTTTGAAAATGGAAGAACAAAACACTAATAAATAAATTTTATGGATAACCTAATTTTATTTCAAGTGCAATTATTATTTATAGATATAGGTGAATGGACAACCTAAGTTTTCCATATAACAGGTAGATGTCTAAACATACCTACCTGCCCAAACCATTAGAGATGAGGCAAGAGGGTATCTTGACACTTTCGTTAGATACATAAATATCCATCTATGCAAATCAAGTATTGTTGCATGATTAGACTCTTAATCCTATGCCCTAGTAGCACTTGTATTCTCTCTCTTTCTTTTTTTTACCAAATTACCTTCTTGTATCTGATTGGCCAACCTCATGCTCAGGATACCTACTCGCCTCACTCCTAGATTGGTTGTCCATTAATTATCTACTAGCATTTTCTTAAAAATATCTAACACTCATTAATTATTTCCATTAATTATAACTACTTTTGAAGTACAGTAATTAGGCTTCCAGCCATATACCCTCACATTCATCATGGATATATTGAATATTTCCGTTGTTTACATTTTCATCTTGTGCAATTTCAGGTCCAACGAAATATGTTGCTCCATATACACTGACATATTCTGCCTCATATGCTTCAATATCTTTGATCCTTCTTGGAGGTGATGTGAGAACCACAAGTGGATCATTTACATAAAAGACTTGTTTGTCTTGTGATGCTAGGATAAATGGATCATATTGAAGTCTATCTTGATCAAGTAATCTATTCATGTTGACTAATGTGAAGCTAATTTTGTCCTTTCTGCATCCATTCCTCATATCAAGAATAATTACCCAGTCACATTTGAACAGGGGGTATCAAAAACGATAGTAATCCAATAAGATTATTTCCCTAAAAACACCATAAAATGTGACTGTTTGAAGCACTGGGTTTGTGTCTTTTGCACTTGCTCTACATAAAGTAGTAGCATTGACACACACACCACTATTTTGAGTTGTTCTTTAGTCTTCTTTGTCTTTGATATGAAATCTATAATTGTTGATAAAATAGCCTGAATGTTTGGTTACAATTTTCCTCAAACCACATGCCAACCATTTTATTATGTTAGAGTCATCATTATCTTGCATTTCATCTCCATGAAACTAAAACAAAGCAGAATAGTTTAAAGATGATTGGAGAACATTACATGACATTTTATACATGACAATTAGTATAAATGTTGTGTTGGACATTTTGAGTAGATGAAGTTGTCATTGATGTCAAGGATGAATTGTCATTGATGTCAAAAGGATAAATTGAGTAATGCAAAAGGTTGGTGGCAAAAGAGCTTCATAATATTTATTTTTAAATATTATGTGAAGCACAAAATAAAAGGTTTTTATTAAAACCATGGTTGGGCAAATCAAAAAGGTTTTCTAAAACCTAAGGAGGCTTTAATTTTTAATAAAGCCCAAAGGAGATTTAAAATATTTAATTTATAATATTTAAATTCTTTTGAATTTAAATAATTATAAATAAATATTATTCGAAGGCAAATGTTAGCGCCGACTCCCCAACGTATTTCCTCCATCGACATGTATGGCAAGGAAGGCATAAGGTATTAATACCTTAACCATTCCAAAGTTTGGAATAAGATTTAATGCATCCAAAAATATGAAGAGCTCATGCGAAATACTAAAAGCGCCTCCTGATCGAATGAAGTGTGGTTACACTAGGCATTGAAGGAAGAGCCAAGGGCTCTTAGGAGGTTGAGGAATTCAAAGCATGTATTGCGCTTTGAGGCTCCAAGTGGAGCACGTGGCTCACACGACGTAGAAGCCATGACCAAGGCGTTGTGGAGAGTTTGGTGCAAGTTTCGAGCCCCATGGATTGTAAAAAGTGGTAACATTATTTTTGGAAATTATTTTAATTTGCTTTGCTAAGGTTTTAAGGAGAGATAAGGTGGAAGTTAAGTTGTGTGTTGAGAAAATATTGTTTTGATATATGAAAGGTTAATTGTTGCTAAAGTAAAAGTGTTTTACCTTAGAAAAATGAGAGATTGACTTATTGCATTATTTTATAAAGTGATTTATTTAATTAATGCAATATTAAGTAGGGAGTCATAAGTAGAGTTTGGATTATTTTTGAGATATTTTTCTAAAAAGGGTTATGATGAAATTAAATTGTTAAGAGGTTCTTTTGATGAGTTAGAGTTTTGGAAGAAGTGTTTTGATTAAAGATTTGTGGTGTTGGATATTATTTTAAGAAGGAGAAATAAGGTGTAATTAAGTTTGATTAATTTTTGTAATTGAGAATTATTTTGTGAAGAGGTTAGTGTGATATTTTATCATCTAACTATTGAAATTGGCAAAAGAGAAAATTGTGATTGAGACAGGTTTTCTAAGGTCACTTCTACATCAAATAAAAGGTATGGGCATATTCTTCTTTGGTTGAAGTGAGTGATTGAGATTTTCTGAAAACAAGATTGGAGTGAAAAGGACTTTGTTAAGTTTTCCTTGTTGAGTGTGTTTTAAATTAATGCTTCAAGGTTTTCTGGAATAGAGGTTAAGGAAAGTAACCTTGTTTGATAAGCATTGTTGTTGAAGTGATTGGTTGAGTGAAGAAATTGAACTAGGGTTTGCAAAGATCATGAGTATCATTGTTATGTGAGATTTGTTGATAAGCATTGTTGGAATATTTGAGTGAGTGTTCATATGCTTGGACTAGGGTTTGTGAGCAAGGATTATTTTTGTGAGTAATTTGTTGAGTAGAGTTGGTTGAGCCTAGTCAAGTGGATGTGTTGAAGTGATAGTTCAAGTTCTATGAAACAAATTATTCTATATTCTAAATTGAGTTGAGAAGGTGGGGTTGGGTGGGGTGTGTGGATTTTTTGTATCTCTACATTTCTTTATGTTTCTAAAAGAGTGATTGAAAGTGATTGAGCATTGTGATGAATGTGAAGCATATTGAGTCTCTAATAATTCTCTTTATGTTTCTATGAGATTGGATAAGTTCTAGTGAGGACTTGTTGAGCAGATTTGAGGTAAGTCTTTGAGAAGACTTGTGGATAGATTTGTGTGAGCTTTTGTGGAAGCTTACAATATAGATTTGAGGATAGAGATTGAGGACATATTTGAGGATAGATTTGAGGATAGAGATTGAGGATAGAGTTTGGTGCAGATTTGAGGATAGGTTTGTGCCAGACCAGAGATAGAGATTGAGAAGATTTGTGCTAGACCGAAGGATTGTGTTTAGTGTAGATTTGAGATAGAGCTTTGGAGGTGATAGAGTATAGAGGATGATAGTATCTAGTGGATAGAGATCCATTAGCTAGGGTAGTGAGGATAGGTGTCTTTAGTGGATAGAGATCCATTAGCCAGAGCAGTGGGGGCAATAGTTCTTCTAGAAGATCACCAGTCAGAGCTAAGGAGAAAGGAGTTCTCCTATGGATAGAGATCCATGAACTTGATTAGGGGATTGGTGTCTCCTTTGGATAGAGGTCCATAAACATTGTAGGGAAAGGATTCCCAAGAGAATTTATTTGAGAAAAATTTATAAGGAATATTTTCTCCATGGAGTAGCCCACATTGGGTGAACCACGTTAAATCATGTCTCTCATGTGTGTGATGCTTTGTGTGATGTTTACTGCTTTAATATTGTTGATGTTATCATTTGGATTAAAAAGCAAAAAATTTTATCTTATACTGTTCACCCCCCTCTCAGTATAAGCACATGTTCTTCAATTGGTATCAGAGTGGGTCTCTCCATGAAAAGACTAACAGCTTGGAGGAGGATCCATCAGAAACACACATGACTTCAGAAAATGAAGAAGAGACCATGTTTGATATAAAAGAGGAATTCTTTGCTGCTCTCAAAAAATTGGAAAGAATTAGAGAGAAGAACTCAAGCTTGAAGGAACAAATTCAAGAGGATGAAGAAGCAAGGATGGAACTTCTACAAAATCTCACAGAACTCAAGATAAAGGTAGAAGAAGGAAAGAAAATTGAGCAGGATATGACAGATCTATTAAGAACAAGAGAAACAGAATGTGAAATATTGGAAGCAGAAATTGTTTATCTAAGGAATGAAGTTGAAAGGACCAAGGTACTACAAGATGTAGAGTATGAGAAATAGAAAAAGGAGTCAAGTCTTCAAGAAGCAGAAACTTCAAACAAAGATAGGCAAGCAAAGGATATCAGAAAGGAAGAAAGCAAAGAAGAACCTTGGATGAGAGTTAATCATAAGAGGAGAAGCACTCCACCACAATCTCAAAGGCATCCAAACAGGTTACATAATTTCTTCCATGGTCATTGCTTTTCTTGTAACAAATATGGTCATAGAGTTGTACACTGTATTGGTCATGCAAGAAACAATGTCAATAGAAATTTCAATTCTTTTGCACCTCTTATGGATAATGATATTATATGTTACAAATGCAATAATTTTGGGCACAAGGCTAGATGGTGTAAAATGATACTTCCTGAGTCTAGTAAAAGAAAAACAATTTCAACAACTAGGAAAGATGAAAGGGAAAATGTAAAGGCTAGATCAATGTTAGTTCAAACAACCCTTCATGCTCAGGATAAAGAAGAACAATGGTATCTTGATAGTGGTTGCTCTAGTCACATGACAGGAGACAAAGACAAATTCATTGTACTAAAAGAAACCAATAGAGGATCAGTAAGTTTTGGTGATAATGGATCAGCAAGGATTGGTGGAAGAGGAACTCTAAGTTTAGATAATGGGAAAACAAGAACAGAAAATGTGTTGTATGTTAAGGGGTTAAAACATAATCTGCTAAGTGTAAGTCAACTTTGTGATCAAGGGCATATGGTTACATTCCACCCAGATAGATGTGAGATAAGAAAATCAGAAACTAGAAAAGTCATTGCCAATGCAAGAAGAACTCCAAATAATCTATACATGCTTAGTGAGATCAAAGGGGAAAAGTGCTTTCTATCACAAGAAGATGAGAGTTGGTTGTGGCATAGAATATTGGGTCACTTGAATTTTGACAACATAGTCAACATAAGCAATAAGCAAGTTGTCAGAGATTTACCCAAAATAAAAAGGCCACAAAACACAATTTGTGCACCTTGTCAACATGGAAAGCAAACTAGAACAAGCTTTAAGTCAAAAGGATATATGTCATCTGAGCCATTGAGTCTAATACATACTGATCTATGTGGTCCTACTAGAACATAGAGTATTCAGGGTGAGAGTTACTTTATATTGTTTATAGATGATTACTCCATAATGGTTTGGGTAGCTTTCTTGAAAGAGAAGTCAGATGCTTTTGAAAAATTCAAAGCATTTAAGGAACTGGTTGAAAATGAAACTAGTAAGAGGATTAAGTGTTTGAGATCTGATAGAGGAGGAGAATTTACCTCAAATGAATTTGTAGAGTTTTGTGAACAACATGGGATCAAGAGAGAATACTCAACAGCAAGAACTCCTCAACAAAATGGAGTAGTTGAAAGGAAAAATAGGACTATTGAGAATATGGCTAGAGCTATGTTAAATGAGTCTAAACTCTCAGATGGATTTTGGAGAGAAGCAATCAACACAATAGTATACATAATCACTAGGGCTCAAATGAGGGTAAACCATCACAAGACTCCATATGAGCTTTGGAAAGGAAGACCGGCCATTGTAAAACACTTCAAGGTTTTTGGAAGCAAGTGCTACATAAGATGAGAAGATCAAAACTTAGGCAAGTTTGACCCAAGATGTGATGAGGGAATTTTCCTTGGTTATTCCTCTAAGAGTAAAGCCTATAGATGCTTCAACAAGAGAACACGCACTATTGTAGAAAGTATAAATGTAACAATTGATGAGAAGATAGATTTAAGAGAACCAGTTCAACAAACTGTGTATCAGGAAGATGGAAGTTGTCAAGAAGAGTTTCATGAGGAATCGAATGAAGAAGAAGAAGAAACACAAAAACTTCTTCCTAAAACTCCATCCAGATATGTACAGAAGCATCATCCAAAATATTTAATCATTGGGAATCCAGATGAAAGGTAGACAAGGAGAAGGATAATAACACCATCTCAACAAGCAAATTTTTCTTTGCTATCTAAGATTGAGCCAAAGGACTTCAATCAGGCAAGTGGAGATGAGTTCTGGATTAAGGCAATGGATGAGGAATTAGATCAGATAGAGAAAAGCAAGACTTGGGAACTTGTTCCATGACCAAAGGATAAGAATGTGATCGACACAAAATGGGTATTCAAAAACAAGCTAAATGAAGATGGACAGGTAGTAAGGAATAAAGCAAGGTTAGTGTGCAAAGGTTATGCACAGGTAGAGGGAATTGAATTTGATGAGACATTTGCTCCAGTTGCATGACTTGAAGCCATAAGAATATTTTTAGCCTTCTCAAGTTTTAAAAACTTCAAGGTATATCAGATGGATGTTAAGTCAACATTTCTAAATGGTGTTCTAGAAGAAGAAGTCTACATTGAACAACTAGAGGGATTCATATTAATAGATAAACCAGATCATGTATGCATATTGAAAAAGGTACTGTATGGTCTAAAGCAGGCTCCTAGAGCATGGTACTCAAGATTGGATAAGTATCTTTAGGAACAGGGATTCATAAAAGGAATAGCAAGACAACAACTTATACATCAAAAATGAAGGGAATAATCTACTAATTGTGGTTGTTTATGTTGATGACATCATTTTTGGGGGAAACAATGATAAGATGTGTAAAGAATTTGCTAAGAACATGCAGAATGAATTTGAGATGTCTATGCTTGGTGAGTTGTCCTTCTTTCTTGGACTTCATATTTCACAATCAGAGAAAGGAGTATTTCTCTCACAAACCAAGTATATAAAAGAGATGCTAAAGAAATTCAGGTTAGAAGATTGCAAACTAGTAAGTACCCCCATGGTCACAGGATGTAAGTTAAGTAAGGATGATGAATCTCCAGAGGTAGATCAGAGATTATATAGATCTATGATTGGTAGCTTGTTGTATGTTACAACTACAAGACCAGACATAGTACAGTCAGTGGGATTAGTGGCAAGGTTTCAAGAAGCACCTAAAGAAACACATGTGGCAATAGTAAAGAGAATTCTCAGGTATCTAAAAGGGACTATGGATTTTGGGCTTTGGTATCCCAAAAGTGATAGTTTTACACTCACAACATATACAAATGCAGATTGGACTGGCAACATTGATGATAGAAAAAGCACAAGTGGAGGAGCATTCTTTCTTGGAGACTGTTTAGTCTCTTGGCTAAGTAAGAAGCAGGTTTCAGTATCCTTATCTACAGTAGAAGTAGAATATATTGCAGTGGTAGCTAGTTGTACACAGGTATTATGGATGAAGTGAACTCTAGAAGACTTCAAGATAAAACATGATCATCCTATTCCCATATTATGTGATAATACAAGTGCTATAAGTATCTCAAAGAATCCAGTGATGCACTCCAGGACAAAGCACATTTCGATTAAGTATCATTTTCTGAGAGAACATGTGATAGATAAATATGTCAGGTTGGAATATGTTACTACAAAGGAACAGATAGCAAGATATTTTCACTAAGCCACTTTCAAAGGAGACCTTTGAGTATCTTCGAGGAAAACTGGGAGTAATACTCCCACCCTAGAATTAACCACCTCAAGAGGAGGTGGGGGAGGGGCTAAGCTAAGAGACTCATTCTTAGCCCCGAGCCCCAAAGGTGACCCTTTGCCATTGATGTCAAAGGGGAGAGATTTAAGTAAGGGGGAGATATTTGATTTAAGAAGAGAGCATTGAGTCAGGGGGAGCAGTTTCCTAAGGGGAGTAGGATAAAAATAGGTTAAGAAAATTTGAAAAGATAATTGGGTTGCCATCAATGACAAAGGGGGAGATTGTTGGATATTTTGAGTAGATGAAGTTGTCATTGATGTCAAGGATGAATTGTCATTGATGTCAAAAGGTTAAATTGAGTAATGCAAAAGGTTGATGGCAAAAGAGCTTCATAATATTTATTTTTAAATATTATGTGAAGCACAAAATAAAAGGTTTTTATTAAAACCATGGTTGGGCAAAATCAAAAAGGTTTTCTAAAACCTAAGGAGGCTTTAATTTTAATAAAGCCCAAAGGAGATTTAAAATATTTAATTTATAATATTTAAATTCTTTTGAATTTAAATAATTATAAATAAATATTATTCGAAGGCAAATGTTAGCGCCGACTCCCCAACGTATTTCCTCCACCGACGTGTATGGCAAGGAAGGCATAAGGTATTAATACCTTAACCATTCCAAAGTTTGGGATAAGATTTAATGCATCCAAAAATATGAAGAGCTCATGCAAAATACTAAAAGTGCCTCCTGATTGAACAAAGTGTGGTTACATCAAGTATTGAAGGAAGAGCCAAGGGCTCTTAGGAGGTTGAGGAAGTCAAAGCGCGTATTGCGCTTTGAGGCTCCAAGTGGAGCATGTGGCTCACACGGCGTAGAAGCCACGACCAAGGCATTGTGGAGAGTTTGGTGCAAGTTTTGAGCCCCATGGATTGCAAAAAGTGGTAACATTATTTTTGGAAATTATTTTAATTTGCTTTGCTAAGGTTTTAAGGAGAGATAAGGTGGAAGTTAAGTTGTGTGTTGAGAAAATAGTTGTTTTGATATATGAAAGGTTAATTGTTGCTAAAGTAAAAGATGTTTTACCTTAGAAAATTGAGAGATTGACTTATTGCATTATTTTATAAAGTGATTTATTTAATTAATGCAATATTAAGTAGGGAGTCATAAGTAGAGTTTGGATTATTTTTGAGATATTTTTCTGAAAAGGGTTATGATGAAATTAAATTGTTAAGAGGTTCTTTTGATGAGTTAGAGTTTTGGAAGAAGTGTTTTGATTGAAGATTTGTGGTGTTGGATATTATTTTAAGAAGGAGAAATAAGGTGTAATTAAGTTTGATTAATTTTTGTAATTGAGAATTATTTTGTGAAGAGGTTAGTGTGATATTTTATCATCTAACTATTGAAATTGGCAAAAGAGAAAATTGTGATTGAGACAGGTTTTCTAAGGTCACTTCTACATCAAATAAAAGGTATGGGCATATTCTTCTTTGGTTGAAGTGAGTGATTGAGAGTTTTTGAAAACAAGGTTGGAGTGAAAAGGATTTTGTTAAGTTTTCCTTGTTGAGTGTGTTTTAAATTAATGCTTCAAGGTTTTCTGGAATAGAGGTTAAGGAAAGTAACCTTGTTTGATAAGCATTGTTGTTGAAGTGATTGGTTGAGTGAAGAACTTGAACTAGGGTTTGCAAAGATCATGAGTATCATTGTTATGTGAGATTTGATAAAGCATTGTTGGAATATTTGAGTGAGTGTTCATATGCTTGGACTAGGGTTTGTGAGCAAGGATTATTTTTTTGAGTAATTTGTTGAGTAGAGTTGGTTGAGCCTAGTCAAGTGGATGTGTTGATGTGATAGTTCAAGTTCTATGAAACAAATTATTCTATATTCTGAATTGATTTGAGAAAGTGGTTGGGGGGTGTTTTGTGTGGTGTGTTGTGTTTTTTTTCTCTATCTCTTTTCTTTTTTTTTTAAAAGAGTGATTGAAAGTGATTGAGCATTGTGATGAATGTGAAGCATATTGAGTCTCTAACAATTCTCTTTATGTTTCTATGAGTTTGGACAAGTTCTAGTGAGGACTTGTTGAGTAGATTTGAGGTAAGTCTTTGAGAAGACTTGTGGATAGATTTGTGTGAGATTTTGTGGAAGCTTACAATACATATTTGAGGATAGAGATTGAGGACAGATTTGAGGATAGAGATTGAGGACAGATTTGAGGATAGATATTGAGGATAGATCTGAGGATAGAGTTTGGTGCAGATTTGAGGATAGGTTTGTGCCAGACCAGAGATAGATATTGAGCATATTTGTGCTAGACCAAAGGATATTTGGGGGTGATAGAGTATAGAGGATGATAGTCTCTAGTGGATAGAGATCCATTAGCCAGGGTAGTGAGGACAGGTGTCTTCAGTGGATAGAGATCCATTAGCCAGAGTAGTGGGGGTAGCAGTTCTTCTAGAAGATCACCGGTTAGAGCTAAGGAGAAAGGAGTTCTCCTATGGATAGAGATCCACGAACTTGATTAGGGGATTGGTGTCTCCTTTGGATAGAGGTCCATAAACATTGTAGGGAAAGGATTCCCAAGAGAATTTATTTGAGAAAAATTTATAAGGAATATTTTCTCCGTGGAGTAGCCCACATTGGGTGAACCACGTTAAATCATGTCTCTCATGTGTGTGATGCTTTGTGTGATGTTTACTGCTTTAATATTGTTGATGTTATCATTTGGATTAAAAAGAAAAAAAAATTATCTTATACTGTTCACCCCCCTCTCAGTATAAGCACATGTTCTTCATGTTGAAGATCATATTCAAGAGAGGAGACAATAACCTAATCTCGTATCCAAGTGATGAATGTTTGATTATGGATTTTTTGCAACACCCCTTCATCTCTCATTGCACAAGGGTTGGATTCCTTGATACTCTTCAAGTGCTTCTTGATTTGACCCAATTTTTTTTAAGCTTAATTGGATCTGATTAATATTCTTCCATATATAATAATAACAAATAAACATATACTTACTCTACCCAAAGCTAAACTTTGTCCATGTTAAAGAGAATGCATCAATGGGCTTGCTCGTAAGAAGTTTCATCTAAATAGAAGTCTTCACCACTGGACAAAGGCCTCTCATTAACTATAGTTTCTTCATCCTCATCACTCCATGCTTCATTACGACTAAGGTGATCACCAATTGCTTTTGTACGTCTCATGTAGTCTATAAATAATGAAATAAATTCCTCGACAAGATAATGTTCGACAATAAAACCTTCAGGTCTGGCTTGGTTCTTTACATACCCCTTAAAATATTCATAATTCTAAGAAAATAAACAAATAATTTGGATTAGATTAGACACTATACAAATTCTAAAAATAGTGGTTTATGAAACTGATGAATGCAAACAAACCTCTCTAAAGGGTACATCCATTGATATTACATAGGTCCACATAGACATGCCTCTTGCACCAAGTGAACAGTTAGGTGCACCATGATATCAAAAAATAAAGGGAGGAAATACTTGTCGAGAAAACATAATGTCTCCACAACCTCTACTGATAATTTATCTATTTTTATGGGATCCATCACTTTAGCACATATATCCCTATAGAACATGCACAACTGAAAAATGGTTTTTCACACTGGCTTATCAAGCAAATATCATGGCACTACCGAAAGAAGTTGTTGCATGATAACATGGCAGTCGTGTGATTTCAGGCCTTGGATATTAATTTCTTTCATAGAGACACATTTTCTAATATTTGAACTATATCCATCTTGTACTTTCATATTTTTTAGTGCACGACAGATTTCTCAATCTTCGATAGATTGTAGGGTGTTGGTGGAAGATATGTTTTATTTCCATCCATTATTGTCTATAATGTGTTCCTGATACCCATATTTTTTAAATCCTCATGGGATTTTTTACCATAATTTAACTTACCATAAATACCCAGAAGTGTTCTGAATAAGCTTTCATATATAGTTTTCTCCACATGCATCACATCCAAGTTGTGACGAACTAGAATATGGTTTTCATAGATAGAAACATCAAAAAAAATTTACTCAACATTGAGAGATATAACAATAGATACATAAAGAAATTTGCATGTCATAACTCTCAATATGATAGATTAAATAATATATTTCTTCTTCCATCTTGCTACAGGAACAAACACACTATCCTCGTCTACATTGCATACCCTTTTATTTGAGTTGTTCTTTCCCCAATTTTATGGGATTCCTTGTACTATTTTTAGTATTTCCATACCATTTAAAGACTTGGGTGGTTTATAAAGCTCTTGTTTACCATTGAAATATGTTCTTTGATTATGAAATGGATGATCTAGAGGAAGGAATCTCTTATGGCCATGTAAACCATCTTTCTACTGCATTTAAGATATTATGCACAGGTGTTCTCCCCGCATATTAGACATGTTGTATTTCCCTTTGTCATACATCTTGATAGCTTTCCATTAGTAGGAAATTCATGGATGGTCCACATCATTATTATTCTCATATTGAATGTAGTATTATAAAATGCATCATACATGTTTGCTCCTTTAGTCCATAGTTCATGCAAGTCATCAACCAATGGTTGTAGATAAATATAAATATCATTGTCTGGTTGCTTGGTACCAGGTATTAACAAGGTGAGCATTGAATATTTCCTCTTCATCCACATCCATAGTGGGAGGTTGTAAGTGACCAACATAATGGGTCAACAATTGTAATCAATACTAAAGTCAACAAAAGGGTTGAACCCATCAGTTGCCATTGCAAGTCATACACTACGTGGATCATTGGTGAAATATTTCCACTTAACATCTATAGTTTTTTACACTGGGGAGTCTATTGGATGTCTCATATTTCCATATAAACTCTTGTATTAGAAATACCACCTCATGTTCTTTGCAACCTTTGTAGAGCTACAGGAAGAAAGCAACTCACTTACCTAAAAATAAACAATGTTGAAAGAAACAAACACAACAAAGCTAATGATATAATAAAATCACTTACCTATACATTCTCTTCAACCTTGGTATAATGGGGAAATACCTCAACACATTCGCAAGAATGTTAATGCATACCTTTTGTGAGCGAGGGTCAACTTTCCATCAAGATGCACCACATGTTGCGTAAGATTACTTCTTTTCATTATCTTTTCAATATAAAATATAGTCATTGATGCATGCATGTATCATTACGTAATCTAATACCAATAATATCATCATTTTCTTCACTGCATATGTAGACTCTAGAATTGTATTGTCTATTGAGAGCATATCTTTCAACAACTCCAGTAAATCACCAAAGCTTTTGTTTGATCAGCCATGTTTTGCTTTGAGATTATACAATTTACCAATACTGATAGCTTTGTGTACTTTGTACAACCTAGGTATAATGGTTTTTTGGAATATTCGAGCAACCTATGATATTCATCGATAGGAATTGCTCCATAAGATGATTAAAAATCAACACCATGATCTCGCAGTTCTTATCCACTCTTTGAGAAATTATCATTGAACAATCTGTATGCATCATTGACCATTCCAATGATGTCATCTTGTACATATTCAATAATTGGACCCTCATAAGTGGTAGAGCACATGTTCAATGCATATTTATCAAAACTAGAGGATTTTTCTCTATGCAAAACAAACTTGGTATATGTCTTGTCAATCCCATGCCAAATCAGGTGGTCACAAACCTCCGAAAAACCAAGAGTTTCCATATTTGAGCACTTTCAACATGGACATCTAGGTCTTTCAAGATCCATTGAATTATTTCTTGTGAAATCCAGGAATTGGTATACCCAATGATGATAGTCCTTGCTATTTCTACAAATAGACCCCCCAAAAAATAAGAAAGTATAGTTATACGAGATAACATAGTTGAAATACCCAGTTGCTCCTAGCCAAGCTTTATCCATGATACTTGATGGACATGAAATATTGACCCAATTGACTTCGCTTGATTTGGTGCTCTAACTATTGAATATGATCCATTTGTTAAAAGTAAAGACAATAATTCTGCTATCCAAGCACAACCTACACAAAATAGAAAGTGGTTCAGAGGAAGAAATGGGAGACACCAGGGTTTCAAATATTACTCTCTGCTTGAAGCTATAATTGCTTAGTTTTCATTCAAAACCACCTATTCTGTCCTAGATATCTAGTAGTATGTCATATGCAATGATGCATAGGCTTCTTCTATTATGTATACCAGGGACATTGAAACAGTTGGTAAGAAGGTTTTAGATATTAAATTGGTTTCCTTTCCAGATGTAGCATTCTGACATGGCCAAGTGTTGAGGTAATTAACTGAGAGTAATATCTTTAGAACATATCCTTATAGGATCCATGCTAGGTCAATTGAAAGTGTCACAAGGTGGCACAATCAGGTGCAACCAAGTGATGGTGTCCCAATAAGTTGCCACTGACTCTCATTATCATTTTGTGATAACTCCCTCAAGCAAAGTAACAATGGGATGAAGCTCCAAAGGAAGGTTGCTGACAACATGAACAGTAGTTAAAAGAAATTTGAACTCAAAATTCCCACATTTGAGCCCCCAAAACACAGTGAAAAATGGTTCATACAAAGGAGTCATATTTTAAGTATAAGTCAACAAAATGAAATCCAAATTGCCCAATTCTTTCTTCAAATAAAAGAGGACCCAAAAGGACTATTTTCTATACATTTTTTTATGCCAAAATACATCCATTTGACCCTTCGAAAGGGCAAAACACAGTTTATTGTATATACATGGTTTATTCATAGAAAACATAGATGAGCCAAAATTTCTACTGAAGGTTCTTGATACAATGGCCTACATGCTTACCAAAAATCAGCTGAAAATCACTCATCCAGGCTCCCAAAAGTCCCAAAAAATAGTCCATTCAATAAACCTTAAAAAACATCATGAATCAAGAAACATATCATTATGAACTCTGAAGCATCTCTACACCTTTAATAAACATCATTTGTTCCTGGATTTGGAAGAGGATGGAACTAGATGAAGCATACTTGACCAAGACTTAACAAGGAAAAAGAGTAGTGGCAAATAATTTCCACCAATGGGAGAGCAAAAAACCATTAAGAGGCACTAGGTAACGTTGTAAAAAAGCACATCGTAGCTCTACATCTGAGAAAGGCCAATGGATATCTATTTCTTAATCATTTAATGGATTTGAGATTGTTCATCTTGTAGATAACTATTGTTTATGTTAATATTGGAACTAGCAGATTGCTATAGATTGGTTTTGCTTAATTTTATAATTTGTTTTGTTACAAATTCAAAGTCTTTGACCCTACAACCATTACTGATTTACATTCAAGGGTCCTTTGCTACACTTCCAAATATGGTTCAATGGGCACAAATAAAAGGGATTTGGAAAGATGCACATGAATGAGATTATAGATAAGTTAGAACATAGAGGTTCAAGAGCAGTCAACACACATAAAGGTTCATAACAAAGCTAAGAAGGAACAATAACAAGAAATACCAACAATCTCCATTGCAGCTATTTTGGAATTCACCTATTATCAGACTTTGAGGGTAAAAAGCTATGTTCCATGGGGACTTGTCCAGAGGTTTTGGGCTATCCTGAAGACACGTCTCAACATCCTAAAAACATGTTTTGCCATCTTGAAAACATGTCCTACTATCCCCAAAGGTCAGCTTGCCATCCCCATCTCGAAACTTCATGGAACACAGGTAAAAAGCAAAGTGAAAAATCAAATTACAATGATTCTTATTAACTTAAGCAACATTCATAACTTTGTCAATGTCAAGCTAGTGACTTTGCTAGGTCTAAAGGTTGTCACATTATTGAATATCATTGCATCTATGGCAAATGATAGTACGATATAGTCCAAAGGGATGCTCATGTCTGAAATTCAAGCTAGGCAGCTATATGTTAAGAACCGGTTTCCATGATGTGGTTGTAGCAAGGGCTGATGTGGTCATGTAAGCATAGCGATGGAGAACCTTGAGAAAATTTTGTATGAGCTTAAACATGTTGTGTATTAAGTTTGTAGATGAACAACAATTGATTACTGCTACTGAACTGCAAACTAGTGGAATCAAATTGATTTGAGACAACAAAATGTCCAAATAGTTGGCTAAGTGTAAGCCCTGTTTCATTTTTTGATGCAATTACATCAAGGACATGCATGGAAAAGTTTAAAGCCAAAAAATAATTGTGTTGCATAAATCAGAAAAATCATAGAAATCACAATTTATTTAACCTTCGGGTACCTTATACTCAATAAATCACTTTTGACAAAACCACGAGAAATCAAGAAAATGCCAAAAATCGAGGGAAAAATGTTTTAAAAGGAAAAACAGATTGAGGAGAATCTCAAGAGAATAGTAAACGAGGGGAAAATCTATTGTTATTTCCAAGACTATTAAATTTTGTTTTCTAATTTTTAAGATTGTCAATTTTTCCCTACTAGTTGCCAATCCAATTTTCTCCAAGCCTTGCCAATTATGATTTTTTTCAACTCTACAAAAAATAGTACACCACCTAATTTTTGATCTTTCGAAGATCTTCAAGAATCTACCTCTTCAATTGCCACAAACGAGGGGATAAGAAATCATTATTGAGTTACATGGGGTAAAACTTCTCACACATAAAAAGGAAAAAGGAATTCCACTACCCGTATAGATGAACTCCTTGTTGAGTTACATGAAGCAAAAAAATTCACAAGGAGTGACCTAAGATCTAGGTATCACCAGATATGGATGAGAGAATTAACCAATTCAAGACAACATTTTGAACTCATGAGGGGAATTATGAGTTTCAAGTAATGCCTTTTGGGCTAACAAATTCCTCTGGTACTTTCCAAGGTATGATTAATAGTGTCTTCAAGCCCTATATAAGAAAATTTATTTTGGTCCCTTTTTATGATACTCTCGTTTATAGCAAGAGTATGGGGGAACATTTACATCACTTGGGAGTCTTGTTTTCTTTGTGAAAGTATGGAAGTGTGAGTTTTCCAAGAGTGAGGTGGTGCACTTGGGACACATCATAAGCAAGGATGGGGATACAATTGACCAACCTAAAATTCAAGCCATAGATGATTGGCACACCCCAAAAAAATATTATACAATTGAGAGGGTTCAATAAACTACAACTTTTAAAGTTGCAAGCTTACTGCAGTGGTAAGGGATTCAACCTCTCTTTCAGAGGTCCAAGGTTCAAACCCCACTCAGTATGAGGGGATGAATACCCCTCATAAAATCTTGTATAAACTCATTGAAAAAATAAACTACAACTTTACCCAACAAAAAAAATGATTAAGGTTGATCCAGGCATGTGACCTTGTTGGGCATAGTTTTATGCCCATCTTTGGCACACCCCAAAAAAATATTATACAATTGAGAGGGTTCAATAAACTACAACTTTTACCCAACAAAAAAAAATTATTAAGGTTGATCCAGGCATGTGACCTTGTTGGGCATAGCTTTATGCCCATCTTGTCGTGGGCATAACTTTGTGTTGGGGACTCCGTGTTGACCTATTCAAAATGCATTGGAAAGCTTCAAGGTAGAACAAGAAGTTTTGATAGGCAACCCTTTCACATACATGGTCACCAATAGTTTCCTGAAAGAGGAAAAAAAAGAATGATAGGGAGACCCTCAAAAATGCAAAATAAAGTAGTTGTTAAAAATAGTAATTTTCTATCAAATGGCATTAGCTCAACTAGTTATATTCCTCAACTTTCAAGGAGGAGACCCAAGTTCGAATCTTGCCAAGTGATACATGCATAATTTCCAAGTTGTTGTAATACCACTATGTGGTCATGATGTAATACGGGTGGGGCTCATTTCAATGCCAAAAAACTAATTATAAAATAAAATAAAATAAATAGTAATTTTCTATTTTTAGATATTCACAACCAAAATACATCTCTAGCCATGTTGACACATCATTAGAGGAAAAAACACAAAGGGATAACTCATATGTATAGAATTTTCATTTAATATACACTTTGTAACTCATGGAATGTGAATCACCACATTTCCATACAGGTGACCTTCTAAGTTATGGAAAGTGAACCACCACATTTCCATACGGGTGACCTTCCATACTCAATATGGTGGATTTCCAACCCACCAAATATTGTATAAAAAAATATGCACCCCTTGACTGTAAAAGGCTTGAGTAATGGATGCAATGTTATAGCTTCACATCTCTTCTCAGAGATTGCTTGCCTTGTTCTCTATTTTTTGAGTAATAAAGTCATTCTGTTGTTTTCCTTATACCCTATTTTCTGAGCAATAAGACCATTTTGTTATTTTTCTTATATAATTTTGTATTCTAATTTATTATACTCTATTATTTTTGAATTGCACTATTTCTTGACTTTTCGTAACTTGAAACTCTGAGTTTCGGATCAAAGGGGTTTGGAGACCTTACAACACCTCTACCTAACCTTACAAAGTAAAATAAAAAATCAGTTCAAATGGACCTAGGTAGCTGAAATACCTTTTAACATATGAAGAAGGTAATGTCTTCTAGCCCTATACTACCATTTCATATATCTCACATCCATTTATGGTAGAGCCTGATGCATCGGGCATTGGCATAGAGGTTGTCTTCATGCAAAAGGTAGAGTCAATTACCTTCAAATGTAGGAAGTTCAACAATGAAGAAAATTTGTTGTGCATTTATGACATAGAAATGTTGGCCCTAGTGCATGCTATACAAAAATTCAAGCAGTATCTATTGAGGCAACACTTTATTATTCACTGACACATCAAATTCTGAAGTATTTTTGGTCCCAAAAAAATTGAGTGAGCAGAAAAACAAATGGGTAAGCAAATTGCAAGAGTTTGACTTTGAAATTCAAGATAAGAAAGGGATAAAATTTGTGGTTGCATATTCTTTATCCAGATTGCCTATGTTTAGTGCCATATCTATGGTTAAACCCAAGAAGGACAATATATTCATTGAATATGCCAAAAACAAGAGGGCTATCACTATGCTACATGATCTGAAAAGGTCCCAAGCAGACGTCAGCAAGTATGGTTTTTAATGTTACCTAAAGTTTTATGTTTTTTAATGTGACCTGAAGTTTTATAAGAATTGCATAGATCTTATGCCCAATTCTAAATTTGAGAATAAGGTCCTAGAATCGAACACATAACCTTATATGTTGTTGTTCATATTAGCTTCTATAAATTGTATTTTTCTTTTCTAGAAGGGGCTGAGAAATATTTGAAGAAATTTATCTTTTCATGTGAAACTTGCCAAAGGAGTAAAATAGAAAATGTGAGCAGCCTTGGTCTATTGCAGCCCTTTCCCTTTCCCGACAAAATGGGAATATGTCACCATCAACTTCCTTGTAAGCCTACCACAGTTAAGAGGAAAGACTTCTAAATATGTAGTGGTAGAACAATTGACTAAGTAAGCTCCATTTATTCCTATGGAAGCCTGTGAAGCTGAATTATATATCCATATATAGACCACATGTAGTTCAAAAGAACATTAGTATTCAGAATCCAGTCTTTATCAATAACTTTTGGAAGGAGTTATTAAGTTAAGAACCTTTTAAATTTCATGACCATTACACATATCAGACCACCCTGTACTTCCCAAGTCCACCATGCATTATGTATCATGGAGAATACTTCTTATACATTCTCTAGCTTGCAAGAAATGTGAAGTTTGATTGATCCATCTATGGTTTTTCTTCCCCAAGAGTACTTTTCTCACATTTTCACTACTGTTATGTGTTTGTCTTTCCCAAAAATTCATATTTACATTTGCATTGACCTTATTCTATGGGATATGCATAGTTCATGTGGTTCTCATGCTCAGAAACTAGTAAATCTGAGGTAGAAGTGGACATTAATTTTACACAATAGCATGCTAACCCATTATGGCATACTTTGTGCTTCATTAATATTTATCAAACTATTTATAGACTGTCCATACTTTGTTCTCATCTTTAGAAGAGGATTTTTTGACACAAAAGAGGAATTTCAATTTTTTTGCAAAGGATTTGTTTCAGGTTCCATAAGTGCGAAGTATAGATCATATTAGAAGATATTCTTCTTGGGCTTATGGATTATACAAGTTATGATTAGCAAGAAAAAAATAAGTTAGTTAAAAGAGAAAGAGAGAAAGGTATAATTTTTTTAGAAAAAAAAAAAAAATCAAGGAGATTTAGGATAAGAAAATGAGGAGTTGCGAAAGAAACTCTAGAAGAAAGTAATAATTCTTGGGCATTGGTGGTGATGTAGGTTGTTAAAATACAAGAAAAAGGAAAGATACAGTTGGGTAGCCTTGCTTGTGATGTCATCACAAAACTAGAAGACAAATATCTAAAAGATGTGAAACAAATTCAGGAGGATCTTTCATCCATGTAGAGTTTGCTAGCTTAAATCTAATAAACATAGTAAGAAATTTGTACCATGATAAGGCAAACCTTGATGTTTAGAAAAATTTTGCCTCCTTTGATGTGCTTTTTCATGGCAAGTATATCAAATTTTTGCTTTTCCATGATATCAAATTTTGAAACAAATGCATCTGCAAGATCCAGAGTTTAGGGAGCAGGTTCAAATCTAGTGGAGTTCTTTAAATTGTATTTCTTCTCATGGCATGTTCTAAAGGTGTGTAAACTAAAGTAATTAAAATTTTATATCAACATATAGAATGAGGAGGATTTTGAAATAGTTGGCAAGAAGGTTTTAGATATTAAATTGGTTTCCTTGCTAGATGTAGCATTCTGACATGGCCAAGTGTTGAGGTAATTAACTGAGAGTAATATCTTTAGAACAGATCCTTACAGGATCCATGCTAGGTCAATTGAAAGTGTCACAAGGTGGCACAATCAGGTGCAACCAAGTGATGGTGTCCTAGTAAGTTGCATGCCACTGACTCTCATTATCATTTTGTGATAACTCCCTCAAGCAAAGTAACAATGGGATGAAGCTCCAAAGGAAGGTTGTTGACAACATGAATAATAGTTAAAAGAAATTTGAACTCAAAATTCCCACATTTGAGCCCCCAAAACACATTGAAAAATGGTTCATACAAAGGAGTCCTATTTTAAGTATAAGTCAATGAAATGAAATCCAAATTGCCCAATTCTTTCTTCAAATAAAAGAGGACCCAGAAGGACTATTTTCTATACATTTTTTTATGCCAAAATACATCCATTTGACCCTTCAAAAGGGCAAAACACAGTTTATTGTATAGACATGGTTTATTCATAGAAAACACCGATGAGCCAAAATTTCTACTGAAGGTTCTTGATACAATGGCCTACATGCTTACCAAAAATCAGCTGAAAATCACTCATCCAGGCTCCCAAAAGTCCCAAAAAATAGTCCATTCAATAAACCTTCAAAAAACATCATGAATCAAGAAACATATCATTATGAACTCTGAAGCATCTCTACACCTTTAATAAACATCATTTGTTCCTAGATTTGGAAGAGGATGGAACTAGATGAAGCATACTTGGCCAAGACTTAACAAGGAAAAAGAGCAGTGGCAAATAATTTCCACCAATGGGAGAGCAAAAAACCACTAAGAGGCACTAGGTAACGCTATAAAAAAGCACATCGTAGCTCTACATCTGTAAAAATTATTACAGTAAATTATTTTACCCCTACATACCTGCATACCCTAAATTATCTTAAATAAATGCCAATAATGCAATAATGCAAAATTCACTTTACCCTAAATACCAAAAATAATGCACATTGGGTAAACCCCAACCAACAACACAAAAGTCTTTACATACCACTATTCTTCGAAAACCCTCATCCTCATCGGGTAAACTTGGACTAAAAAAAGGAGGGTTTGGCTCTGTAATAAGATCAAGAGAGAGTTGATGCCTGGAATTAAGCCTCTTGTTTGGTAGTTTCCAAGCTAAATCACCTCATCCAGATATTTGGCAATCGTCAAGGTTATGCATAAGCATGAAATATCATAAATTGACTCTATTTAGGTTTTTTAATTTTTTGAAACGGCTAATTTAGGATCCTTTCATTGGGGCCCATTCACCCAAAATTTACGAGGTGGAAGTTTTTTTGGGGTAAATTCACCCGCCGTTGATAATCATGAACCTAACTTTAGTTTAATTTGTCGATCTCAAATTACATATGATTTTGATTTTCTTGCCCAATTCGCCTTCAAATTATAAATGATTTTATATTTCCCACCCAAATCGCCTTCAAATTATAAATCATTTTATTTTTCCTGCCCAAATCGTCTCATATACTACTCGTATATATATTGTACTGGGTATCAATAAACATACATCAAAAATAATCTAACTCGAAAATAAATTTGAAAACAACGAAAAACTTGGGAAGGTTGCAGAGGAGTGACTATCAATATAAACCGATCGGTTGTAGAGGAGTGTCGATTGGTGCAATATGATCAGTTGTAGAGCCATGTCTATCAGTATAATCTGATTGGTTGTAGATCCATGTCTGTCAGTGTAAGCCAATCGGTTGTAGAGCCATGTCTATCTACATAAATTGATTGGTTACATAGCCATGTCTATCGGCATAAGCTGATCGATTACAAAGTCATGTCTGTTGGCATGAGTCGATCGATTACAAAGTTGTGTCTATCGTTATAAGCTGATCTATTGCAGAGTCATGTCTGTTAGTATAATCCTATCGATTACAAATATTATCAATCAGTATTTACCTATCAATTATAGAGGTCTCGATCAGCATTAGTCATTCGATTACAAAACCAAGTCGATCATCATTAGTCGATGGGTTGTAGAGGTGTCGATCGAAATTCATATATCGATTGTGGGGACTATCGATCGACATTTGCCTATCGATTGCAAGGATTTTCTATTAGCATTTGTTAGTCAGTTGTAGATGTGACGATCGACATTAGCCTATTGATTGCAGGATCATGTCGATCGGAATTAATCGGTCGATTACAATGTTGTTGATCGATATTCGTCGATCGGTTGTAAATTTTTCTATTGTTATAAGCCTTCGGTGGTAGGGATAGTCTATCAACATTTATCTATCTATTACAAAGGTATCAATCGACATTATTTTATCAATTATAGGGATGTGTGATCGACATTTATCTATCGATTGCAGGGACTGTCGATTGGTATAAGTCAATTAGTTATAGGGAAATATCTATCGGTAAAATCCTATCAGTTACAAATGATTCACGACTAAAAATTGGTAGAGTATTCTTCTTTCATTGTTCTTTTGTCCAAATATTTTTTCTACAGTTTCATAGGCATTGTAGGTGAACTATATGCAACTATGGTAGACAACTATAAATGTCATTTGGTTTTGTATCAGGAGTTTTTCTCTTGTTAGAGACTTCTTCTTGTCTCTTAGAGTATGTTTCATTTGCAGTGTAGAAGCACTATCTACAACTGTGGTCGATAAGTATTCCCTGTTATGTTGTGTGTTAGTATCATAGGTTCGTCTTGAGGGATGTCTATTATTTTCCTTCAAATTCATATACATTTTCTAACATTTGAAGGTTTTTTTTTACAGATACAATTTCACCTACTAAAGATGGAAAGAAGGGATGCTAATATTCTTGTAAAAAGATAATTCTGAAATATTTTACACAAATATCAAAATGCAATGAAGCATCAATCTCTACAGATTCTACACAACTTGTAGGTATAGACACCTTTTACCATCAGTTTTTTAAAATTTATGTTCTTCTTAAATGTAAAACCTTTCTCTATTAATAGATAAATGGTTTTCTGCTTATCTACCTCTTTTTAAATGCTTTGTAAAATAGTATTCTGTTAATTCTTTAAAATAGTACATTTTTACAATAAAAAATGATAGAAAACACCAAACATTGAATGCAGTAAACATTGTTGACCCTAATATTCATTCACTCAAAGATATTCTAGTAGATGATATGGGACCACATGATAATTTTTCTAATAACGACATTCAACAACCACTTCGGGAGATTTTAAATTTAGACACATCAACCAAAAAAGAAAAAGATAGTACAATTAAAATTCAGACCTCTGGGAAATCTTGGAGTCAAAAATCTAAACATCAAAAGATAAGCAAATGGACTATTGGAAGGAAATTTAAAAATAAATGGGCACAGTTATACCCCTTTAATGAGCGAGATGAGAAAATTAATGTATGTAAATGCATTATTTGTACAGGGAAGCTGGGAAAGGATCATTTATTGTAAAATAAGAAAGACACAATAGAAAAACACTATGAGAAAGTTTACATCAAAGAAATACGAAGTGATGGAAAAATTAGCAGATTTTATAGGTGGGAGGATGCAACAGAATGTGTGCATGTGAGATATGCACTTGAATATGAAAAAGCAATGAAACAAAAACACTCTCATTGAGAAGGGTGGAAAAATCGAGGCACAATTTCAAAAAATTAATAAGACTGTATTAGCCTCAAATAAATTATAGTTTACCCAGGTGTTGTAGGTGAGTTGGATAGGAGAGGAAAATCCTCCAAGGGAGGTCCCGAGTTCAAATCTCCACCCTACCAAAAATCTGAATTGGGTATCCAAAATCCAATTGATAATGTTGGTGCGAGTAGGGTCGGGTGCGACTCCCGAGTGACTTTGACAGTGTAGAACCCCATGTTCGTGGTCTCTCAGACCAATGCGGCCCCACAAGGGATTTTTTGCTTAAAATAAATAAATAAATTTCAGTTTGTTATTATATACAATATTCTAAAAAAAGGTCGGCCCATGTCTGATTTTGCTAATTAAAATGAAATACTTCAACTAGCCAATGTACAAAACCTTACCAGTTCACATTGGTCAGATCGAAGTGGTTGGAAAATGGTAAAATATCTATCATTGGTTGAGAAGGAAGACCTGAGAGAGAATGTGAAACAAGCCAAATTTTTTTCACTTTTCATTGATGAGGTAACAATTTTTAACAACACATATTGGATTTGCATACATGTTTACACATTCAAAAATCATTTGAGACAACCTCATTTACTAGCACTACATAATATGATTGAAAATTGTAATGCAGAAAACATTTATAATGTTGTTGTAACTAGTTTAAAGGATATTGCCGAAATGGATGAAAATGAAATTGCCACACAGTTAATTTGTGTTGGAGCTGATGGTGCAGCTACAATGCAAAGACAAAGGAAATGTCTTTGTGTTAGGCTTCAGACTTCCATTGCCCCATATGTAATTCCTATTCATTGGATGGCTCATCAAATGAATCTTACATACAAAATTATGAGAAATTTTGATAATGTAGCCAGAGTGGAAGAACTCATCCGTGATATACACTCATACTTTTCATGTAGTCCAAAAAGGTATGCAAGGTTTCAACAGGAAACTCTAGGTGTAACTGAAGGCAGAAAAATGTTAAAATATGTGGAAACCATGTGGATTTCATTGTTTCTTCTTGCAAAAATGGTATTTTTAGGATATCAATCCTTGTTTTGGTTTAAGTATGCACATAGTAGAGATGTTGACAAGGCAAAAGATTCACTTTTTTGTATGAATGACTTGGAAAATCTTCTCACATTATGTGGTATTCTACCAATGTTACAAGAAATGAATACTATAATTAAACTTGCACAGGAAAGGGTAATTTATATTGTTGATTTCATGAGGATGAGAAAACAAATATGTATGATTCTTGATAGGATTTATTTATCCGATAAAAATTTTAAGGATCCCAAGTTTGATAGTTGGAATATGTTAATTAATGTCAATGAATCAAACAGTTTTTTAAATTTCAACATAAACGATAATCTTTGTATTGTTGTCCATGGAAAGTTGATTCATGTATATCATTTTGAAAAGTGATTATATACTATGACAGATAATGTTGAACAAGTGCCCATTATACATTTCGAATTCGATGAGGTTTTGGATAGCATTAAGAATAAATTGAAAAGAATTGCAAATGCATTAACATGTGAAATAAGAGATCATTTTAAGAGAGATGAGATACTTGAGGCCATGGTTTTTGTTAATCCTAATTTATAGAATCGTTGTGGTGACCATAGTAGTAGAAGTGGGTTGTTTGTAAAATATATGGGTAATCTTATGATACATTTCTCTAAAAGTGTGGAAATAAATTGCATGAAATTAATAGTATTCTAAAAAAATATCTTTTGATAAATCAATAAACCAATTTTGGAATAACAATTAATAATCTAATTGCACAATTCAAAAATCCACATGAGACTGGTTCAATCACGCGTTTTTGGCAAAAATTGTATCGAAGTAGTGTCTTGCAAGATACTATGAGTGAATACTTTATTTTATATGAATTATGTCAGACAATGATTTTGGGATCTGTTGAATATGAAAGGGTTTTAGTGCATTAACTTTTGTTAAATCAAAATTTCATAACAGGTTGGATAAAAATTTAGAAAATTGTTTGAGAATGTATGTTTCATTGTACGATGTGGGTAACTTTCCCTAAGACATATTGTTGACATATTGGAATTCCCTAGCAAACAGAAGAGGTCTCTCTAATATAGTTGATAATGATGAAAATGATTCAGCTAGGACTGGTGATGAGATTATGGAAACGCAGAATTCACAAATGATTCTTGGCTCTTTTGGAGAAGTCGATAAAACTTTGTATCAACTTCCAAAAATTTAAAAATTGCAATGATTATATGACAAATTCATATAATCTAATATTTTTGAGATTTGAAATAATTTTGTAAAATTTTAGTGATTTGAATAAATTTATATTATCAGTGATTTTTCATATTTGATATCATTTATATATGTCAATGATTTGAAAAAATCATATTATCAAATTTTTTTTGTATTTGATTTTTTGTAAAATTTAAGTGATTTGAAAAATCATATAATCATTCAATTTTCAATTATTATGTATGTTTGCTTTTTAATGATATGGACAGGTCTATTTTTTCAATATTTATGATTTAAGCTATAACTTTGAGTAAGTTGAAAATTTGAAAACCATATATACGTAATGATGTTATGTTATTGAACATTTGAATATGTTGACAAAACATAGTTATTTTCCTTTGACTTTAAATGTATGTCTATATGTATAATTAGTATCATAATTTGTATGATGTGACAAAATATAGTTATTTTTTATGGTTTATGCTTTATCATTGAGTAAACCTTGTATACATACATAACTAGTAAACATTTCTCTACATATGTATGAAAAGTGCATGTAGTATATTACTCTAGATATAGTAAATGAAAATTTAAACCCATTCATAGATGTATCCATTGTAAACTCACTTTGAAATATAAAAATAATATAGCATAATATAAATTACCATATTCATTTTTATACAACTATAATGACTAACTATGAATGCACTAAAAATTGAAACCCATGCATAGATATATCCTTCATAAACTCACTTTGAAATATAAAACAATATAGCATAATACAAATGACCATATTCATTTTTATACAACAACTATAATGAATATTAATGCACTAAAAATTGAAACCCATGCATAGATATATCCTTCGTAAACTCACTTTGAAATAAAAAAACAATATAGCATAGTACAAATGACCATACACATTTTTATACAACAACTAGAATGACTATGAATGCATTGAAAATTGAAACCCATGCATACATATATACTTTGTAAACTCACTTGAAATATAAAAACAATTTAGCATAATAGAAATAAAAATAATCATTTTTATACTACAAAAAGAATGAATATGAATAAATGGAAATTTAAACACATGCATTGAAATATCATTCGTAAACTCATTTGAAAATTGAAATATAAAACATAGCATAATATATGGAAATTGAAATTTAACCCTTTCATTAATATCTCCATCGTACACTAACATTGAATATGAAAACAATATAGCATAATAAAAAAAACAACACAATTTTCTATACAACAACAATAATGACTTTGAATAAACTAAAAATTTAAACCCATGCACAGATATATCCTTCATAAACTCATTTTAAAATTGAAATATAAAAACAACATAGCAGAATCCACAAGATAATACTCATTTTTATATCACAACATGAATAACTTTGAATAACATGTAAATCTATACCTATGCATAGATTAACAATATAGCATAATATAAATGACCATACACATTTTTATACAACAACTAGAATGACTAAATGCACTGAAAATTGAAACCCATGCATAGATATATCCTTTGTAAACTCACTTGAAATATAAAAATAATATAGCATAATAGAAATGAAAATACTCACTTTTATACTACAACAAGAATGAATATGAGTAAACTAAAATTTAAACACATGCATAGGTATATCATTCGTAAACTCATTTGAAATTGAAATATAAAACAACATAGCATAATATATGAAAATTAAAATTTAACCCTTTCATTAATATCTCCATCGTAAACTAACATTGAATATGAAAACAATATAGCATAATAAAAAAGACAAAATGAAAATAACACACAATTATAAATGTAAATAGTGTAATAGTAAAATAATAAAAGCAAGTATCTTGTTTTCAAATGAAAACGTATACCCAGGTGTTGTAGGTGAGTTAGAAAGAAGAGGGCAATCCTCCAAGGGAGGTCCCAGGTTCAAATATCCACCCTACCAAAAAGTTGAATTGGGTATCCAAAATTCAATTGATAATGTTGGTGCGAGTAGGGTTGGGTGTGATCCTTGACTGAATTTGATGGTGCAGAACCCCCTTTTCATGGTCTCTCATACCAATGCAGCCCCGCAAGGGGTTTTTCACTTAAAAAAACATGAAAACCAATGAAATGTCTTAAAAGTGTCTTTCGAAATATCAAGTTTTAAAATTCAATTTCTCACTTCAAAATATTTTCCCCCTTCCTCCACTCCTTTTGCCTTCTCAATGGCTTCCATAGTATCCATAGCAACGGCTCCTCCCTCTTCTTTTCCATGTTTAGATCCTTTTTCCTCATCCACTACTTCCACGATTACCACATTATACATTACAACAACTCTTTTTTTGGGGTTGGGTAACAGTACTATCAATTGCTCCATAATTGATAAGGATCTTCTCAATATTTTGCATTCTATCGAGAAGGATGCTTTCTTCTTTGCCAACATCTTCAAATGTTGGTACTTGAACTTCTTTACCCTTCTCCTTTAGCAGAACATCAGGATCCAATTTGTTGCGGATAATGATTTTCCGCAAAATGTTGTTTTATAGAACTGATTCATGTGCTCTTTTTTAAATGCCATGGAAGCATTTAAGAACTCCTTTGCCATCCTGAGATAGTCATGCATGTTTTATATAATTACATTTTAAAAAAGAGAACAAAAAAATTTTTAACACAAAAATGATTAAGTCAAACCTTAGCAACATTATTTGCAACTACAGCAACAACTTTTTTCTTATCGCTTGCCCATTTATTATAATAATCTTGGGCCTCACCCTTTATATTCTCCAATCTGTTCATCATAAACTTTAAAATTTCATCTATGTATGATGTATTCACATTCAAAATACCATATTTTACTTGTTGTAGCAAAGCCTCCATATTTTCAGGTTCATTTTCAACAACAGAAAAAAAAAATTCTCTTTTGAAAAATTATTGTATCGGGCATTAATTTCCTTTATCAACACCTTTGCCCGATATTCTCATTTTTTCATTTATGTTATATCCAGAATTAGTATATCCTTAATTGTAGATTCAACATTATCAAAAACTAAATATTTTTCTAAAATGTTTAATCTTTCATCCTCTTTTCAAGAAGGAGCCTGACGGGTGCTTGTTTACCTTGGAGGACATTTGCTTGAACATTATGCACCTTCATTTCCTTTGTCTTGAAGCAAAAACTAACGGGTGTGTTATCTTTCAAAAATAATCTTTATCAAGTGGAACTTCATCCAACCTAGCACAAGAAGCTTCCAGTATATCCTTAAAAGTAAAATTAGCAATAGAAATACGGTCGAAGCCTAAAAAATTCTTTGATGCTTCCTTCTCTGATAATTGTTGTGTTTCTTCTCTCTGTGGCCGATATGGAAGAAAGTGTTTTCCAACTGAGAAGCATTGATCTCGCATTTGAGTTTGGCATTGTGGAGGAGGGGGCGTCATTTGTTTATTTTGTTGACAAAATTGTTGTAAGGGACCTTGAAACATAAAAATAAAAATTAGTTATAAAATTTGTGAAGGTAGAAATTTTGTGAAGGTAGAAAATAAAAAATAGTTATAAAATTAAATTATGAAAATTGGTTGCAAACTTTGTTATAACACTTACCGACAGAAGAAAAAACATCTTGCATAGTTGTTGTTGCAAATGGAATGTTGGTATGCTGTACATCTAAAAAAATAACAAAATTAATTAAAAACAGTAAAAAATTTATGAAAAATTTGTTTCGACAGTAATTAAAACTTACTTCCCGAATATGAAACCTCTTGCGCAACTACGCCCGTTGGCACAGGACATGCAGTCACAGGTTGTCGATGATCAAGAGAACTAGATCTTCTATGTTTTCGTGTTGATCTTCTCCTTACCAGCGATGTTGTTTCCTCCATAGGTGTTTCAGAGTCTCCTGATTCCTCTATATTTTAACCTTTAACAGCAACATCCTGCTTTGAAGAGGAAGAGGAAGCTCTTTTCTGTGTTTGGTATAAAATGTCAAAATTACAAAAAGACAAACAATGGAAAAATTAAAAAAAATTACTTAAATATTAACAAAAAAATTACCTGAACCTATTATTCTGTCATGGCTAAATTGACTAGGGTTGAGTGCCAAGATGTTGGTACAAGAGTGTTATGTAAATTATAAAAATATTCATAAAAAAAATCAATAATATAATTGCATGTGCTAACTGTTGGCGAGGGTGAAGCATGGGTTTTCACGTTCTCAATTTCCAATCTAATATGATGTGAGACATAGGTGGACCAATCAAACTTTTGGTGTGCAATACAATGGACCAAATATGCTAAGGCCCACATCAAAATTTCTATTGGCCTTCCTTGTAGAACGAGTCAGGCAAAGAAGAATTCGCAACATGCCCAAAGAAATTTATTTTCAATCACCGGTATGATCAAACCCCTTTTGGACTTGGTGGACGTAACTACAAAAATATAAAATCAGTAATTGTACACCAGTGACAAGAATTTAAATTCAAGTAAATAAAAAAATAGTTATACCTTGAAAAGATTTTGACTACACTTTAAAGTTGGTCTCCAAGTAGATTTTTTCCTCATCAGTTAATTGGTATTTAGAAGTGACAGGCTCAACACCAACGTGGGGCAATGTTGTCAATCTAGCAACATTTGTGGCTGTGAAAGAAAGAATGATGTTTTTATTATCGACAAAAATATTTACCTTACCCAAATCCATATTATAAGCTATAATGATCCTCTTCACCAGTTTAATATCTATGTCAAAATGTGGCATTGAAACTAGACCCCAAAGACTACAATCCATGACCCAAGACATGTCATAACTCGGTGTTGATAAAATTTCTAAAATCAGGGGGTAAACCAGGTTTTTATAATTAACTTTAAACATTCTAGGGGTTTTAGGGGATGCCATAGGGCGTATGGGTATGGATAAGAAGATATAGTGGACAAGGATTCAAACGAGAGAAAAAGGGTTAAAAATAATTTAATTATTTAGGTAAATGATAAAACCAAGATAAAAGTGGAGGAATATGGTTAAGATTGCGTTAAAACGAGAGGAAAAGGGGCGAGAATGCATTAAAATGGGAGGAAAATGGTTAAAACTATGATAGAAAATATGATAAAATGACTGCTAATCCCTTTATATAGACTTTTCTACATGCAATAAGCTCCTAGATGGGTGACACATGTCCTCTACATGCAATCATTCAACGGATGGATGACACATGGCACATCGACACTATTACAACACATGGACATGCTTGCAACCGATCCGCATGCAACCGATCATCTTGCCTGCAATCAATCAATATTCATGTAATCGATCATCATGCCCATAGCCTATCTTCATGCCTACAACCACTTATCATACCTATAGCTGATCGACATTCCATAATCTAATCATCATGCCTACAACAGCTCATCATACCTACTGTAGCTGATTGACATTTATACATTCGATCGTCATGCCTATAACCGATCATCATGACTACAGTCAATTTTCATACCTATAGTCAATCGGCATTTCTACAACCGCTCATCATACCTACAGTCGATCAGTATTCCTATAGCTGATTTTCATACCTATAGTTGATCGTCATGCCTGCAGTCGATCATCATACCTGTAGACTATCATCATGCTTGCAGTCGATCATTATGCCTGCAGCCACTCATCTTGTCTACAACCGATCGGTATTCTTGCAGTTGATTGTCATGCCTACAATCAATCATCAGGACTCTAGCTGATCATCATGCATGTAGTTGATCGAAATGCCTACAACCGATCGGTATGCCTACAATCGATCAGCATGCCTACAACTGATCGTCATACCTGCAGCTGATCATCATGCATATAGCTAATCATCATGCTATCGGTTGTCATGTCGACCTAAAGTCTTTCATATCAACCAAAAGCTTTTAAGTATGTTGTACATTTTTTAGATTTTGCAAACCCATATTCATAGCCCCCAACATAGAAAAATTCACCACAATTTGAAATTTTTTGGAGATAATTTAATGAAATTCACCACAATTTGAAAATTTTTGGAGATAATTTAATGAAATTTGCCATGGTTTGAAAATTTTTGGAAACAAATAAATGTAATTTGCCATGTATACTTCTACAAATATCATCGAGATTCCAAGATAATTCATCTTGATTTTATAAATAGATTTTGGGGCCAACCCCTTATGCATAACCATGGCCATTGCATCAGAGTTCAACTATAGGGGTCAACAAAATACCACATCAAATTGAGTTTTAACCACAATGTCATGGTTATTATCCATTAACATCATGTTGGCTCACAGATAAGGGGTTTAACCAGCTATTTTTTAATGAGGTAGGGAGGCACCGCTTTCGTACCAACCCCCCCCCCAAAATTTTACAGGCCCAAGTTGCAGAGAACAATCTAGACTGAAGATAACTCTACTCTAAAAGTTGTTGCGACCTTTCAAAACAAAACAAAAGGATTCTATCTATTTCCATTCAGTGCGGTCTGGTTTGGTATTGGAAAAAGGAGACAGTGAATGGTTTTGTAAGGCACACCAAGGCCTTTTAAAATAGAGGGTGTTTTATAGGCTATCAAATCACAAGTTTTTACAGGCTATCAAATCACGGGTTTTACCATCTCTAAGGAATAAAACAAGGTTTTTTGTTCAAGAGGGCCCTTTTAAACATGGGAGGTGGCCCTATATTTTTAACATTTTTCAACATTTTTAATTATTTTAAGACATCGATTCATAATCGTCATCTTTTATCTCTTTGTAATTTTTTAAGACAATGGTTTATAACCATCGTATTTTATTTCTTTCAATTTTTATTTTTAAGATGGTGGTTCATACCCGCCATATTTTATTTTTTTTAAGACGATGATTTATAACTGTTGTCTTAGGGTGACCTAAGAAGGCGGTTATCCCTAAGAGGGTGGTTATAAACTGCCCCCTTAGGTCACCCTAAGATGATGGTTTATAACCATCATATTAGTCCTAAGAGGGTAGTTACCCTAAGAGGGAAACTTAAAACCGTTCTCTTAGGGTCTATTAGGGTGGTTTTTTACCGTCATAAAAAACCACCTTAATTCAGCCATCGTTAAAGCCCTTTTTTGTGTAGTGATTTTTGGGTATGCCACTAGTTGGAGGAGGTTGTGAAATTCTCCCAATGTTGGTGGTTGTAGTAGCATATGTCAGTTTATGAAATGGATTAACATTATGAGAAGATTCAAATAAAGGATTGATGCAAATATTTTGAGGAGATTTGATTCATGGATGAGTTGTTCTAGCTTCTTCAAAGTGGGTGTCTCTATCCATGGTTGCATTCATAGCTTGTCTATTTTACCAGAAGAAATTTATGAAATAATTATATGATTTGAAAGTGAGTTTTCTATTACGCCCTTTAGTAGGATCAAAGTCTTCACCAGTCTCTATGTCCTCTTCTTCCTCTCGATTGGGGTTCTCCCTATCAACATGATCATCCTAATGGTATAGCGGATTCTCTTTTGGGTTTATCATATTTTTCTTATTCCTAAGGTTTGGGTCCATAGGATTAAGATAAAGATAAAGGGATAAAATCTAATGCAAAAACACAAAGTACACAAAAAAATTATTAAGTTTTTGTTTAGTTTTTCTAATCTGTGTGAACAAATTTAAATGGTCTTGCTTATATTTTTAAACCAAAACAAAAGGGTAAAAATGAAAAGGCTTCGTAGATGGCCACTAAATACATGTTTCGCATTAGGTTCACCAAATATGTAAAGAGGGAAAATCGTCCACCACGTATGATTTTCGATGGATCTGCTAGGAGTTGAGGTGATTGTGATATTGTTGTGTTTCCTCCACACTCGAGAGCTTGAGGGATTGAAGGGTTCACCAAGAATGGTTTAAGGACTTGCTCCAAGTTTTAAATGGAAGGTTTAATATTTTTATTGAACAACCTAAGTTTGATCTATACTAAAATCTAAGCTAGAAATAATTAAAGAACAACAATGTAGGATAAACAATGATGCAAGCAAACAAGGAGCTATTTCTAGAATGATTCTTTGGTTGAATGAGAACTATCCCTAATTTTGCAAGAAAGTAAATATTTTGTTCTTTTCAAGCAAGAGACCAAGAGAATGCACAAACAATATTAGCCTAGATGCAAACTATATGCTTTTTCTCTTTTGATGCCTAGAAATGAAATCAAAATGTCTTCTTTTCTTATGTTTTAAATATATAAATGAATACAAATGGACATAGGCACACAACAAATAACCTAACAAATATATCAAAGCACTTACTTGATCTGGTGATTACTCCTAGCTAAATTTGTGCCCCATAAATCAATGATCGTGAATTCGGTTAGATCTACAAAATAGCTTCAAAATATTGGAAAATGTTATCAATGTTTGGGGGCTTTCTTAGGCTTCTATGTCACTAAGCTCGAAGGCACAACAATCAAACCCCATTGGACCTTTTAGATAACTATTAAAAAATGAAAATGATTTTTGACCTTTAGGAACAAGAAAAATGAGATATAACAACATGAAATAGTGAAAGCAAAGTACAAACAAAATGGATGCAATGAAAAACTAGTATGCAAATGATGGTCTAGGGTTTTGGGAGTAAAATTTTACCCCCAATATATTATTATTGAATTTGCACCCCATGATTAGTGAGCACGAATTCAAAATAAAGAAAATATGGAAAAACCAATGGTTTTGCTAAATTTATGCCCCATAAGGGTGGGGTGCAAATTCACACAAGAGTGCATAAGAGCTAATTTAAGAAATGCAAAATACAATTTGACATTAAGAACTGATGATTTAAGAGCTAATAATTCACAAAGAAAACTTGATAAGCTTGTAGAAGAAGCAGTAGTAGAGGTAGCAACCAAAGTGGAAGACCTTTTATCTTTAGAATACAAATGATGTGATCAATATGTTTTCAAAGCTTCTCCACTTTCTCATCCATGATAGAAAACCATAAAGAACACTAAAAATAAAGTAGAGCACTAGCATCAAATCTTGAGAACATCAATTGACAACAAATATATCTAAGGTTATATTTTGGGGTAAAAAAGGTAAAATGAAAATGATTTTTGACCTTTAGGAACAAGAAAAATGAGATATAACAACATGAAATAGTGAAACCAAAGTTTAAACAAAATGGATGCAATTAAAAACTAGTATGCAAATGATGGTCTAGGTTTTTGGGAGTAAAATTATACCCCCAAGCTATTATGATTGATTTTTCACCCCATGATTAGTGAGCACGAATTCAAAATTAAAAAAAGACAGAAAAACCAATGGTTTTGATAAATTCATGCCCCATAATGGTGGGGTGCAAATTCACACAAGAGTGCATAAGAGCTAATTTAAGAAATGTAAAATACAATTTGATATTAATAACTGATTATTTAAGAGCTAATAATTCACAGAGAAAACTTGATAAGCCTATAGAAGAAGTAGTAGTAGAGGTAGCAACCAAAGTGGAAGATATTTTATATTTAGAAGACAAATTATGTGATCAATCTATTTTCAAATCTTCTCCACTTGCTCATCCATGATAGAAAATCATAAATAACACTAAAAATTAAGTAGAGCACTAGCATCAAATCTTGAGAACATCAATTTATAGCAAATAGATCTGAGGTTATCTTTTGGGGTAAAAAGGGAGTCCAATCCTTCTATTTATAGGATTTTTGGAGGGGTTTCAGGTGAGAAAATGAAAAATAACTTTGGATAAGATCCAACACCATAAAGGTCGACCAAAAACTTGGGCATTTTATGAGAAAACCCCTCAAATTTCCAAATTCATGCCCCATATTGGGACGACCATGAATTTGGTAATGCTAGGAGAAAAAGCAAATAAAGGAGGAAAAGGAATCCCAAACTTGCACTTAGGAACTTTGAGGGACTTATTAGGGATTCTAAGGAAAAAATAACTCATTTTTATGGTTCAATTATTTGTGTCTACAACTACTTTAAGATAGTCTTCAAAATTTTATGAGACACATTCCTTAGGTTTAGCAACAATGTTCATCCCTAAATGGTTTAGCAACAATGTTCATCCTTAAATCTAGATCATACTGAGTAGACGATTCATTGTTAATAATTTAATCCTATTAAACCATGTCCTCTAAGATCTGATATTATTTTTCTTCATAGGCCAAAGCTTAAAAAGTATTGGTATTATTATAATATCCTTACTTATTGGCCTTCACTATTTAATTATTTTCATCTGTCTAGACCTATTTTTTAAAATTTGAAAACCATTCTCATATATATCCATTTTTAAATTTCTCTTGCAGTTTTCTACATATGTTCTTCTAGAATATTCTTAGGGAATAATATCGTAGTATGATCCACCTCATAATGTCTTCTAAATATGAAACACATGTTTTCATAATCCATTATTTGGGTTATTGGATAATATTACATTATTTGGTACATGCCAATGTACCACCTTGGTACATTATTGTAAATATTAGATTAGGGTTGTGTCTTAGATTAGTGAGTGAATTAATATTTCATGTAATGTAATAATGTTTAGGAAATGCACAAGTGTCATATAAATATGAGTGCAAGTGTTATGAGTGTAAATGTGCACAAATGTCCAATATGTAAGTGTGCACATGTGTCCTTAGATTAGGAAGAGTTATATGAAGAGTCAAGTACAAGTGTGCATACAAGATAGTGTCATGTGTATGCAAGTGTCAAGTATAGAATCCAAGAGTCATAAGGCTTGGCATATGGAAAGGAAGAGTCATAGTAACCAAAGAGTCATCCTAGAATGGCTATATATTACTCCATAGGAGAGATAAGGTGAGGAGAGATAAGAGTTATATGAGATACATAGAGATCCACAGTGTTCTACATTATCTATAGAGTCATTTCTATGAGATATTTGTAACAAAAAGAGGAGTAATACAAGTTTACATACATTTAAGTGACTAGTATTTTAAGTGATATTATTGTGCGTATTTCAAGTTTTACATTCATACTTCATTATATTATTGAACATTATACATATTGGCTGGCTCATTTATCTATGTTACATTATCTTTATTGGATTTATTATATTGCAAATTTATTGTATTTGATCCTATGATTACTTTTATGTGGTAATTAATATTAAATATAAGTCTTCAAAAGCCATCAGTGGTATTAGAGCCACATCAAGGTTAATTGTATAGGTTTTGAAATTTGCAAAAGTTAAGGATATTACCATTGGGTAAGAAAAACCAATGAAGTTAAGGATATTACCACTAGGTAAGAAAAACCAGTGAAGTTAATGATATTACCATTGGATAAGAAAAACCAATGAATTTAAGGATATTATTGTTGGGTAGGAAATACCAGTGAGGTTAAAGTATTTCTACTAGGTTGAAGAAAAACTAGTGAAAAAATTATTATCACTAGTTTAAAGAAAACTAGTGAGATTCAGATTTTAGAAAGAACCAACTCAAAAATAAAAGTTGACCATTGTCAATCTGCTTCATATTATTGAAATATTTATAGAAGTTTCATTTTAATGCTAGAGAAAATTATTTAATATTTTGTTGTAGTGAAAATTAATCTTAAAAACTTGAGAAGCTTCCTACAATGGATAGAGAAGACTTTCATATTTGATTGTTTTTAGGTTGTGAGCTTTCCTCACATAGGGATTGGTTTGAGTTGCATTTAAAGTTTCAGATATAGATATTGATAAAAAATTTAGGTCTCAAATATAGACCTTGAGAAAGTAGATTGAGTTTACCTATTCCAAGAATCTATTCAAAATAGAAGGTAGTCTATAGTATAGATTCAGGTCTTGAAGATAGACCTTGATATTGATAGAGAAAGGAGACTCCATAAGAGAAGTCCCATAGAAGTAGATAAAGGAGACTTGAAAAAAGGTCCATTGAAGGTAGATTGAAGAAGACCCAAGAAAGAGGTCATATTGAAGATTGGTCCTTAATAAGAAAAGAGACCATTAATATAACTTGCTCTACAAATATAGAAAGAAAGTAAGAAGAACATAAAGATAGAAAGAAGACTTCAAGACAACAAAAAGTCTTGAGGATAATGTAATAACTACACAAGATAGAACAACTTGAAGACCAAGCTAGAGGTAGAATTTGGAAGGAAAGTTTGAATGTCACAAGGGCAACATTGAAAATAAAGATTCAACAAGTTTAGAGACTGTAAGGCAACAAGATTATAAGTTTTTTGAGGATAGAGTAAGAGGCAGTATATTGGATTGATGCAAAGCATCATAGAAGTCCACATTGGACAACAATTTTTTAAAAATAATAAAATAGTTTTGGAATGTAGTTAGACTAGCTAGCATCTAAGAGAGAAGATCAAGAAGAGATTAGACAACAAAGTCTAGAAGGATAACAAGTAAAGGTTCGGGATAGAGAGAGCGAGGCAATATTCATCTTGAGCAAAGTAAAAATAAGACAGTGTTATAAGAAGAATATTTAGAAGCCTTAAGGAATTCAAGACAACAAATTGCTTAAGTCCATAAGGGAATAATTGAGATATAGTTTTAGTTGATGTAGAACAGTTCTGAAGATAGACAAAATATAAGCATAGAAAGAGACTGAATACTCTTGATACCTACAAAAGAGAGAACGTAAAGTTGAAGATAGTGAGCTTGGTAACAAGTGAAAGTTATTTGAAAGCATAATAGTATTAATATTTTACTATCAAGTGTTGGAAGAGATAGAAAGATACCATTAAAAAAAAGACATCAAAGTCTACATAATTATAAGAATCACCATTACAAGAGTACGTTAAGGTATGTTGTTGCAGCAACTTCAAGGTATTCATAAGGTGTTTAAGTTTGAAGCCTACACAAAGACAACAAGCCAAAGATTATCTTGAAACTCCTTGAAGTCACTTGAACCTGCACAACAATATGCCAATATTAAAAATGCATGAGATCACATAGAGTTATATGTCTCAAGCCTAACAGAAATATATATTGTATAATAGAACCCAAAGAAGTACAAAAGAGAATGAGCTTATCTTAAGAATAGAGAAGCTAATTTGAAGGTGAATAAATTCAAAGTTGAAAGCAAAAGTTAAGCCAAGCATTGAGGAAGCAAAGCTAAGAACTAGGGAATGCAAGAATAAAACAAAGTGCAAAGTTGAGTGGAAGATATAAGTAGCATCATTACTGATGTAAAGAGGAAGGACTATTGCAACATAGATAGACAACATGCATACGTAGGTAGAGTTGAGGTCAACACCACTAAAGATAGTCTAACACAAGTGCCAAGCTTTCCCAAGCAAAGTAAATGAAGTGTAAACCCTAGAGCCATTTGGGTGATGTATTTTGAAGAGGAAATGCAAGAGATAGAGTTTCTAGGGATAAAATCAAAGCATTAGCAGTTGAAGAGTCAAGCATCAAGGTTTGGAGAATCAAGCACTAAAGAAAAGATACACTAGAGGAAATAAAGCATTGATAAAGGAATCATGCTTAAATAAACCAAGTTTTGAAGAGAAATTATGTCAAATAGAAGAGACACCAAGGAAAAATCAAACATCAAGTCATGCCAAAATGAAATCAAGCATTGAAAAATGAAACAAGCACTAAACCAAGGAAGAGCCTAGACAACAAGGAATTGAAGTGACATTTGTAATGCAACATTTGAATTGGATGCAAGTGTAATGTGGAAGACATCTGAAATGTAATTCTACATGCCAATTCGAAGAACTATTAGAAAAAACTTTATATTTTATACCTACAAGTGGAAACACAATAATAGAAAACAAAAAAATAGCAACACAAGTAACATAGGGATTTACGTGGAAACCTGCAATGTGCAGGAAAACCATGGGGCAATTTCAACTTCTCCTTCTATTATTTTTAGTAAAAAATTACATTCACATTTTGAGTATGCTGCTTAGATATGCAAGGGATCAATTCCATTTTATAGAGCATGAAGGGAAGACCCTGAACCATTCATTTCCTCTCCCAAAGAAATCTTGTACAAAACTATTCATTTTCATGCAGAACTAAAGCAATTCATCTTTCGTGTCCTGACATCTATCCTGGATGTCTAATTGCCTAGATGTCTGATACCTAGATGTTTGGCCTAGATATCTAGTAGCCCAAACGTCTGGTCTAGATTTTTGCTTCCTAGATGTTTGGCCTAGATGTCTAGTAGCCCATAAATCTACTCTACTACCTAGATGTCTAGCAGCCTAGATATCTCGTATGCTACCTAGATGTCTGGCCTAGATGTCTAGCAGCCCAGACATATAATCTAGACATCTGGCCTAGATTTCAGGTAGCCCAAACATCTGGTCTATTGTCTAGATGTCTAGCCTAGATGTCTAGTAGCCTAGATGTCTAGTCTACTACCTAGACATCTAACCTAGACATCCACAAGCCTAGACATCTAGTCTACTAAAGCTTAGCTTCGCTGATTGTGCACCTATATAATTATTTCACTTCCTAACATTCTCCTGCTCGAAGTCAGTATTCAAGAATTATTCTACCAAATATTTTCATCCAGTGCCAATTTCCCAATGCTGCCCTTGTTACTTTTTCAACAAGCCCAAAAAAATTTTGCACCACTCAAACTTCTCTACCTTATCGGCTTTGTAAGCATATATATAGGATTCACTTCAATGTTAATTTTCTACAATAGGATCCTACCTTCTTCCACAATATTTCTTATAAAGTGGTACTTGACATCAATGTGTTTCATGTGATCATGGATTGTTGGATTCTTCACTAGCTTAATAGCTCTTTAGCTATCACAATGCAGTGTAATTTTCTCCTGTATTACCTTGAAGTCACCCAAAAATTGCTCTATATAAATTGTCTCTTTTTTGACATGAGTTGTTGCAATGTATTTTGCTTTAGTGGTTGATAAATCCACAATAGACTACAACTTAGAACTCCAACTCACTGCTCCTCCAGCAATAGTGAAGGTATATCTTGTAGTGGATTTTCTCCCATCTCTATCTCCACCATAATCAGAATCCACAAAACATTTAACTTGCAAATATTCCAATCCAAAGTAAATAGCAACATTTCAAGTGGCTCTTAAATATTTAAATATCCACTTCACCACATTCCAATGCTCCTTACCAGGATTTGCCATGTACTGGCTGACTACTCCCACTACTTTGGCAATATCCAATCTGGTGCTCACCATGGCATACATGAGGCTTCCTACTGTTGATGAATATGGTACATGATACATGCTTGTCTTCTCTTATTCTATTCTAGTATATTGGTTGGAAGACCACTCTAAGTGTATAATAAGTGGGGTACTAACTAGTTTTACATTCTGCATATTGAAGCCTTGCAGAATATTTTCCACATGAATTTTGACTTAACCAAATCTTTCTTCCTTTTTTGTCCCTATGTATCTTCATCCCTAAAATTTGGTTTGTTGCTCCTAAATCCTTCATTTCAAATGTCCTAGCCAACTAAGCCTTAAGTTCAATGAATTTCTTCATGTTGGGGCCTGTAACCAACATATCATCAACATACAATAGAAAAATAATAAAACTGCCATCATCAAACCTCTTATAGTATCCATAATGGTCAGCTTCACTCCTACTGAAACCTTAGCCCTTCATAAAGATTTCAAATTTCTTGTACCACATCCTTGGTACCTGTTGCAACTTGTATAGTGATCTCTTAAGTCTATAAACCATATGCTCTTTACCTCTTTCTTCATAGCCCTCAGGCTGATCCATATAAATCTCTTCCTTGAGATCACCATGCAAGAAAGTAGTCTTTACATCAAGCATCTCCAGTTCTAAATCTTGTGTAGATACAAGTGCAAGTAGAACTCTAATTTTAGTCATCTTCACAAGTGGAGAAAATTTCATTATAAGACTTTTGAATATAGCCTCTTGCCACTAAGTGATATTTATAACATTCCAATAACCCATCGTTGTTCTTCTTAACTTTGTACACCCACTTGTTTCTAATAGTCTTTATTCCAGGTGGGAGATCCACAAGTTTCCATGTTCTATGCTTGTGAAGTGTCTCGATTTTCTCTTGCATGGATTTACTCCACTTTTTTGCATTCTCAAACTCTCTAGCTTCTTGAAATGAACTAGGTTCACCATCATCATTTAACAAATCAAAAGAGGATTGATAAACATGAGAATATCTTTCTGGACACTTTTGTGGATGTGTAGATCTTCTAACCCAATGATCCATTAATTTTGGATCTTGATATTGTGACCGTTGTGGTTGATCTACTTGATGTTCTACTTGTTTTTTTGCATGCCAATCAAAAACTTCAGCATGTTGATTTTCACATTCATCTTCGTTCATTTCTACTTCAACTAGTACAACATTAAAAATTTATTGTACCTGCTTCCTCTACATCAATTTTTCATCAACAATAACATCCTAGCTAATAATTACCTTGTGGGCAGTAGGATCCCATAGTCTATACCCCTTCACTGTATCTCCATAGCTGAAAAAAACACATTTGTTTGACTTTGGGTAAATCTTGGACCTTTTTTCTTTGGGTACATGGGAAAATGCATCATAGCAAAAGGTATGCAAATGAGAGTAATAAATTGACTGACAACACCAAACGTCCTCTAAAATCTGACCATCCAACACAGTTGTAGGTGACATGTTAATAAGATAAATAGTTGTATTAACAGTCTCTACCCAAAACTTTTTCTCCAACATGGTTGTGTTGAGCATGCTTCTTGCACGTTCCATGATTGTGTGATTCATCCACTCAACCACACTATTTTGTTGTGGAGTATATGGTATAGTATTTTGGTGCTTAATACCTTCCTGCATACAAAATTTATCAAATTCCTTGGAGCAATATTCACCCCCATTATCTAACCTGAGACATAGAATATACTTGCCCAAACTCTTCTCTACCCATGCTTTTAAATCTTTAATTTTTTACAAATATTTTGGCTTCTTAGTCAAAAAATAAACCCACACTCTCCTAGAATAATCATCTATAAAATTCAAAAAATAGATGGTGCCATTCAAGGACTGAGTGGGGAATGGTCCAAATATATCTAAATGTATAAGTTGCAAAAAATTAGAACTCTTACCAGGGCTTGTAGTAAAAAAAACCCTTTTTTATTTACCAAAAATACAGTGCTCACATAAGTCTAAATTACAAGACTTAATCCCAAAAATCATACCTCTATCATGAAAAATTTGTAGACATTTTTCACTCATATGGTCTAGGCATTGATGCCATAGCATTATTACCGTCTGAACAAAATTTACTACTATTGCATGCTTTATCATTGTATCACTGCATAAACGATATAGGGTCCCATAAGATTCTTTCTTTGCTACTATAAAATCTCCTATGGTAATTTTGTAGTAGTTGTTACTGAAAGTGATAGAATACCCTAGCTTATCCATCATTTTGATTGAGAGTAAATTCTTCCACAAATCGGGCACATGTTGCACATCACATAACATCCTTTCTCTACCATCATCTAGCTTGATCCTTATATCCCCTCTTCCCATAATTTCTAAAGGGTGATCATCACCCAAATAGACCTTTCCACCATAGTATGGCTGATATTTGTCAAACCAGTCTCTATGGGGAGACATGTGGAAAGATGCACCTGAGTCCAAAACCCAGGTATATAAAATAGATCTGATGTTACTGATATAGAAGGCTTCACATGTTATAGTCTCTCCTAAATATACTGCACTGGCCTAAGTTGATGGTTGATTTTGCTTGTCACCATTCTTTAATTACCAATAGTCCTTCTTTGAGTATCCTAGCTTCCCATAATGCCAGCACTTCCCTTTCTACTTATGTCCTTTAGACTTAGATATAGACTATTTTCTACCTTGTTTACTCCCCTTGAAATATTGACCTATCATAAATAAGGCTTCATTGGTTGAGGGTTCGAGAAACATTTTTTGCCTCAACTCTTATGCCAATAAAGTGGCTATCACATCATCAAATTTGAGAGTTCTTGATGATGAATTATTGATGGTCATAACCATATGATCCTAAGTGTCTAGGAGGGAACAAAGTAGGATGATAGCTCTATCTTCATCCTCCATATTCATATTAACTAAAACCAGTTTACTGATAAGAGTATTAAACTCATTCAAATAATCTATAATAGATGAAATTTCCTTCACCCTTATGCTATAAAGCTGCTTTTTCAAAAACACCTTATTTGTTGCTGATTTTGTTTCATACTAATTTTTAAGCTTTTGCCAAAGGTCTTTCATGATATTCTCTTCAACTACATTGAACAAGATAGAGTTTGCTAGGTAGATACGGATTGTAGAAACTGCCTTCTTGTCCAACATTGCCCACTCCTCATATTTCATGCTGCTTAGTTTACTCGCGACCCCTTTCAAGGCTTGAGCTTGGTCATTTTGAACCAACAAATCCTCCACTTTCATCTTCCATAAAGCAAAGTTCCTGCCATAAAATTTCTCAATCGTAAACTTGGTTACACCTCTTATCATTTTTGTAGCTCCCACTCACACAAAACCTTGGGCTCTGATACCATATGTTAGGAAAAACTTATGATTTTATACCTGCAAGTGGAAACACAATAACAAAAAACAAAAAAAATAGCAATATAAGTAACACAAATATTTATGTGGAAACCTGCAATGTGCAGGAAAACCATAGGGTAATGGCAACTTCTCCTATTATTTTTAGCAAAACTTTACATTCACATTTCATGTTTTTTCAACGTTACTTAGATATGCAAGGGATCAAGTCCCTTTTATAGAGCATGAAGGGAAGACTTTGAATCATTTATTTCCTCTTCAAAAAAAGCCTTCGTAAAACTATTCATTTTCATGTGGAACTAAAGTGATTCATCTTTCGTGTCCTAACATCTATCCTGGACATCTACTAGCCTAGATGTCTAGTAGCCTAGACATCTATCCTAGACATCTGGTCTAGACGTCTAGAAACCCAAACGTCTGGTCTACTACCTAGATGTCTGACCTAGACGTCTAGAAACCCAAAAATTTGGCCTAGACATCTAGCAGCCCAAACATCAAATCTAAACATTTGTTACCTAGACATCTAGCAGCCCAAACATCTAGTCTGCTACCAATATGTCTAGAAGCCCAGATGACTAGTCTATTTCCTAGACGTCTGACCTAGACATCTAGCAGCCCAGATGTCTAGTCTACTGCAACTTAGCTTCGCTAACTATGCACCTGTATAATGACTTTACTTCCTAACAAGAACCAATAAATATCTTGCAAAGAAGATGCAACATCAAACTATAACATCTCTATGCAGGTGAGATCAAGTGCATAATCAAGGAATGAATTGTTTGGACAATGCTCAAGGATAATGCTTTCCAACATACCCAAGGTAGAAAAGACCCACTTCCAATATAGAGAAGACAACGCTTCTAAATCAACAATAAATTTAAAGGAAGTATATTAGGATTTTAATGTTGGAATTTAAATTAAATTGGCATGATAAGTTATTTTTATTTTATAAGGTTTAAAAGTTTTTTTTTGAGAGATAATATGATTAATTAAATAAATTAGAATATTATTTATTTTTTAGAATTTTTGGAGTGATAAGTAGAAATAGATATAAAGTTATTTTTGCATTTGAAGGTTTGGTTACTTTATTATTTCTTGAAATTGAAAGGTCAAAGAATATTTACAAATTATTTAATTATGGAGAGATAAGGAAGCCTACTTCAAACTTAGGAATATTAAATTTGCAAACATTCTTATTTTTCTAGTTTCTAATTAATTAGGGAGTCATAAGAAATTCAACATCATAGGTTTTTGAAAATTTAGAAACTTGAAAATTATTATTCAAAATGTAGGGAGACATAAGGTAGACTACATCAAAGGAAATTGATTAAGAGAAATGGAAGAAATTGTTAAAAATACATTTAATGAAAATAGTGAAGAACTATTTCATGAACTTAAGTTTTATTCACAAAACTTAATAAACAACTTTGATGGATATAGATATTTACCTATTGATCTAAAGGAAAAGTTTGTTTTGATTCTTGAGGCAAGAGAAGAGAGTTTTACAACTCTAATAAGTTATCTTCATGAAATACTTTTCAAGACTTGGTGGAATTCTCAAAACACAATTATATTCTCTTCAGAAGAATGTTTAATGATTTATTTATCATTAATCATTTTTGAATTTTTCCAAGGAATGAAACATAAGAAAGAAGATTATGTTAGTAAAGAATCATTAAAACCAAGTCAATACTATTGTGATGATTTACTAACTCAATATCTAGAAGATATATCTCAAGTGAAAGTGCAAAAATAAAGAAAGAGAAGGAACAAGAAGAGAAGTCAAATCAAGAAAGGCAAAAATAAGTATGAACCAAAATATGTTGAAGACTCTCATATGAAGGACTCAAACATTAATCTACTAGAGGTAGATTGAAGACTCAAGTATGAAGATCATATTGAAGACTAAAGTCTTCAATAACCAAATAATGTAATACAAGGGGGTGTTGGAGAATATTACATTATTTGGTACATGTCAATGTACCACCTTGGTACATCATTATAAATATTAGATTAGGGTTGTGTCTTAGATTAGTAAGTGAGTTAATATTTCATGTAATATAATAATGTGCAGGAAATACACGTGTCATATATGTGTGTAAGTGTTGTGAGTGTAAATTGTTAGAAATTTTGATTTAGTTGTGTTTTCATTGATGTCAAGAGTCAGTGTTAGGAATCAATACAGGACTTGGTAGAATAAGGGTTAAATATTTTTATTTTAATCCCAAGAGATTTGATCTAAGAGCTCTAGTTTCTTGGTCAAAAGGATGGTTAAATACCCTGAAGAAAAGGTCTAAAGGAAATAATATTATAATATTTATTATTATAATATTAAAGGCAGTCATAAAATGCCCAAGGGTGAAAGAGGAAAACACCTAGGCCCAATGGAAATAATATTATAATATTTCATTATAATATTAAAATTTTAATTATGCCTAAGGTAGTTTATAAATAATTTATAATGTTTACATTATAAAATTATTTATAAATAATATTTTTAAATAACCCAAAGTTGGGTTAGGAGTCGAAAACTATTTATCTCTGTCGATGTGCATTGGAATGCATTTAATTAATTATTTATGTTGACATGGGAAAGAGGGAGGCATATGGTATAAATACCATAGCCTTTCCCCAAAGGAAAGTAAGTCTCCAAAAAATTCAAGCGCATGCAAATTAAGAGGGAATGCGACATAATTTCGTGAGCAAGCAAAGCTAAGGAGAAATATTTAATTTTTAATTAACCTTCGAGTTCTGTGGAAGTCAAAGTGGTGAAAGTGAAAGGGACCACCAACCAATAGTGGTTGGGCTAGCGGCAATTTTGGAGTGTGCAAAGGTTTTGAAGAACGTGAATTTGTTACGTTCGATACCCGTCGACGACGTGAGACAAGAGCCTTTTGGCTCTTGGTAGGCAAGGGAGATTCAAAGTGCTTTTAGCGCCTTTGACTCCCACATGAGCACTTATATCACGTGGCTAGGGAGTCTTGGCTAAGGTGCTACAAGCACTTTGACCAGGGATCAATCCCATGGGAGCGCACAAGGAGGTATTTAATTTTTAACTATAGTTTGCATTGCCCAAGGTCTTTGGTGGCACTAAGGCACATGAATTTTTGTGCTTGGACTATAGTGTTGAGGGGAAATTATCAACGTGAGTTATTTTATTTTGCTATAAGTGGTTGAGGGAGTTATAAGGTAAAGAGAATTAAAATATTTTATTTTTTATGGTGATTGAAATTTATTTTATAAGTTTGGAGATTATAAGGTGTATCAAGGAAATTGTGGTGTGTTTTTTTTTTTTTGGTAGATAAGATACTATAGAATTAATATCGGGTTTTACAGGTTGACCCAAAACCTTTTACAAAAATCAGCCTAGGGTTGTTGATGAACATATCCTTACTAAGGATCCTATATATATATATATATAATTTACATGTCGCCAAAGCCATGACATCTGGTAAGGCACATAGCCTGTTATTAAAAGGAAACTTCCCATACAACATTTTGGGTATACCCTGAGAAAACACACATGCATCATAATTACAAAAAAGAAACAGACACGGATCCCTTCCTTAAGACAATGGAGAAACAAAAAGCTATAGACACACATAGCAGAGTACTGAAAAAAACTCCCACAAGCTCTATATTGACAATTACTCTTAATAATTCTTTGGTAATTGCTTTCTTTTGTATATGACATGCTTTGGTACCACATACTATCTTGGCCAATCAGCCTTGGAGAAGTGAACCTACTGGCTAGATTTATGGCGGTGGCTATCTGGTGGTCCACGTGGCTTTGGTTCGAAGTCTTATATTATCGTTTCTTTCCTTCCCTGTGATTATCAACCAACCTCAAATTACTAAGATGACTAGGAGCCATGTTATCTAACATGTGACTGTCCCCATTAGTCTTTGTGGTATTTCCAAGCAACATCCATGAAGATTGATAGCTCAAATAATTTTTATTGTGAGTCTAATTCAAAAAAGAGACGAAAATACTCCTAGCCTTCGAACTTACAGTGCCTTCCCTATTGGTAAATTCAACTATCATTCTTGGCATTCTTGTTGAATAAGCTCCTCTACTTCACTCGGGACACCGTGTTCCCATTTAAAAAGTTTGTCACCATTGACACCCAAATTAGCCAGCTTATCATCAATTTTGTTAGCTTCCCGAAAGACATGTTGGGCTTTTTTGTCCTGTTTTCCTTGGAAAAGGATCCTAGCCTCTTCAAAAATTATTTTAATCCTCCAAGGAGGTGTTTTCCAATTATTGAGTAGATTTATAACATGCATAGAGTCTCCTTCTATTATCGAATTACCTTCTAAGTCTTGAGTCATTTGAATGCCTCTCCACATAGCTCTAGCTTCAACTTAGTTGTTCGTCCTTGTTCCCAAATATTCAAAAAATACAAGAATCATATTCCCATTATGATCTCGCACAATGCCACCAGCGCCTGCTCTTCCAAGATTGTCCTTAGATGCTCCATAAAAATTAATCTTAAACCAACCTGTAGAAGGTGGAGACCACTTAACATTGGCTATGGGGTTGACTACCCTAGGCACGGACTCATCTAACAATTTTAAGCTTAAATATTGAGCAATCGTGGTCTCCTGTAGATGAGGTTTACAACTATCAAAAGGGATAAGGTTCACATTCTCGTTGGCAAAGGATAGAATCCTAGAAATGATAGTTTGATGATCATAGATAGACTCATTAAAGACTCTATGGTTCCTTTCTAACCATACCTACCAAAGATAGTGATTGAGACAAATTTTCCACATGTATCTAAGTCTTTGGCTTGAAAAGGGGTAAGGCCACTGGACAAACAAATCAAGTACGATGGCTGGTTTAACCCATGAAATATTAAAGGACTAAAAAACCTCACTTAGGACAGTCAAGGAAAAAGGGCACTCAAGGAAAATGTGATAAATGGTCTCCCAATTAGCCTTGCATAGATAACAATGATTAGTGATACAAATACCTTTACGCATCATATTATCAATGGTTAGAATTCTTCCTTGGATAACCAGCCATGAAAAGACTGCAATTTTTATAATTAAATTTTTTATCCAAACTAAGTCCTTTTGGAGGACAAAATCCTCGTCATCAAGTAGAAGCTTGTAAGCTAATTTAATAGTGAACTGCCCATTTTTCGTAGGAGCCCAGGTCACTTGATCTTCCTTGGGTCTCATGGGGATAAATTTTTGCCCGAGAATGTTACAAAGATCATTTGATTTCACTTGAAATCCTTGAATTCTTATTTGTTTCCACTTTATTCTACCTCTGTCCTCAACCATATAATTGAAGACTTTTCTGCCAATGAGTTCTTATGTGATATCTCTTATTCAGGCTAAGTTAGGATATTGCATTAGTGGTTCATCCTTAGCCCACCTTTCATTCCAACAATTTATCCTCTCACCATTGCCTAAAACCCATTTTAAACCTTTTTTGATGATTTCCTTACAATTAAGAATTGCTTTCCAAAAATCAAAACCTCTGATTGGAACTGAGTCACTTAGAAATTCCATATTTTGAAGATACTTTCGTTTGATGATAGTTTTCCATTCATTTTCTTCACCAGAAATCAGATGCCATGCCTGCTTAGCTAGTAAATCTAAATTTATATGAGCAATTCTCCTCAGACCTAAGCCCCCATTTTCCCTGGGTTTGTACACTTTGGTCCATCCTACAAGGTGTATCCTTTTTTTCTCCTCTGATCTAGTCCATAAAAATTCTTTTTGGAGTTTCTCAATTTTTTGGAAAACCTTCACAGGGGTTTTGAAAATAGAGAGGAAATAGACTGGAATTCTCTAAAGAGAGGCCTTGGGAAATTGTGGTGTATTTTGTTATTGTGAAAATGTTGACTTATATTGTGTAATTTTGGAAATTATAAGGTGTACTAAGAGATTTTATATTTTGTTTGAGAAATTATTATTGGGAAACTTATTTTGGGGAGATATTGAGATAGGTTGTGGATACCTAACCCTAGCGTTGGCAAAGAAAATTTAATTGTGATTAAGACAGGTTTTGAAGACATATCTCCATCAAAACAAAAGGTATGGGCACATTTTCCTTGTGAGTGAAATATTATTGGATTGGATGTTGTGGATGCTAAGTTGGAGTGAAAAGGATTGTTTGATAAACATTGTTGAGTTTGGTTTTGAGATATCAAATATTAATTGGTGAAGGTTTTTTCTAGAATAAGAGTTGATGCTAGAAACCTTGTTTGATAAGCATTGTTAGAAATATTGAGTGAGCCTTCATGTGCATGATTAGGGTTTGTGAAAGATCATGAATATCATTTTTATGTGAACTATCTTGAACTAAGGCTTGTGCAAGATCATTGTATGTGAGGTTTGTTTGATTAGAATTGTTGACAAAGATTTCATTGAGTGATTGGTTGAGGGGAGTTGATTGAACATAATTTATTGGGAGTGTTGGAGTGATATTTCAAGTTCTATGAAACAAATTTTTCTTTATTCTTAATTTATTTGAAGAGATTTTTGGAAGTGATTGAGCATTGTTGTGAGAGTGAATCATATTGAGTCTCTAACAATTCTCTATATGTTTCTGTGATAAAATAAGAGAGTTTGAAAGTGATTGAGCATTGTTGCGAGAGTGAAGCATATTGAGTCTCTAACAATTCTCTATATGTTTCTATGATAAAACAAGAGAGTTTGAAAGTGATTGAGCATTGTTGTGAGTGTGAAGCATATTGAGTCTCTAACAATTCTCTATATGTTTCTGTGAGATTAAAAAAGTTCTAGAGTGGACTTAAGGATAGATTTGTGTGAGCTTTTGTGGAAGCTTGCAAGCATATTGGACAAGTTCTAGTGAGGACTTGTTGAGCAGATTTGAGGTAAGTCTTGGTGAAGACTTGTGAGCATATTGAACAATTTTTAGTAAGGACTTGTTGAGCAAATTTGATGTAAGTCTTGATGAAGACTTGAGAGCAGTTTGAGCAAGTTATGGAGAGGACTTATGGACATATTTAAGGCAAGTATTTGAGAAGACTTGAGAGCAGATTTGATTGATTGATTTTTTCAAACCTTGAGTTAGGGTTTGGGGTAGATCTAGCAGAGTTGATTTGTGATTAAGTCAAGCTTTGTGTTAAGGATTGGGGACAGATTTGAGGAAATATTTTTCCTAGATTAGACAGAGATTGAGAAAATTTGTGCTAGATTGAAGTACTATTTTTAGTGCATATTTGAGATAGATATTGAGAATATTTATGCTATACTGAAGTACTATGTTTAATACATATTTGAGACTGATAGTAAGCATATTTGTGCTAGATCGAAGGACTGTGTTTAGTGAAAATTTGAGACAGATCTGAGAGTAAGCTTTTAAGGTGACAAAGTAGAGGATAGTAGTCTCTAATATATAGATATCCATTAGATAGGGCAGTGAGGATGGATATGTTCTGAGTGAGGACAAAGTCTTCTATGGATAGATATCCACAAGCCAGTGTAGTGGAGGCAGTAGTCTTCTAGAGGATCACCATCCAGAGCAGAGGATAAGGAGTTCTCATGTGGATAGAGATCCATAAACCAGCTCCTGTGGATAGATATCCATGAACTTGATTAGGGGATTTGTGTCTCATTTGGATAGAGGTCCATAAACATTGTAATAGGGAAAGGATTCCCAAGATATTTTTTGAGAAAATTTTAGTGAAATATTTTCTTCGTGGAGTATCCCACATTGGATGAACCACGTTAAATTGGTGTCTCTATTGTGTGTGGTGATTTGTGCATTGCTTTGACTACTATTTTTTATATTTCCATTGATATATTTTATAATATTATTTGGATAAAGAAAAGTAAAAAGTGGTCTTATACTATTCACCCCCCCTCTCGATATAATCTTTGTTCTTCATACATGTGCACAAGTGTCCAATATGTAAGTGTGCACATGTGTCCTTATATTAGGAAGAGTTATGTGAAGATTCAAGTACAAGTGTGCATACAAGATAGTGTCATGTGTATGCAAGTTTCAAGTATAGAATCCAAGAGTCATAAGGCTTGGCATATGGAAAGGAAGAGTCATAGTAACCAAAGAGTCATTCTAGAATGGCTATATATTAATCCATATGAGAGATAAGAAGGTGAGGAGAGACAAGAGCTATATGAGATACATAGAGATCTACAGTGTTCTACATTATCTATAGAGTCATTTCTATGAGATATTTGTAATAAAAAGAGGAGTAATACAAGTTTGAATACATTTGAGCAACTAGTATTATAAGTGATATTATTGTGCATATTTCAGGTTTTACTTTCATACTTCATTATTATATTGAATGTTATACATATTAGTTGGCTCATTTATCCTTGTTAAATTATCTTTATTGGATTCATTATATCGTAACTTTACTATATTAGATCATGTTATTACTTTTCTATGGTAATTTATATTAAGTATAAGGCTTCAAAATCCATCATGGATCCACAACTTACCCCCATACTTAAGAATGATTGATTCTAATAAAGGCTTACTGATACTAATCATGACCAATATCTAGGCATAAATAACCAAGACACTAGCTTTTGTGGTTTTTCAAATCTCAAGGAATTCTTCTAGAGTATTTCTTATTGCCTTAAAGGTATCCAATTTTAATAATTCAATGAGTAACCCATACATCCTTATCCAGACTACTATTAGGGGATAGATTTATGCTTTTAGGTGCAAAGCCTTCATATCAACAAGTAAGGAAGTCTTGCTCTTCCTATAAAACAAGGACCTCCTTTCAAGATTCTATATCTTTCCTCCCTAGAACAAAAAATGACTAGGAAAAAATCTTGGGGAAGAAAAGATAGACTCACTCCTAGAGACTTCCATCTCCTATCAATCTATTTTCTTAGAGTCACAGCTTTTGACCAAGACCCATTAAATTACCAATGACTACCTTATATTTGATCAACATGGATTGTTTCTTTATGAGGTCCTTCCAACATCTACCACTATGGATGATTCTAAGTATTTAATTGTAAATAATTCCATGAAAATAAAACTATAACTTGATAACTACTAAAATTTACCATAATATCGTAAAATAATTATATTATTTGAAAAAAATGATAATTATCTACATGCAAAACTTCTAATATAATTAAGGAATAAATGAAACTTAGCTAAAAAATTGTATGCCTAGATATAATTTCCCACCTCATTAATTTTTGAGCCCTCCATTTCTCCTTCCATCATCTAAACCTTGGTTGACAAATATCTACAATTTCATTTTCTATGACTAGAAATAATGTCACTGCCCTTTTTTTAGATGGCTAACTTTATAGGGTTATAGCTACCTTATTACTCTTCATATTTATTCATATTGCAACTCATTTTAAGGCTCTTCAAATTCCACACAAATTGGTCCAAGAATCATCAAAATAAAACAACCCTTTGCAAAGATATATCTCCTAAGAGATGAGATATTTTCTAGAAAAACTACCCTAATGTTTCCTTTGTTCAATATGAATATGTTTATGTGGTCATATCTCCCTTAATATTAAGTGGATTCTTTTGTATGGTCACTCTTTTCAAATATCTTCAAATTCTACACAAAATGTCATAAGAATCATCTAAATTAGACAATTCTATGCAAATATATAGCTCCTAAATTATGAGTCATTTTCAAAAAAAATTACCCTAGCTCTATCGATTCATAATTGACCTAATTCTTGACTATATTAGAGTGGAATATGTTTCATATATTTGTTATTCATAATATATTTATCATTGCTCTCTTAATTTTGGTTTTCTTATGATATATAAGAGGAACAATATAATTTTTTTCTTCCTATAACACCTAAGATATTTATAAAAGATTATTTTTTAAATATATACATGTGGCTTCTATTGGGGGTTATTCCCATCAAAATGTCAAAATATTACATTCATTATTAGGTCAATTTAACCATATCCAACTTGTCCTTCTATCAAATATATTATTTTTTCTTTTCTATCAAATATATTCTTCATTTTCCTCAAAGTGCTATGTTTTCACAATTAGCTCCTTGACATCACTTCTAGTAAAATATATAATCTTACTTGATCAGTTGCCTTCTAAAATGTGGATTTTACCAAACTGAAGATCAACACTACGATTAGCTAAATTATCTACTACTTTATTTTATTCTCTATAGATATGCTCACATTTCTAAGAGAGGGCCTCCAATAATAGTTGATGAACATCAATAATAATAATATTTTTTATTGAATCCTCACACCCATTTTTGTTAATACAATTAATGTTAATTTGTGAATCTGCCTTAATTCAAATATATTTCCATCCTCTTTCAATTATGATTTTAATCCCTATAAGAAGTTTCCTAGCCTTGCATAGTTTTTATTGAAGTCCCATATGATTCTGAGTAAATGAGGAGAATTTTTCCTTCCTCATTTTGAAAAAACCACTTCCACTAGATTTTCTTAGATTTCCTTTGGAAACAACATCAAAATTACCTTTGATAAACTCAATTTTCAAACAATTTAATTTTACCATGGATGGAATAAAATATTTTGTTTTAATGTCATTATTGTAGGTAATCCTCTCATGTATATTCAAATCCTATAACAAAATGGCTAGCACCTCTTTTTTGTACTTGAAAGTTCCCACAATAAGCACCATATCTATAAACATTTTGCAAGAGAAGTAATAATACAGTTCCAAATGTGGGCATGTATTTGAGATTTATTTCAAAAAAATCTATTATTCCTTTCAAGCCACAAATTCTAACAAATAATGGAAGGTCCTGAAAGTAGGAAATTTGCATCCAATAAAGTAAACACAAATACATAAAGCAATAAAGCAACTTTTTGTATTAATTTGTGTTTCAATGTTACAAAGAGAGTCCTCTCGAGATGATATTTTTAGATGATACAATGAATTACAAATCCGGGATATGGTTCCCCTCTTTTCAAATGATAAATTGTAATCTAAGTATTTTTGTGCCAGCACGGTTCATCAGGAGCGGGTTTTCTAGGGCCATCGCACGAGGTTTGGATCCTAGAATATTTTTTTGTCCTTTTATCCTATAACTTGCACACAAAGAAATATTAGCAAATCAATAGCATGTGTGGGGTCCACCAAGGTTGGACCCATATTGAATATGAAAACATTAAACAAAATGGAATATAGATGTATGCATGTATAAATTGAACTCTAAACTAATGTAAAAACCAGAAAGATACAGATCTAATCTAAACTAAACAAAAAATAGAAAAACCAGTGGTCTATTTGAGATCATCTTGGGTCGAGATAGTTTTATCTGTAGACCATCTCAAGGTGATACGGTCACTATTGTGGGTCTATGCTTCCATGTGACCAGGTCCGAGCAGCGTTTAAAATTACATGGGTTGGTATTTTCGATGGATTCTCATGGCATGGAGGTAAGTTAGCGAATTTGGGTAGTATTTGGAGTGAGGGTCTTGATCATGCAAGGAGGGAGAGCATGGCTTCAAATTGTGTATGGCAATCTAGCAGCATAGTCTTGGTAATGGGAAACCTAGCAAATTTAGTTCAATAGCACTTTGTGGCACAAAAACTCAAAATCGAGATCCTTAAAACTGAGGGGAAGCACCATTTTATAGACCTCTTATTCAGAGGCTAAATGTGGCAAGTGCCACTCGGGGGTACTCTACATGAAAAAGCAGAGAGGTTGTTTGCATGAAAAAGTAAATGCATGCCATTATATGATTGCATGTGATTAATTTGAATTTATCTCATGCAGGGCATCCGATATCAATGCAAAATCATTCACAGTGGTAATACAAAGTTTCACTACCAGTTATTATTTTATCTTCTTTTATTCTTATTTTTGCATGATCATCTTAGGTCGAGATGATCATGATCCTAAGACTGTCTTGGTTAGAGACTGTTAGGCTTCCTATGGGGGAATGTTGCATGTTGCTGGTAAAAACCACTAAATTAGCCCTAGAGGCTGCCCAAGATGGATGGTGTGAGTTAGAAAGGAGGTATTTTGGGAGTCTCCTTGAAATGATGTATTTTAGGTGTCTACAGATACCCATTTTTGGGATGCTTTGTGCAAAAGCACAATGCAAAGAAAAAATAGATGATCTAAAATGGTTGGATTGATGATGGATGTCAATTGAAAAAGTCAATATGAGATACCCCAAGCATGGAAAGGGTGCATATCATTGAATCATTGCTTCCAACACATTGATGGACTTGATTTAATCTTGGTAGCTTTTCAGCCATGGGTAGACAAGGTCAAGTCTACAACTTTAGGCTTTAGTATACCAAGTTTTTGGTAAACCTGTCAGGGTATACCAAGGGTTTGTTTGATTGAGATTTTTGCTTTTTCCCCAGCAAGGAGGGTGTATGATCATTTTTGGAAATGATTCTTGGATGAATGCAATTTCCACTTTTGAGTGTTTGATTATTGACTTGATTTTGAAATGCAAATTTTGTGGTTATGGACTACCCCCTCAAGTGATGAGTCGATGGAGGAGATGTAAAATGATGATAGTGACACATCACTTGACAAAAGTGGGATTGTTAGCATGGGTGCCTTGGAAAAATGTGATTTTTAGTACCATATTGACCCAATATAATTAATTTTTTATGAATTTTTTAATTTTTTTCACAAAATCATGGTTTTCTCGGATAGTCATGTTGCACCATGCGACCATCCCGGATGGTCGCAGCTACGCAAAGCTATAAATTATGGATTTCATAGGAAAATTCTCATTATTACCATTCGAGATGAGAGAAGAGTGATATGGGGAGGAGAGTAGCTCATTTTGTGAAGTGAAACACTGCTAAAATATGAATCGACCTACACCATGAACCCATTGGATGCCTCTACTAGCGGAGGAGCCGATGCAAGGAAGGTAAGGATGAAAATCCAAACATTTTTAATTATTAATAAAATAAACTGATATTAAAATAAAATAGTTAATGAATGGGTGGGATGAGTGAAATGGGGTAGCCTAGGCAAAGAAAAAATAAGGTGGGAGGGGTAGATTAGTATTTATTTCTTTTGATAGTCTCCTCTTCCTTTCTCTATCTTGGTGTGTTTTTATTTATTTTTATTTTTTATTTTTATTTTTTTTATTTTTTTTGTGTGTTTTTGTGTGAAATGGGGCTCATCTCGAGTGAAGATAACTTATTTTTGTGACTGTATTGACCTGATATGGCCTCATTTTATGACCATATCAACTTGAGATGGTTTCATTTCAAGACCATTTCAGCTCGAGACGGTTGCATGTGTCATTGTCTTGATGTGAGACGATTGTGGTTTTTATTATTTTTTTTATGAAGTGTTTGTGCTCATGGCAGCTTGTTAGATCCCAGCATCAGTTTATAAACATGTTTATTATCATGCATTATGGGCCATATGGTGATGATTGGAAGTGGTTGAAGATCGATCTTCAATACATAGTTCGACTAGAGTTAGTTCATGAGGATTAGGCCTATTTGAAAACCCTAATTCACAAATGGGATAGTAGGAGTAGCACCTTCGATATCTCCATCGACGAGATTATAATTACCCTTCAGGATGTCTACCAAATTTTATAGGTCCCTATAGAGGGAGCACCTATTATTACTACCCAGACTAGTCAATGAGAGATAGTATTACAATAAGTTTATGAATATCGATGGCACCTGGTTGACTACGATGCTAACAATGGTGGAGTCAAAGTGGTTGTTGGAATTTCTACGAGCTTGCTAATAGATAGACAAGTAGTGCTTATATCACTTATTTCTAACTTCATTTTGCTATATTTTTTAGGCATGAGGTTCCCCTAGAACCTCCTAGGCCTTATGATGGATCTTTTTTAGGAGCCCAAGATTATGGTATGGGGTACTACACTATTGGTATATCTATATAGAGAGTTGTACGAGATCATTCATCAAGGATAACTTGGATTAGGGTACAACTTCCTTCTACAAATTTGGGGTTGGTAGTATTTTATGGTTGACAGGCCTATGGGGTTATTGTGGTCTGCATGCAAAGATATGGTGGATACAAAAATTTTGTATGCAATATTATGGTTGTATGAGAAGTAGGATAAGAGCCACCCCTTTCAAGGTATTTTAGGCCACTATGTAGAGAGATTTATAGGGTTCCAACCGACACAGGTGACATGGATATCATGGTAGGGAGCACTAATCTAGACCAAGGAGGATGTGCATTTGAGAAGAGTGTGGTGCAGTAAGTGGTTGATTGGTCACCACAGGATAGAGCATGATTGCTTCCAATACTCATTAGTGACACGATAACTTGGGATGAGGTAGGGTATTCCTGATGACCTAGTGGTGTACAAGTAGAGGACCATCAAGACTCGGTTAACATGGTCATGAGTTGAGCCTCTAGGTGAGGGTACATATGAGCCTCTAAAAAATGTTGATATAGAGGATCTTGAGACCATGACCGAGTATGATACCTAGTTTATAGCCTAACTAGTTCATGGAGGGGTAGAAACTAGAAGGGATGATGCAGCTAGTGTAGTAGAGGATCTTTCACAGTGGTGAGTGCATCACTAAGTGGATACGAATGTGGGTAGACCATCACAAGGATACACTAAGGGTGCAAAGACACCTATGAGGAGTGATGGTAGGAATGAGGTGGATGAGGAAGATTCTTAAGAGTATATTTCTACTCTTTGAGAGTAGGTTCACATTCTCCAGGGGTAGCAGACTAATCGGGACACAGCACATGCTGCTGAGAAGAGCCATTGGGAGACAAACAAATAACAATGGTGGGGTTGGTCATAGGATAGGGATACTTGTGAGCTTAGGTATAGAGCATCTAGGAGTGGGACAGACTCATAGTATAGTGATATGCTCTTGGATTGAGTGTGACTCTATTCAGGTTGTGAGACTACAGAGACCTACGGGTAGCTAGGGGTTGATTATCTTGATGACCTAGTTGGAGTGGGATAGGGACTATGTATAGCTATTAGAGAAAACTTTGTTGTTGAATGATATTGCCATACTTGAACAACCATATTCTTCTCAATCATCATAGATTCAATGGAGCAGGACATCAAGTGAGCCATCTATGAGACCACCTATTCTACAATTTGTATCATCGAGTGCCTCTTAGGATTTAGGGGCTAGCAGATCGAGGTAGCCTCGTAGATATGAGGTAGAGGGTAGTGGTGAGAGTGGTGGTGTAAGACCATCTTAATTAGGGCCCGTATGTATGTATTAGCTTATTTTTGTGATGTGAGGTCTGAGGACCCACTATATTGTAGCTTACAAGCATTTTGTACCATGGATGTACTTATTATTGATGATATATATGAGATTATCTTTCTATTGCATTTATTGTGTTGTTGATTTTTGTTTATGTATATGGATGAAATGGATGCATTAATGTAATGGTATATGAGTATAGATGTATGCCTAGACTTGTAGATATGATGATGCATTTATGTTAGATGAATGAATATTTTTGATATGATGATGCATAGAACTAGGTATGCCTATGATGTACTAATGACACATAATAACTTAATTAATGCAAATTGTGAATGTATGTTTAACTAATGAAACATAGTGGATGATTCTATGATGCAATAACAAACTAAGTATATGCACTATAGAATGTATAAGAGTCATAAATCAAGATGTAAATAATTTCATCAAGGGCATACACTTGAATGAAACCCAAGTGAGAAATGATATGCAATGGAGAAGCATGATGATAATGGATTATGAATAGTGAGAGGTCACAAGGGAACAATAAGGCTTTCATGAGACTCAAACACCCTAGTTGACCAATCAAAAGTTATGTACTGACCATGCAAGCATCTGAAAGATAAAAATCTGCTAGGAAGACCAAGATATTCAATATCCCTGTGTGTGCATAGTGAAGTTCATTACCCTAACTTTGTACTTGGTTGGACTTAACTACTCTAAATGCAAGCCATAAAAAGCTAGCTCAACCACAAGCTGACATTGGTCTATACAAAAGAAGGTTGCTAATGTGATAGATGTGTCACCATGCGTAAGGCTACTCCACTACTAGGTAGGCGTCTATAGCCCATTTTGTGATGGAGATCACCCCATGGTTATCAAAAATTGAGAATTCCAGGGATTCAAGCTCTTTTTTCTTTTTTTCTTTGGGATTTTGAGGATTTTGCTTTTGTGGGGATTTTTGCTCATTTTGTGGAGGAGCAAAGGGATTTTTTTTGGAGGACTTGCTCATTTTGTGGAGGAGCAAGGGGATTTTATTGCTTTTGGGGACTTGCTCATTTTGTAGAGGAGCAAGGGATTTTTATTTTTTTTGGGGGGGATGAGCTTGTCCTTTTGTCAATTCTTAACTTTTTAGACCATGCACATGATAGGAAGAGCAAGGGAAATTTTTCACTTTTGAGGCAAGACTTACTTTGTAGTGTCATATTTCCTTGTTCAAAATTGTAATTAATATTGTGAGAATGTGTTGGGATTTTGAAATAAACAAAGTACAACCAAAGTAAGATTCTATCACCAGACATCAAGATGGTTTGTAATGAAATCTAAAAGACCAACTAGGAATGGTTGAATGATCGAAAGACCCTATTGGACACCTTGTAACAACTACTTAGGAACAAGCAAGTGGTGGATAGACAATCATGGAAATGTGAATGTGTATGATAATGAAATGGGGTGTATGCCCAAGATAAAGGAGATTACATCAAGACAAGTGACTCTCCTACAAACATGATGCTATATGAAATGCTCAATGCAAGATGAGATGGATGCAACTATGGTGAACAAAATACCTAATGCAATGCAACAAAACATGCAACTAGCCAAAACCATGACTAATCCTAAGATGATCAAATGCAAAGTGTTATGCATGGTGATATGCAATGCAATGGTGATGTGAAATGCAAATTATTTTTGTTCTTTTGTAATTTTATGTTTTATGCATAAAATACCTATAGGTGGAGAATATTAAGTGGTTCAGGTTCCTCAACACCCTCAAGTGTAGCTAATTGATAAGTTCTCGGTCCTAACTTTTGTTTTATGATGAATGGGCCTAACTAGTTTGTCATGAATTTGTCATGCAAATGGCTAGGTATGTTAGAGTTCTATTGGTTCTCCTTTAGCACAAGATCACCAACTTAAAATTCCCTAGGATGAACCTTTGTATCATAGGCTCACTTAATACGATCTTGATAAATGCAAAGATGTTCAAGAGCATTAATGCATCATTCATCAAGAAGAGTGAGTTGATCTAGGCAAGCCTATCATGCAGTATCATCATCAATGAATTCTTGTAATGAGATGCACAATGAGGGAATTTCAAGCTCCAAGGGCATGATGGCCTCAGTGCCATATACTAATAAAAATGGAGTTGCCCCAGTTGGTGTTCTAATGCTCATCCTATAAGCCCAAAGTGCTAGAGGTAGTTGAAGATACCAATCCTTGTGATGATTATTAACCATTTTCTTAAGGATGATGATAATCATTTTGTTTGATGCCTCAACTTGCCCATTAGTCTATGGATAATAAGGAGTTGAAAAGTTGTGTTGGATATGATATTTATTGCACAAAGCTTGAACATCCTTATTTTTAAATGGTGTCCCATTATTCAAGATGATCTTTGATGGAATACCAAAATGACATATGATATTATGCAGTATGAACTTCATAATGCATGATCCTATCATAGTGGTAAGGGGAATAGCTTCCACCCACTTTGTGAAGTATTATGTGGCTATTAGAATGAATGTGTGTTAGCCCAAATATGGGGGTGAGATTTTTCCAATTAGATCCAAGCCCCATTATAAAAAATGCCACAATGAATGTATCGATTGTAGAGCCTATGAAGGTACATGTGATAGATTAGCATGATGTTGACACTTGATGCACCTTTTGACATAAGTGCAACAATATCTTTCTCCATTGTGGGCCAATAATAGCCCATTTGGAGGATGCACTTTATGATAGCCATGCCACTAAAATGGCCACCATAAGTACCATCATGAGCTTGAGAAATGACCCAAGTAGATTCTTGGGGCTCTAAGCAACGAAGAAGAAGACCATCATAACTTCGATAGTACAATATATCTCCTAGAAAGACATATTTAGTCACTTTTTTCTTAAATGTATATTTTATAGCATGCAACAATCTTAAAGGGAGATTACCAAGCTTTAGGAAATCTCGTATTTGGGAGAACCAATCTTGATATGGTTCTACTTGTACCAGGTGGATGCTTTGCTCTTCTGTAGAAGCATCTCACAAAATTGTGGATTGCTTGAGCATTTTAGCATAGATGGTTGTGACATTGTCGAAAGGGTTCTACAGAATTAGGGATCCCAAGGAAGCCATTGTATCCACAAAATGGTTGTTGAAATGAGGGATAACCTTGATGTCATACCATTCTAGTTTTGCAAGCAATTTGTCCACAAGGATTTTGTATTTCTTTAAGACTGGGTCTCTACATTGGTAACTCCCTTTGACTTGGTTGATAATGAGCTCTAAATCACCAAAGATGTTTAGTCACTTGACATTCATGGCTAGAGCTATTTTGAGCCCCAACAAGAGAGCTTCATACTCAACATTATTGTTGGTGCATAGGAAATCAAGCTTAAATGAAAGGGGAATAGGAGTCCCTTGTGGTGTGAAAAACATGATTTTAGCACCACTCCCTTTTTCACACTTGGAGCCATCGAATAACATCGTGAGATCCACTTTGTGCTCTAGGTTCTTCTGGCTCTTTCGAGTTAGATAATGCAAAGATTGCATCATCAGGTAGCTCGATCGTAAGAGGCTTATCATCGAGAAGAGGTGCCTCTGCTAGTTGGTCGATGATGACTTGACCTTTGATAGATTTTTATCTAATGAATTCAAGGTCAAACTCCATCAATAGCATGATCCACTTTGTAGTGTGACTATTATGATATGTTTGACTCATCATATATCACAAAGGGTTTTCCTTGGAGATAACATATGTTGTTTGATTGATCATGTAATGACAAAGTTTCTTGGTGGTAAAGACCACCGCTAAGTAGAGCTTCTCGACATAAGCATATTTGATTTTATATGAGATGAAGGTGTGACTGATGTAATAAATGGCCTGCTCCTTATTTACCTCATTCTTTTGGGCCAACATAGTCCCTAAGGTAAAGTCAGTTGCATAAATATATAGTAGAAATGGCACACTAGGTCATGGAGGAGATAATACTAGTGTAGACACCAAGTATTACTTTATATCCTCAAAGACCTTTTGGAAATCTTGATCCCAATTGAACATCACCCCCTTTTGTAGAAGATGGTTGAATGATCAATATTTATCTGATAGTTGCACTATGAAACATCGTATGGCCTATATCTTCCCTTGTAAGTTGTAAAGCTACTTAAGGTTGGTGGGGGGAGGTATGTTTATGATTGCTTCGACCTTGCTTGGGTCTACTTCGATGCCTCACTTAGACATGATGAAGCCTAAAATATTTCTATATGTTACTCTAAAAATACACTTTTTAGGATTCAATCGTACATTATGCTCTAGTAGGTGATCAAAGACCTTTCGTAGAACATCGATATGGTCGCCATGTAGTAAAGACTTGGCTAGTAGATCATCGACATAATATTCGACAATATTGTGCATATAGTCATGAAAAATGTATGTCATGGCCCATTGATAGGTGGCACTAACATTCTTTAGATCAAAAGGTATGACTTTGTAGCAAAATGTCCCCCATGGTGTGGTAAAGGTTGTTTTGGGCTGATCATCAAGATTGATTCAAATTTGATTATAGCCCAAGAAACCATCCATGAGGGAAAGCATTTCATGACCTACAACTATATCTATGAGTGTATCGATGCTCAAGAGTGGAAATTCATCCTTAGGGCTCACTTTGTTAAGATCTCAAAAATCGATGCATATGCGAACCCTCCCATTCGACTTCCTAATAGGTACCATATTGGAAACCCATTCAGGATAGTCAATGGGTTGGATGAAGCTTACATCCAACAATTTTTGTAATTCATATTTTATCATTAAAGCTATTTTTGGATGTATTTTGTAAAGTTTTTGCTTGATCGGTTTGATTGTTGGATCAAGCATCAAATTGTGGACCACTAAGTTCGGGTCCAGACTAGGCATATCTTTGTATGACCATGCAAAAACTTCTCTTTTCTCTTTTAGAAGAGTGGTGAAAGCAACATGTTCTATCTCTGAGAGACTTTTCCCCAATTTAAGAATTTGAGGATTTTTAGGATCAGTGTTGATGTCAATATCTATTATCTCTTCTATTAACATATGGGATCCCTCTTCCAATTGATGAGGAGTTGGGATCAGATGAATATCATTGACTAGATTAAAAGATTTGGATGCATGTTTGACTCTATCTCAGCTTGGAGAACTACTAAGGTTGGTTGTGATGCCAGATAATAGAATTGTAGCATGTTCTTAGAATGAACTCATCAGGCAATGGTGGGAGAGCAACTTGATCAAAATCAATAGCCTCAATATTGAGGGGTAAATATTATGATGGGTTACCTAGGTAGATGAGTGGTATGGTTAGGTCAATGGAGATCATATTGATGGATGGTGGATGAACTCCATTCTTGGGTGGAAATAAGCGATTAAATATAGGTGGGTATAAATGTGCAGGGGTGGTTGAGGTGGAATCGAGATGATAGGGTGTGCCCTAGGTGGAACTAGGATGATTAGATCCTCGGGTGGGAGAAGTTATCTCCAAATGAGTTGCTACCTAGGGAATAGATGAAGATAGAATTCATCTAGATCTATGAGAGGCTCAATGGGGAGGATTCTTCTTTCGATCTAAGAGGTAATAGATAATGCCTCCCAATTGTCCTCTAATTCCTCATCTGATGAGTAAAAATCATCAATAACTAATGTAGTGATTTGTAGATGATCGCTAAACAAGTGAGTATTTCTAGGATTAGCATACTCATTGCCATCAATGTCTCCTCTAAGGCCTAGGTTAAGGCATTGAAGGGAATCTACTAGAAGTTCATCAGGCATACGTATGTAGTATCCTAATCTTAACTTATCTGTTGGTAGTTGATACTTTGGTTCTAGTGGGGTTCGAGGACCTTGCTCGTAGTGACCCAAGCCATTCATGTGCCAATGGTAGTGATACAAGTATCATAGAGCAAAGGATGGGTTTGATAGATAATCGATATTAGTAAGAAATGGCTCTTCCTCTTTTGGTATAAGAGGTGCATCCATAGAGGTATCAATACCTCCATAGATAAAATTGGTTTGATTTGGGAAGGATCTGAGGGGGATGATGGTGCCTATAGGTAGTTGCATGTTGTGAGGCCTACCAAAGTCTCTTATCGACTCAATCAAGGGGGTAAATGTAACATCTTGTACTAAATATTCCCCTAGGCTTGGATTAGTCATATGAATTATCACCTATGGTGGATGGGTAGATGAGGATGGATTGGTGGATGGTGATGGGCTATGGGTGTTGGAGGGTGGTTCCTTAGGAATGGGATCAATGTGGGTGGATGTGATGGTGGAGATTGAAGGTGTGGGAGGTGGATTGGCTGAGTTAGATGTGGATGCGGTAGGTGGTGATGGTTCATGTGGTGGGGATGTCATTGGTGCCTTGTCTGGGTTCCTTGTGGGAGGTTCTGATGGATTATAAGGGATTCCTATGGAAGTTGATGATTGTAGTTGCGATGATGAAGGCTTGGAGGCATGTGGTGGATGATTGGATTGTTGAATGTTAGGTTGGATATCCAAATGAGTTGATGGTAAGGTGGACTCATGAGGATGTGACACCATGTGGTAAAATTTAAAGGGTTCTAAATCTATTGGGACATAGTGGACTTGACCTTCATGCACATATTTTATGCTTTGGTGTAGTATAGAAGGTACACACTTCATGTCTCTTATCCATGGTTGACCAAGCAACAAGTTGTATTGCATGGCACCTTCCAATACATGGTAAAGTGTGTGAATAATATTTAGTCCAACCTTAATAGGAAGGACCACTATCCCAATAGTGGAACACAATGCATCATTGAAGGCTTGAAGGGTGAATGTGGATGTGGTGATATGCGATGGTGGAAGGTTGAGGTGTTTAAGTGTGGTGGTGGTGATGATGTTGATGGATGATCTTGTGTCAATCAAGACCCATTTATAGGTAATCCCATCCACACTAGCCATGATGTGCAGTGGTGGATCAGGAATCTCAATAGGTATGGTCTTGATCTCATGATCATGAAAGGTTATTGTAGGCTCTTTGCAATATTGAATTTGTCCCACAAATTTGGTAAAAGTATTGGGATCTTGGGGTTGTAATTCAATTGATTTTAAAATCTCCATTAGAGCTTCTCGATGTGGAGGTGATTGTTGTATGAGCTCATAGATGGAGAGTTTCATTGAGGCCATTTTAAGACTTTGGGTGAGTCTATTTCTTAGCATGAGCATCGGGTGAGGTGGAGGAGGTATGATTGGAGTTGGTTGCAGTGGTGCTTGTGATGTTGAAGGAATATTGGAAGGGTCCATAGTTTGTGTGGGTTGCGTTGGGTACCTTCTATTCCTTGTCACTATGTTAATCATTCCCACAAAACCTTGGTTAGGTGGGGTAACATGGACCTGATTGACCTATTTTGGTTGTTCTATTGTAATGGTAGGTGCTATGTTTGTTCCACGTTGAGGTAAAGGATCTTGATAGACCCCCATGTTTTGATTATTTATGGCAAGAGGATTATCTATTTGAATTTCTTACCTCTCGATCATGTCCTACACTAAATTTTTGAAGGAGTAGCATAACTGAATATCATGACCCTTCTATCTATGATAGATGTAGTAATGATCCTCCCTATAATTTTTAGGTTTAGGATGATTTGGGTCTTATGGGTGAATCTCAGGGAGAGTGATTGCTTGTGCCTCACACAATTGATGAAAGATGTTCACCAAAGGTTTTGGTAATGGAGTGTATTGGTGAGGTGGGCACCGTTGTTGCATTGGTGGTTGATTTTGTGGTTGTTGAGGGTGGTATTGTGTGGGTGGTGGTTGGGCTTGATAATTTTGTGGTTGAGGTAGGGTTCGATTTGAGGGCCTAGGGGTACTCAAAATGACTTGGTTCACTAGAGTTACCTATTTTTGGGTTTGATTCCCCTTAGCATTTTTTCCAGGCCATTATTTCTTTTAGATCTTAATATCTCCTTCTTGGACCTTGATGTCCTCAATTACCTTGGCTTGGGCTAGGGCTTCCTCAAAAGTTTGATATTGTTGAAGTTGCAATAAGAGTGATATCTATTTTGAGCAACTTCTAGTGAACATCTAAGTTAGCTCCATGATGGGTAAGGTGAAGGGTAATTTTGTTATGACTACTCTCCACCTATTTCCATATTCCATGATTAGCTCATCTTCAAATTGATGAAGGTTATACAAGTTAGTCAAGGTAGCCTTCTTCTTAATGCTAAAGGTGAAGCGTTCCAAAAATGCATCTGCCAATTGCTCAAATGTGTAAATGCTATGGCATGGTAGATGATTGTACCACTCCAAAGCACCCCCAACAAGTGTTATGAGAAATATTCTTAGCATTAAGGGGTCATTATCTTGAAGATGAAAGCAAATATTCATGAAGCTAGTCACATGCTCTTGTGCATCTTCATCACCTTTGAACTTTTCTAGTTTAGGCATCTCAAAGTGAGGTGGGTATGGAGGTGATGGAACTGATGGATGGAGGGGTTGATTTTTGAGCTACCTTAATGTGGGTTTTTGGTAACCCATACCCAAGGCTTATTTTTCTAATGAATTTATTTGATCAGTCAACACTTTGTAGGCCTCTAATGAGATGATGTAATTTGCTTACCTCTGTCCTTGATGAGGTGGAGGTGGCAGGTTTTGATGTTGAGGTGGTGGTTGATAAGTGTTATCAATAGGCACTTCACCATAATTTGACTCAGGATATGTATCGACTTGTTCCTGATATTCTTGTTGTGGTTCTTCATAGATTTCATCTTCCTATTGATATTGGTATTGTTGGGGTGAATGAGGTTCTTGATGATGGATGGGTGGTGGTCTATGATGTTGGGTGTAAAGTGGATTTGGGTACAGGTGAGGTGGAAGGTTTTGATTTGGTTGAGGTGGAAGATTATGGTGTTGTGTTGGGTGAGGTGGTTGATGTTGGATAGGTTACCTTTGATGCATATGCATGGGCAACCTTTGATGCATTATCCATTGCAATTACTGTTGGTAATCAAGGTTTGGCCTAGGTGCTTGATGAGATTGATTCACCTGGTCTATTGTGTGAGGGTGATTCACACGTGTGTTGGTAATGTGAACGGGTGTGATTTGTGCTTTAACCTTGAAAATATCAACAACTTATTTTCCAAGGTCATGAGAGGTAACATTGACTTGATATTGGTGGTGCAAGATAGGTTCCATGTAATTAGGGGGTACCAAAACATAATGTACTTGACTAGGTTGTTGATGGTAAGATGTAGAGGGAACATAAAAATCACCCTCCCTCCATGCATGAGTTAACATGGTATGCCTATTATGACCTCTAGTGATGTACATATCCACATGATCATATTCATGGTTCATCCATGGGCACTCAACTGTGGTAGCTTGAGCATCCCTATCTTGTTGTGGAATGTACTCCTAATCCTGATCTAAGGGAGTTGTAGGCTAATCTAGGATGCATATGCATGGTAAGGACTTCCTAGGTGCTTCAGCTTGAAGGTAGTTATCCCTATACATAGCATGCAAGGTGGCCTAGTCTGGATAATCTATATCATGATCATAATCAGGACCTGTAGGTGGATCTTGAGCAGTGACACCCGACATGTCGAGGTTAGTGGGATGATTAATGATGTTCACATCTTGGGGTTCAGGTTGCCACTTAGGTATGATAAGGTCTTGTGGATCAATTTGAAAGTGTTCCATGATTTTTTGTGTTGGTTTAGTAGTGTTTGCTCTTGATTGAGCTTGACTATGTGTCACTACCATAAGCTAAGAAAATGGTGTACATGTTCGTTCAAACTATGCAAACAATCAATGTCTTCTTTTTTCTTGATTTTTTATTTTATTTTTTGGTTTTGGTGTGTTTTCAGAATCCTATCCCTAAAATGACTAGGGTAAATAAAATGAACAATTGAAATGTAATTTGCACACAACTCTTATCGAGGAATGTGACACAAATGGTAAAAATGGCTTTCTATGTTGGTTTATGGGTAATAGGTATCCTTAGGGAAGCAATCTACCCCCTCAAAGAAGGGGCCACATTGTCTAAATCCTACTACTTGCCCAACTAGGCTTTTGCTTCACCCTCATGGATGTGCTTGGATACAAATGATAGTTGCATTCCACAAATTATTAAGCCCTATGGTAAAAGGGCATCTAAACCTGACCTACTTTGGGATGCACCCAAAAGTAGGGGACTTTTTAGTGATGAAATCTAAAAAGCCACTCGTAGGGGCTACTATGGTGTGTAGGGGGCCAATCCATGGTGGGAGATGAAAGCCCACATTACATGATTGCTATCGATCATTGGTGATGAAATCCAACTGATCAATGTTAAAGTGCCTCGTGAGTGTGTGTGGGTTCTTTTTATTTTTGCAAAAAAAGTAAAAGCAAACAACATGCAATGACTTTCACTAATGCAAAAATGTAATCTAAAAATGTAGTATTCCCTAAATGATGATCATAGGCAAACCAAAATATAGCATACAGAGACCATCTCAACTTGAGATGATCACATACAGAGACCATCTCGACTTGAGATGGTCACAATGTGACTAGCTTAAATCTGAAAGCTTCTACAAGTATGCTACAAATAAATATTTTTCTTTCTTTTTAAGAATAGGAAAAAAAAATATAGAAAAGCTAACCTTGAAATCCTATGTTTAGATTGACAGGTGTGCTATTGTTTAGCCTCTAACCAAATACTATCTTGGGCTAAGATGGTTGTAGCATAGGGACCATCTCGAGCAGGGACGGTTAAGCCTAAGTACCTGTAAAACATAGAAACAGTCAACAATTAGTCAAAAAACCTACATTTAGAAAAATAGGGACTAGGTCCCACCATGATCACCATTTGAAAGTAAGAAATTTGCACCCAATAAAGTAAACACAAATACGTAAAGCAATAAAGTGAAATTTTTGTATTAATTTGTGTTTCAAGGTTACAAAGAGAGTCCTCTCGAGAGGATCTTTTTAGATGATACAATGAATTACAAATCTGGGATATGATTCCCCTCTTTTCAAATAATAAGGTGCAATCTAAGTATTTTCATGCCAGCATAATTCATTGGGAGCAATTTTGTTGGGACCGTCGCGTGAGGTTTGGATCCTAGAATCGTTTGATGTCCTTTTACCCTATAATTTGCACACAAATAAATGGTAGCAAATCAATAGCATGTGCAGGGTCCACTGAGGTTGGACCCGTATTGAATCTAGAAATAATAAAAAAAAATGAAAGATAGATATATGCATGTATAAATTGAACTCTAAACTAATGTAGAAACCAAAAAGACATATCTAAGCTAAACTAAATAGAAAATAGAAAAACCAGTGGTCTATCCAAGATCGTCTTGGTTCAAGATGATTTCATCTACTGATCATCTTGGGATAAGATGATCATTGTCATGGTTTTGTGCTTCTACATTACCATATGTGAGTAACATTTAAGATTATATGGGTTGGTATTTTCGATGGATTATCATGGCATGGATGTGAGTTAGTGGATTTGGGCAGTCATCGGAGTTAGGGTCTTTATCATGTGAAGAGGGAGAGCACGACTTAAAATCATGTATGGTAATCTATTAGCATAGTCTTGGTAGTGAGAAAACCTGGCAGATTTAGTTCGGTAGCACTTCATGGCATGAAAACTTGAAATCAAGATCCTTAAAACTAAGGGGGAAGCACCATTTTATAAATCTCTTAGCTAGAGGCTAAATATGGCAAGTGCCACTCAAGAGTACTCTACATGAAAAAGCAAAGAGGTAATCTACAATAAAAAGCAGATGCATGCTATTAAATGATTGCAAGTGATTAATTTGAATTTACCTCATGTAGGGTATTCAATATCAATGTGAAATCATGCACAATGATAACAGGAATTTTCACTGCCAGTTATTATTTTATCTTTTTTTATTTTTGTTTTTGCATGATCATCTCAGGTCAAGAAGGTCCCGATCTTGAGACCGTCTCAGGTCGAGATGGTCAGGCTTCCTATGGATGAATGTTGCTTGTTGTTGGTGAAAACCACTAAATTAACCTAGAGGCTGCCCAAGGTGGTTGGTGTAAGTTATAAAGGATGTCTTTTGGGAGCCTCCTCGAAATGATGCATTTTATATGTCTACAGGGCCAATATTCCATAGAATGTATAATGCTTCAGATTTGAAATTACTAATCCAACATTCATTAAATCTTTCAATCTTGATGAAGCTACCCAATATATTATCATATTTTTAAAAATCAACCCCAAATGGTGTGAACAAAGGAACAACAAAAAATTAAATGGTATGATGTTTCTAAATCCTTGTCACACAAGGTGTATATAAAAGGTCCATGATATTGTCTTCTTTGTAGACTTTATATTATAAGAATTAAACTTTGTACTATTAACCTAAGGAATTTTGAGAATTTAGGGAGAGCCTCTAGTGACCAATATTCTTTGAAGGGAGGTATTTGGGAGTAGAAAATTTTTATTTCTCTAAATTCTCATATGCTAACTTGATCAAAGATCAATCATATTTTAATATATTTGAAACCAACTCATCCTTTCATGTAAAAATAGGAAAATAAAACTCTTGAAGCATCTTTTGAAGCTCATATATTATTTGTTTGATTTCCTCTTTTTTAACTAGGTTACTAATAGAAATCCATGATCTAGTGTTGTTGCTCTCATTAAATACTTTTTTATCTTTAAACCTTGACAATCTAGACATGCTCAAGCCAACAATTGACATTTTGAATCAAATATATATGGACAAGCATTCAACCAAGTGTTATAATAAAAAATTGTGTAATACCCTTCATTGAACAAGCATTTAATATGTTTCTTGATTAATTATAAAATATATGATATGAAGTTCTATGTTAGCAATCCTTTGGGTAGAGTTTGTTTTCTAAAAAAAATATTGCATCAAGAGAACCTATGCATTCTTGAAGTAACTTTGTCCAATGCATTCATTCGTCTTTAAATAATCTCCAACCAAGTTTTGTTCATGAGTCTAAAATCATAAGTCTACAATCCTACAAGCCTACCCCTATAATATTATCTCTTTGCAAACCCTATTCCATTTATAAAGAGGAAATCTAAATTTTCTCACATCCTTTTCAAAGAAAGTATCTTTGAATTTTATCAATTTCTAATGTTGTCCATGTTGGTAAGCTTGAAAGTGACATCATATAAAAGGATGGATTACAATATAGTATTTATGATTGTAGTCTTCCTGCCATGGTTAAGAACTTACCTTTCCTACCTACTAAACAATTTTTCATTCTATCCAAAGATGAGTCCCAAAGATAAAGTTTATTTTTATGAGATAAAGGAATTCCTATGTAAGTTGATGGAAAATTTTCAATTTTAAAGCTTAAAATATCCACACTAATTAATTGTAAATCTAGGGTAGTGTCAATAAAAATACTAGATTTTGTAGTATTAACTGACTGTTTAATAGCTTTCTCATAGAATGATAATATTGATTTGATTTAAACTTCATGGCCTTACTAACTGAATGATGAACCAATAGAAAAGTATCATTTACAAATTGGAGATAAGATTCAAAGGGACCATTTGTTGCAATTTGAATAGATTTAAATTTTCCTTCCATTTTTCCTTTGAGAAAGCTCTCTCTAATGTCTTTGTAATAATAATAATAAAATATGGATAGTGAATCACCTTTGCAAAGTCGATAAAATGACTTAAAGTATCTAACAAGGGAACCATTGAGCAAAATAAAATATTTCAAAACGCCACAACAATAGCTCATACATTTACATTAACCTTGATCAAAACCAAACTTTTTGAGAATATCATGTGGAAAACTCCAAAAAATATCATCATATGTTTTAATCATATCTAATTTCATATGCATACCTAGTTTTTCATGGAATGAAGAAATTGTATGGCCTACTATATAATTATTACAACATCAAGAATTTAGTTACCATGAACAAAACCACCTTGTTCCTTTAAAATAGCATAATCTTGAATACTTTTCAAATTGTTTGCTATAATTTTTTAAATGAACTTATAAATTATATTACAAAGGTTTATTAGATGAAATTTATCAAAATATTAGGTCTCTTCTTTTTTATGAACCAATGTAATAAAGGTGGAATTGATGTCATATATTGTAGCCTTCCTTTTTCATGCCTCTTCAACCATAACTAACATATTAATATTTAATAAATTCCAAAATTCTTGAAATAAAATTGTAAAAAATCCATCGAGGTGAGGTTCCTTATAGGATGGAAAGAGAAAAATGCTTCATGTAGCTTCTCCATAGATATTTTATTCATCAGTCTTTCATTTTTTCCTATGTGATAATTGATGGCATATTTTATAAAATCTTACCTATACCTCCTTATCTTGCCCAATATCTAACAAAGTATTTAAAAAAAAAAATCTTCCTTCTTGATATTTTCTTCTTCCTCAATATTTCTTCCATCTGATGTTAAAATAGATACAATAAAAAAATTTGTTATTGCATGAAAATTTGGTATTTCTATCTCCTTACTTGAGCCATTCCTCCCTATATTTTTAGAACCAATATGACTCATCCTTTCTCAATGTGTTATGATAATCAAGAAGTTATTATTTTTCTTGCATAGAAGAATTCTAGTCCATTCCATTGATTTCTACTATCTCTTGTAAGATTTTGAGCTTGGATCAATTTCCTTCATTTATTTAAAAATATTACTAAAATATGTGGCATTCCAAAGCTTCATTCGCCTCTTTAGATATTTCATATTATGAATAAACTTATATATGCATGACCCTTAATCTCACCATAACATAAGCATTTTAAATAAATCAAGGTCTTGGAGTCACATAGACTAGAAGCAAAGTGGATTTGGATAATCATTGATGCAAACATGCGAACAAGACAATAAATTTCCTCCTATTGTACAACTACCATCATTATACAACCATGCTCATTGTATGACAGTATTAATTGTATGGTGGTTTAATGGTACAATAGGATTTCTATGTTCATATGACACTTAAAGTCACTTGAACGATAATATTTTAGTTTGCATACAATGACACAAAGGTTTCCTTAAACAATATCTTACTTGGATGGAAGGATTCCTCTTTGAATGGAAACTAAAACTTTCAATTTATTCAGATCTTTATTCCATTCCAATTGTTATTTAATCCTCATATGAATGATAGTGTGGGTGCTTCAACTTCAAAAGGCACAATTCAAAAAACTACCACTTTTACTCTAGTTTTTTAGTTTGAACACCGCTTGCTCTACCACTCTACATTGTCTTCTCAAACGTCTCTTGGAAAATAATCACACATCCTCTTTCTCCTCCAAAATTCAAGTATCTCAGCAACCTTTTCTCCTGCAGTAATATTCCTCCTGCATACAAAAATCTAGACAACATCCAATCTAACATATATGATGTAGTTTTCATTCAAACATTACATGGAATCAAATTTAAAAGAAGTATTTATATTCATCTTCCTATACAGTGAAGTTACAAATAGTAATCTTCACTTCTAACTCTACATATTTTTTAAAATTCATCTCTTCCTTAGTCTCTCTCGTAGGTCATCTCAAAACTTCTTCCTAACCTTTTGACTCTCTTCCTTTTCTCTCGAGGTTATTTTTTCCCGTCTGCTTCTACATCCATTCTACTTCCTCTCCTCCCACCATTCATCTTCTTTTGTCTCCTTATCACACCATTTTATTTTCCTTTATTTAAGAAATATCATTAGTTTTAGAACGTCTCATCAATTGTTTCTAAAATAGTTTAATGCCTTGCATCATACTTGTTGGGTAAGAGGAAATGTCTCGAGCAAATCTCATGAACATTTTCAAAGTCCATAATCAAGATTTTGTACTTAGAAATATTGAAAGTATTCACCCATGTTGCCACTTCAATTGGATGATTCTTCCAGTTGACTAGATATGCATAATAGACCTTGTTTCTCATCCTCTTGGTCACTCTGGATTTTATCATTGTTTTTATTTTATTCCATTCCTTTTTTGGTAATTGTGCTATCCATTCTTCCATCAAAAAATTGGAATTGATATCTTAGAAATTCTCTACAGGCTTATCATAGTATGTATACAAATTTTCCACATTAAAAATTGGTGAAATATCTACTCCTTTTGGGAGCTCAATTTCATAGGTATTTATTGCAAACCTTTTCAAGACCTTACAAGGTACAATATTCTTCCAATTGAGCTTATTATAAGTTCCCTTTGGGAATATTTCCTTCCAAAAAAATTTCAAAACCAAATCTCCAACCTATAATTATTGTTTTTGATGCTTAAGGTCAGCATGTTGCTTGTATTTCATGATATTCCTTTCCAAATCAGCTTTCACTTCTCGATGTAAATCTTGCATATATTCAACAAAATCCTTTACTATAGCACTTGGTTTTTTCAAATTATTTGTCCTTCACAATTCATCCACTCCTCTTAGATAGATTCCATACACAATTTGGAATGGGCTCTTGGTTGTACTTCTATTTACTAAATTATTAGATATAAATTTTTCCTGTGCCAATATGGTATCCCACAACTTTGGGTTCTTTCCAACTAGACACCATAACAAATTTCCAAGGATTCTATACACAAAATTAGTTTATCCATCCATTTGTGAATAATAATCTGAAGTAAAGCTCAATTTGGTACTCAACTTCTTCCACAAAGTATGTCAAAAGTGACCTACAAACTTTGCATTTCTATTCGACAGGATTATTTTTAACTGTAGACACCAAAATCTAGGCATTTTCATTTCACCACATAATTTTGTATATTATAATATATGCCCAGGTCTAAAATTAGGCATATCAATTACAATACATTTCATCCACATTGTACATCACAATTCTGCATAATAATATATGCCTAAGTCTAAACTTAAACATAAAAATCCTGCACATTATCCTATTTTCTAGATTTTAAAAATTCTGGAAAATTCCCCTAGGATACCATGTCTCCTCATGTGACACATGTCCTAGCCACCACTACCCCTCACCTTGCCACATCTCACACCTCACTCCACTTGCACCTACCCACATGCCACCACTCCACCTAAGTGAGATACTCTAAGTGACTCACTACAACTACCCAAGATAGGTGGTTGCCACTTGGCAGCCTTGGCTTGCCATCTATCTTTTCCCTCCAGAATCCAAAATTACCTATAAAAGAAACACCATTCCATCAAGCAAGGGCGGAAATGGAAATGACACCGCTACACTTCCAAAATCATTGCAGGGAATCACCAACGTTCGTAGAGTTTGTGCCATCGAGGTCCTAGATCAAAATTTCATATTTTTTTCCCTTCTTGCATAACCGCCTGTCGATGTTTACATAGTCTCAATCGCCCTCCCATGGTTACATAGTTACAACCGTGGGCCCAAAATTGCACATCACAATTTTACATAATAATATATGCCTAAGTCTAAACTTAGGCATAAAAATCCTACACATTATCCTATTTTCCATATTTTAATAAATATGGAAAATCCCCCTAGGATACCCTATCTCCCCATGTGACACATGTCCTAGCCACCACTACCCCTCACCTTGCCACATATCACACCTCACTCCACTTGCACCTACCCACTTGCCACATCTCCCCAGTTAAGTGAGACACTTCTAGTGACTCACTACAACTGCTTAGGATAGGTGGATGCCCAATCCCTACACTTAGCAGCTCTACCTTGCCACCTATCCTTCCCTCAAAAACCCTCAAAGGCCTATAAAGGCACCATCACTTCACCAATAAAATGAGAGGAAGGGAATGCTAATGTTATGCTTCTCAAATCGTGACTCATGTATGCAACAATTATTTTTCTATTTTCAATTTGTATTAGTCATTTATCATATTCATTGTGACAGGTGCTACTAAACCTCCTTTTCTCTTTACATGTGTGCAGGTTCCAAATTCAACAAGCTCAAATATAGCATGGTGGTCATGACAAACCCACCTCCAACATTGATTGTAGCATGAAGAAGAGCGAATACACCATATTTCATTGTAAAATGGGATCACCCCCTTTGGGCATTTGTATTGTAAAACACCCCTTGCAAAGGGGTTTATTGTAATCGAAAGATCTATTTTACAATACAATAAAATGATTTATTTTTAATGCAATGGTGATTTATCTTTTGTTGGTTGAGATCAGTTTTTAGATTCGAGCTGCAAAGATCAAGGATTGAACGTGAAGATCCCGAAGCCTATTTTGACTCGACCCTATGTTTGAGGAACCATGAGCACGCGATTACAGACCTGACGAACCGTGGACTAGCAATTGGAATTCTACAGAACCATGTACTGGCAGTTGAAACCCTATAAAATTGCGGACTAGCAGTTGGACGAATAGGAGGTAGTGATAAAAGGATCGTAGGTCTGTACATTTAAAACCCTCTCTCTTTCGCTTTAGAATTTCAAAAATAAATAAAATAATCTCTGCCTTGTCAGTCCTGTTTGTTGTGTGCATATAGGTTTTAGGCTAGGTTCAAAATTCAAAAAAAAATAAAGGTAATCAAAAACTACATTTTAGGTTAGATCCTAGATCATTTGCATTATCTAGCTAGGAACATTCTAGGCATCTTTCTTTGGGGTTTCATCTCAATATGTCTTGGCTCTGACATATATTCACAACCACAAACTGACGGTTGGACATATCCAACTGTGAACCCGTAGTTTGGTAACCGCCCAGCGGTGGTTGACCATACCTAACCGCCCAATGATGGTTGGCTCTATACTTCAAAACCCTTACAGGCTTGGTATGAAATTTACCTTTGGGCCCCTGATATTTTGTTGATTATACCTATCTATTTCCTACTTCTACATATAGGCAATAATTAGAATTGCATTTTAATTTGCATCACACCATAATAAAAAAAACCCTCACACACTTGCACGTGAACATTGGCAAGGTTGGATTTCATCACCAACCCCCAATCATTACCCCATTATTTTGGCCAAGGTTGGTCCAAGAACCATTGTAGCCATGGAAAATAGCACACATTCCTCTTTGGAGGGTGTATCATTGACCACGGTGAACTGGGTGAGGACTGGTAGTACCTAGGCTCCCTCATCGAACTTGGACTTTATCACCAAGCCTTGATGGGTTTCACAACTTGGACTTCATCACCAAGTTAGTGTGTGAGAGTATCTGGGTGAAATTCTTAGATTCATTATAGGTTCAAACATTGCACTTTCATTTACAAAAAAACAAAAGCAAAACTTTACTCAAAAACTTAGAAACAAATTTGTTTGTTTGTTTGCTTTGCGTGTTGTTTGCTTGTGCTTTCACCACATATTCACACACGTACCTTCACACTTTCCAATTCATCCCACCCTTAGTGTATGGTAACAACCCGTAGTCAAGCCAGAAAGCTAGCCCAAGTTCAAAATCAGTTACCCTCATCCATGGAGTTTCCACCTCAGTCCTCTCAAGCCCCTACCACTTCAATGGTAGGGCAAGTCAGTGTAGCTCCTATTGTGTCCTTGAACTTGAATGCCAGACCATCTAGTGGTACCCCCACTTTAGACACAGATATAATACAGAGAGCTACTCATGCTTCCATTCTCGAAACTCCTAAGAGTGAGCCACCCACCCCATTTGACAATCGTGTCATATATGTGGACATGGATACCATTAGGCTATATTTGAATGCAACTGGTTTGGTCTTTCTAACATTACCTCCACTTACCATTCCATCCCAATTCATTTCTCCATCACAATAGGAAACCACCTTCCCACACCCGTAATAAACCAATCAAATCTTCATGAATACACTCTTCAAACTGACTACTGTAACCATGACTCACAATCATCCATCATCATCTAATAAGTACCCCTTCATCTTGCCAAATAAAAATTTCACTTGTACTAACCACCTTTACGAAGCGTAATTCAATGATGCTTCATAGATCCTTGCATCCATCCCATCCACTGCACTTGTATATATCACGCACCATAACATCCCTCATTCAATGACAATACATTTTACCACTTACCCTCTGCCTACATCCACTCACATGGTTGCCACCCAACCAACCCAATCATCTACCACCTATATGGCCATACCATATTCATCCATGATTGCTATGCAGCAAGCATTTCTACAATTGCAGCAATTGATTATGGATAATGCTAATCAAAGCATTAATCCATATCCATAGTGGTAGTCATAGGGGATAGATCAAAACCAACCATCCACATCTCATCCGCACACCTTCACTCAAGATCCATCTTGGGTGTTGCAACCCCCAACCACGACCATACCCACTAATCCACTTCATCAAATGTATGCCAACTCTTCAGGTCAGCATACCATCATACCCCCATCCCCTCATCATCATCAAAGTCATCACCAACAATCATTCCATAATCCATTTCACACTAACATCCATCATCAAATCCCCACTAATAATGCACATTATTTCCAACAACAACAAACCAATCAGGGTTTTAACCCTTTGCTAGAAGATCCTAAGTTTTAGTTTTTGCAAAGTCAAATTGATAGCTTAGCCATGCAAACACCGGGTATGCAATATCAGAAACCTACTCTAAGGTAGCTAATCAATCATCCAATTCATGCTTCGATACCATCACCACCTTACCTAATAGATTTTCAAATACCAAATTTTGATAAATTCAAGGGGGATGAGGACCCTCGAGAGCATGTGAGTGGATTCATTAATGCATGTTTTAGAATCAAAAACAATGATGCACTCATGCTCCATACTTTTCCTCAGATGTTTGGAGGAGATGCCCTAGATTGGTACAATCATCTACCGCATCAAAGTATTTATACTTTTGAGCAACTAGCGGACCAATTCTTGGAGTGATTCTCTCTGAATGTTAGAAAGAAAACAACATTGATCGATTTTCTCAATTTACGATAATATGACGATGAATCGGTCTATGACTTTGGAAACCATTGGAGGGCAGTCATTACCAAATTACCATTCTCCCTCCCCATGGTGGAATTAACATGAATGTTCACAAGGAGTTGTTCCAAACCAATATCCTTGTTATTACAACTACAACAATATAGAACATTTGAAGAAGCACTCGCCCAAGCTAGAGTGATAGAAGAAATCAAGATCCAAGAGGGTAAGATAAAACCAAAAAATAAATAATGGCAGAACAAAAGTCAAAAGGGGAATAACCATGGTCAATCCAAGGTTGGCCAGGTTAATCAAGTAGTCTTGAGCCAACCTCCATAGCAAATCCAACAAGCTCAAGTGCAAGTACAACAACCCCTACAACAACAACAACAATCGCAACAATAGACTTATCAAGTGGTTCCACCCCCACAACAACTGCAAAACCAAGCTCAACCTGCAGATAATAATCAACATCAATACAATCGGCCAAAATGCAATTACACCCCATTGCTTGAACCATATTCATCCATATTCCAAAATTTGTATGATGCACAAGATTTCACATTGCCAAAAATGAAGCCTGAAGATCCAAATAAGCCAAAACCTAGGAGCTATAAGGAGCATCTGTACTACACCTATCATCGATAGAAAGGCCATGACATCAAGACTTGCTATGGGTTTAAGAATATTGTGCAAGATCTACTTGAAAAGGGAAAAATCAATATTGATAACCCCTTAGCCCAACAAAACCAAAACCTTAGAATATATCAAACACCATTACCTCATCATGAGGTAAATCAACAAACAATGAGAGCATCAACTTCTACAGTTCCTCCCAATCAAGTCAATCATGTGTCACAATTATACCAAGGTTTTATGGGGGCTATTCACATAGTCACCCGAGGGCAAAGAAAAATAAATCACACGCAAGCAAATGAGCCAACCCAAGCAGTACCAGCTCCTGTAGCACAACCAAATGTGCCCATACAACTAAACCCTACCATTCCATCTCCACCCATTCATATTCCAAATCATCCACCAAGACCAATCATCACATTGAGAAGTCGATTGACATAGAGCTTAAGGATGGCCTCAACCAAGTTGTCAATATATGAGCTCATACAACAATCTCCCCCACATCGTGAGGCATTTATGGAAATCTTAAAATCCATCGAACTTCAAGCAGAAGATCCTAACGCCTTCAACACTTTTGTGGGGAGTGTTTAGAATTGCATGGAACCTTCAATAGCATTCTATAATTTTGAAGAAAAAAGCATATCATTGGAGTTACCCGATCCTTTGTTGCATATTGTAGCTCATATTGACTAAAAACCCTTTAAAATAGTGCTCATCGATATCGGCTCCTCTATCAATATCATCACTACCCCAGCCATCAAACATCTCAACCTGCCATCATCTCACATCACCACATCCACCTTCACCCTGTGGGCTTTCAATGATGCTTTGTGCTCCACTATAGGAAATGTAGTTCTACCTGTAATAGTGGGGGTGAAAACAATCCATGTACTCTTCCATATCTTGGAAGGAGCCATGCAGTACAACATACTTCTTGGACATCCCTAGATTAGGGAAATGAAGTGTGTTCCCTCGATATTACATCAATGTTTGAAATATGTGCATGAGAGAAAAGTCCATTGCATTCCAACTGACACTGAACCATTCAAGTACTGCAACTTGATATCCAATCCATATGAGCCATCCCTTCCATCTGCCCATATTTCCATTCAACCCCTCATCGTTCGAACCACCCCAACTAACAACACCTCATCCAAAGCACCCATCCCAGAGGCTTTGCCAATAGTTGATCATGCCTTTGCATCTCAAGCCATCAACCCAAGTCAACCCTCATCCACTTCATACCATTTTTCCATCACACCTGATCATCCCACCAACCAACCATCATCTTCATTAACTACACCTCCCACTTCACAAACACCCTTCACCTTTTCATCCCAACCAAATCCACCAACCACTAACAAATCCATTAAACCAAATCCATCTCAAACCCCACTACCCATTGTCTCACATATAGGGTCACCTATCCGAGAAGAACCATTGTCGAATGAGCCATCTCCTCCATCCAAACCACAAGCCACCATTGAAGCCTCCACCTCAACACCCGAATCATCAACATCCCAACCAACTCAAGTTGCAGTCCATCTCACCAATCCAAGTATTGGTGAGTACATAGTTGAGAGTGTCGCAATAACACCACCTATTCAGTCTATTAGAGATTATGGTCACCCATGTGACCCACCTTTGGCCATAGGTGCAGTGTATAGAATGGGTTCCGAGCCAAATAGGATTAACTTTGTATATGGGGGAGTGGATTCTTCATCCAATCCACCTCCTCCTAATGAAGAACCCATGCAGGAATTTTATGCTAGCTTAGAATATTTTTCCAACCTAGATTTCCCCATGCAATATTTTTGTCGGGTTAACTGGTAGGGATTTGGTCTTGGACGACATGAGCAGGGTCCACATCATATCATTGAGCCCCAATATCAAGAAGCACAAGATCACTCTAGCTTAGGATATAGGCCATCAACCTCAAACTCCTCCTTTGAGCATACATTTCAGCAACTCACCCTAGAGTCCGAAGAGGAGGATGAGGAGAGCGAAGACAACGATGATAGTGATGATGAGTATTTAGACCCTGAGTTTGCACCTTATTTACATGAGGCTTTTCCAAAAATGAGATCGCATATAGTTATGATCAATTACATTTCTAATGATGATTTTGAGGACTTTCAAGAAATGGGACCAAACATGGACATGATCAATCACATTTTTGATGGTCCCCAAGAAGATGTGGTCCCTATAGAGCCCATTGAGAGAGATGAGTACTACATTATAATATTTCCTATCGATCGATCCATCTTTTGCTTGCACCTTTCATGAGAGCGACCTAAACCAAATCCACCACCACCACCTTGGTTGCATTCACAAAATCATAATTCACCCGCCATAGGTCAGTTGCTCCCTAGAGAGAGTGAGCAAGACAATTCACTCTCCAAATTGCAACCACTTTATTTCCACCAAGTTAACATGATTTTTGTTGACTTGTTTACCCCACTCCGCAATCCATATGATTTGGCGAAATCGATTCCAATCGATGCTAGCCTTATCGACATGGATAGGATTTCATCCCCACCATCCATAGCCGAGTTCATCCTATCCGAAGAATTACTAAGAGTTTCTAATGCTTATATTCCTCAACTATCTTCACCTTTTCCTGCTTCTATTTTTCAAACCGAAGTAGAAGAACCATTTTCCGAGTCATTTGAACATGTGGAGGATGATATTCATCTCATTCCTACTCCACATCAATTTTAAGAGGGTTCTCACATGCTTATTTAAGAATCCATTGATGTGAACCTAAGTCAAGATGCGAATAATCCATAAATTGAGAAAGAACGCATCCTAGACGTATTGATGAGGAAAGAGATTTTTGCATGATCATACAAATATATGCTTGATCTTGACCCCAACTTAGTGGTCCATAACCTCACCTTAGCTCTCGAATCAAAACCATTCAAGAAAAAATTGAGGAAACTTCATCCTACCATAGCACTCATTGTCAAAAAAGAGCTACAAAAATTATTAGATGTGGGTTTCATACAACCCATTGATTATCTCGAATGGATCTCAAAAATGGTACCCGTTCATAAGCCAAATGGGGGGACATGCGTATGCACAAATTTATGAGACTTAAACAAAGTGTGTTCCAAGGATGATTTTCCATTACCGAACATTGATCAACTTGTAGACTCTTGTGCAAGCCATGAAATGCTTTCTCTAATGGATGGTTTTCAGGATACAACCAAATTCGAATCAATCATGAGGACCAACACAAAACAACATTCACCACACCTTGGGGCACTTTCTATTTCTCAAAAACGTAGGAGCTACTTATCAACGTGCCATGACGTATATCTTCCACAACTATATGCAAAAAATCATTGAAGATTATGTGGATGATTTAATCGCTAAATCCAAAACACTTCTTGAGCACATAGAAGTACTAGAAAAATTCTTTGATCGATTGCTTGAACACAAGGTGAGGTTAAATCCTAAGAAGTGTGTATTCGGAGTCACATCAGGTAAACTTCTAGGATTCATTATCTCCAAGCAAGGCATTCAAGTGGACCCTGATAAGGTCAAGGCCATTGTTGAAATGCCCCTCCATAGTTTGTAAGGAAAGATTCAATCCATTCTATGATTCATTGCACAACTCTCAGACAAATACAGGCAGTTCAATCGCTTGCTACAGAAGGGGGTCACCTTTTCCTAGATAAAATAATGTCAAGAGGCTTTTTGTTTCATTCACAACAATGTCCAACCTCTTATCATCACAACAATGTCCAAATCCGCAATCTCACGAGCAAAATCTAAAGGTGAAAAGAGTGTATGTTTCATTCACGTAGAACCATATGAGTCTTGCCTTGGTCAAATAAAAGACTTTCTCAAGTTTGGGACCCTCCCATCAGATTTGACATGAACTGCAAAGAGAACATTTAAACAAAAAGTAGTTCGTTACACTCTCTTGGGGGACGTGTTGTATAGATGTGGCTATGATGGAGTCTTACATTGATGTCTAGATACCATAGAGGCACAAAGAGCCATAACTGAAGCACATGATGGTACTTGTGGTGGCCACTTTAGTGGAATGGCCATTGCAAAGCGCATTTTGTGCATGGGTTATTATTGGCCCACCATGGAAAACGATTGTTGTCAGTATGTGAAGAAATATCAAAAATTTCAACATGCCAATTTGACTCATGTACCATCACAAGCATTATAGCCCATTCAAATCATTTAGCCCTTTTCACAATGGGGCCTAGATTTGATTGGCAAAATATCACTTGCCTCTTCGTGACAACACAAGTTCATCATAACTGCAACAGAATACTTCACCAAATGGATCCAAGTGATCCCAATGACCACTACCATTGGATCTAAAATTGTGGAGTTCATACTCCAACATATTATTTTTCATTTTGGAATTCCCTTGAAAATTGATGTTCGAGCATTGTGTAACAAATATAATATCCGACACAGTTTCTCTACTCCTTATTACCCACAAGCAATTGAATAAGTTGAAGCAACCAATAAGACCTTGATAGCCATTCTCAAGAAGCTTGTCAAAGAGAACCATAGAGATTGGCATACTCAACTCCCCTTGGCATTATGGGCTTATCGAACAAGCATCTGAATGCCAATAGGGGCAACTCCATTTTCATTGGTCTATGGAGTCGAAGCAATCATGCCTCTTGAGCTCGAGATCCCTTCTTTATGGGTTGCATTACAAGAATTCATGGATGACGATACAACTAAACAAGCGTGTCTTGACCAACTTACACTCCTTGATGAAAGGCGAATAAATATGTTAGAACATCTACGAGTATATCAAGATCACATCAAGCATGCTTATAACGCAAAAGTCCATCCTCACGAATTCCAAGTAGGAGATCTCATTTTTAGATAGAATCAATAGAACACCAATGCATTACCACACTTACAAGACAAATCCGCGACTAATTGGTTAGGTCCTTACATTGTTAAGCAAAAGTTGGATCCAAGAACGTATAGACTTGCAAATTTAGAGGGAACATTGGAACTTGAGCCATTAAATATTATACACCTAAAAGTGTTCTATGCATAGTGCAGATTTTATATATATATATATATATATATATATATATATATATATATTCATTGCATTTCATACATTCATCCATGCATTCCACCTACATTTCATATACGCATTTTCGACATTTACATTTGTTCATACCATTCATCATGTTAGGAACCATTTGGTTAATTTGGATAATTATTAGTTCATTATGTCTTGTTGCCTTAATCAGGGGCACCTTATATCAAATATTACTCATCAATTCATCAATTGCAATAATTTGCAACTTTCCTTATGATATTTTGATGATTAAGGGGTTCACATAAACTAGGATAGATATCGTATAATCATTAGCAATAATGATTATGCGACCACTGACTATTTTGTGTACACATTTTAATTTTCAAAAGCTTGTAGCGAAGGTATCACAAAATTTCACATAACACATTAGTCAATAAGCAAAATCTCAATGTTTTCAATCACTCAGCCACCCCTAGTGTTTTAAGTAACCTGCATTGAAAATCGAACAATCCTTAAGTGCCATAGGTTGTTCCTGGTCAATCAAGTTTCCTCTTGGATCATGCACATCATAACACATAAAACATTGTGAAGCATAAGAATGACGAAGTCATGAGTCACTATTGCCATAAAGTGAAAGGTTTCCCCTGTTCATCCAATTATGTGCATGGTCTAGAAACCTAAGAGTTGACAAAAGGACAAGCTCCCCCTTCACCCTTCAAAAAAAAATAATCTACTTAAACTTCAACTAGCCAAAATAATAGTAGAAGAAGACCTGCTCTTGCTCATTAGCATAGTGATTGGAAAGGTGAAGCCCAAAATGGAAGTTACACCCATACAATGGATAAGGTTAGTCACTTTTAGAATACTATAATTTAATTAAGTTTGATCATTATTTTCAAAAGCAAACCAAGTAGCAAATTGCTTGGCAAGGTTTATTACTAAGATTAGTCAATCAAAGTTTTAATGGGAAGAGAATGCAACATCAAATTTTCAAGTCTCCATTATCATTTGGTTAGAGACTCAATTGGAATAAATGTTCTTGCTTAGTTATAAAGATCTTTTCAAGATTCCTTCATCAATTGTCTTCTCATGCTAATTTCTTTTTCCTTTAATGAATTATCATATTTTTCTTTTTCCTTTAGTTTGATTTTGTCGTCCTTTTAGTGTTGGTCTCCTCTTTGCCATTTTCTTTGTTTCCTTTCTTTCTTCGAATTCCTCTCCTTCTAAGGTGCCTAGGATGTTTTTGGCGAAATCCAACTCACCTTTTTTTTTTGTTAGTGTCATTCCAAGGTTGGTCTTGTCATCTTTCTCTCATATGTGCTTGTGCTTTGATTGGTCCTTATTCGTTTACCTTTCGATATGTTAGCTCTATGGTCCATTTTTATATGTTTCCTTCTTTTGTTAGGACCTCACATCTTGACCCTTTTTAAAATTTTGTAATAGTTTAGTTAGTAATGAGTGGGCACCCCCTTCTGAATGTAAGGGTGACCCTCAATCATTAAGGTTAGAGTTAGATAGCTCAAATAGTTATTTCACGTTTAATCTATTTTGCATTGTAAGTTAATTTTGGTAAAGTTATCTTTATATATTACATTGTAAGAAAAAGAAGGTATCCAAAGAATTATATTATAAAGGAGAATTGCTCATAAAGAAGGTTACCCCCTTAAAGTGGCCTATGATAAGGAGGTTGCCCCTTCAAAGAGGTTTCTAATACTTGTTTCTCTTTAATGCAATCAATAAAATAATTGCTATTTTGTGTTCTTTGTAAATTTATTTCTGGTTCCAGTTAATTTATGCAAGCAAAACCATTACATCTGATATCATAGCTCAATCCTGGGATGGTGTTGTTGCGACAATGAAGCTTCTATTCTAGAAAAAAAAATCCTATGGCCATAGTGCATCCATCTCAATAATTTGTCTTTTCTTATTTTCTTTCACTCCTTAATCTTTTTTTTTTGTAATTTATTTTGCAGTCATTCAAATCACTTGAATTTAGTCCATTCCCTAAATTCATTAGGTTAGAAACCCTATGTTGTGGATTTTAAAATGTTACAAAGGAGTTGTCATTATTGACTAAGCTAGATTGTCTATAAAGCCTCTAGTGAAGTGAGGGGTGCTCAGACTCCAATACCTAGGCCTTAGATAACACCTGCACACAACTATGGGTTCCCATGTACCCTCAGATATATAGGGAACCCCCTAGGAATAGAAGAAGTTTTCACCCATAGGAATATATTGATCATTTGAGTTTTGTGGTGAACTAATAAGCGGTTAGCCTTGGAAAGGTACTTGCATTGTACCTTGAAGACGAGTAGTGCAGCTACAAGAACGATGGAATCCTCCATCGTTAGTGCCTTGAAATATTTGGTTGGTCATTGTCTACAAATAAGATATTTGTGAGTCCATAAATCAAACAAACCCCAACCTAGCACACCCAATGAAGAAAATCAAGGATGCTTTGGGCATATTGAGGGAGCGATTCATAAGACACTAGAATCCTGACCTAAGTATAGTTCGTTTTCAAAGAATATTTAGAAGTTTGCAGAAAAAAGATATGCAATGACTCTTGGGCATACGGAAAGTGTTTCTAGAGAATATTCAAAAGTTTGCAAACTTTAGCAACAAAGGAACTACAAGAGTTTTTATAGAAAAAGATTACAACGTTTTTTTTAGAGGCAAAGATACAAGAAGGATTTATAAAGGTTTCACAAGCAAGCATTACAAGGGTTTTCAATAGGGCATTGAACTGTAGGCAAAAACTTCCAAATGGAATATCTGACAATCCGTTAAAAAAAGGAAGTACCAAACATTAGAGGAAAAATAAAGGAACAAAAGTGCTTGAATGAAAATAGCACCAAAGTGTCGAGCCAAAAAAAAAGATGGAAAAAAAAAAAAAAACAAAGCATTGGGAAAAAACAAGGGAAAGGGAGAGTACCAAGCACTCAAAATCATCATTGAAGGGTGTCATAACTGAGGGTCAAAAGCATGTATAAAAAATGGTTGTAGGATGGCAGCACGGGCCAATTCTTTAGAAAAAATTAATGAAGAAATAAAGCAACTACAAGAATTCATGAATCCATTTCAAAGTTTTAATTGGGACTCCTTGATTACTAGGATAAAAAAGTTGGACAGTAGAACAGAATATACAAAGCACCCAAATAATCACCATTGGTCTCTACAATATTGTCCAAAAAGTATGACATGTTGCAGTAAGGGGAACAAAAACCCACAATTGCTAAATCTGCAAAAAAATCCACAAAATATTGTGGGTGGACAACAAACCTTATCTACTGCACCTTGTACCATAAAATTGGATTTCCCCAAGTTTGATGGTGAAGATCCTACTAGTTGGATAATCAATAAAATAATTGCTATCTTGTGTTCTATGTATATTTATTTCTGGTTCCAATTACTTCATGCAAGCAAAAGTTCCCATTCACATATTAATGGTTCCAAACTCCGACAAAACAGCATTTGAATTTCTTATTTGACATGCAACACAAGGTTGCTTTTTACTACTCATGGTTCAGTTTTGGTGCACATGCCAAAGGTATTCTCCATTCTCCATCTTCATGCATTAAGACCACCTCCCCTTCTGGTGACTTGTTTCCTTTTTCAATGACAAACATCCAATGAGATGGAAGACTGGCATACATATGTTTTGTATCTACTTCAAACATTTCTTTGGCTAGTGCTTAGAACCATAGTTGGAAAAATCTCAACTCGAGATAAACTCGAAACTCCAATTTTGGAGATGTTACCGGCAACTTGGAAAATCTCAGGAATATATATATATATATATATATCAATTTTAAAAAATACAATTGTTAGAAAGTTGATTTTATATTAGATATTCATTATAAAAAAAAAATATAATTACAATCCTTGATCATGAAATCCAATCACATACGTCATACAAATTCAAACTTTCAAAATATAACAGTTACTTTTTGTTTTCTTCCCCTCCCCTTAACTACATGGTTGGACTTGGCTTTGGATAGGTAGTCAAATTGGAGGCTCCTCGAAGGATAAGATCATCATGGTATATCTCCTCCAATCCTTTCAAATGTTCTGACTTCATCATTATTGCCTCAATGTCCTTTAAAGTAAAATGGATATTCAGCAGACTTTTGGTAGTAAACAGGGTCTGTATAGATTCAGTCTCCAAACGTGTTTAAAGTTCATGGTTGACCTCTAGGAAGATTTCTTTTTAAGCCAGAGTGAAGAAAAAAGGGCAAAGATTCAGTCTCCAAACGTGTTTAAAGTTCATGGTTGACCTCTAGGAAGATTTCTTTTTAAGCCAGAGTGAAGAAAAAAGGGCAAAATGGGGCCAAAACCTCTCTTAAAAATATGATTCACGTTTTTTCCATCGCGGAATGCAAGTTTTGTGGAGTTCTTGACGAGAACTCCATGAGAAAACAGCACAAAAATCGCCACAAATTGGCAATTTTCTCTCTGCTGAATTTTTAGGAAAAAAAATGACAGCCCCAAATTTCTCACAAAGTTTTTGTGAGAAATTATGGGAAATCTATGACTTTTCCAAACATGCTTAGAATCATGAATAGGAACTTGCCTTGTTAAAAACATAACTACAAACTTAGTCTCATATTTTCCTTTCCTCCTTATCATGGTTTCCTGTTAAATGGCAAGATCCATTTGAGAACGTAGCACACAGGTGGTAAACATTGCTGCCTTGGGAAATCCAGTTATACACTACTATTTTGAGCATGGCTAAGCGTGTGGATATCTCTAATATGCTTCAGAATATCTTTAAATTCAGAGTAGTGCTATAAATTGTTGAAGTTTTGAATGCATATTCAACAATATATCTTTGATAGTAGACTTCAACATGGGTTAGTGAAGTGATTCTCAGTTGTTGGTGCTCGACTACTTTCCTGGTCTCTATGAGGCCTTCTTTAGAGTTGCGTTCATACTAGGGAGAGGCCAATTAGTGTTTGCAAAATGGTGAGCTTGGGTATTAGGTTGGCTTATAGCCGTGTTTTCTCAAGAGCATCCACCCACAAGTACAACAAAAAGATCATATATATTCTGGATTCCTCCATTGAAGAAGTGTCAAACCCAAATGATCCAATCGCTGATGCCTCGTGCAAACCTGTGCAAGCTGAAGAGCACCCAAAAGTTAGTCCAGAGCTCATTACAATAGCAAAAAAGGCCAAGGATATTTTTTAAGGTAGTCCCAAAAAAATAAAAATAAAACACAAGTCCAATGTTTGTACATGCTTTCTCCTCTATATCGGAATTGAGAAGAGAGCAAGGGAAAGCTCCATGATGCAAATGAGGAACAGCAACAATCTTCTTATTGGCCAGTCTCTTTGGACCATTATACTCCCAGCCAATATTCTTTGTTTGCATCCAGACAACCAGGTCTACCTTGCAAGCCTGCCGAAACTACAGATTCAAGCCTTCCCATGAAATGCTGACCCTAAGATAATTGGAGTGATGCATGAAATCCCCAACTCCATCTAAGAGAACTTTAAAAGCTTAAACAAAGTGTATAGGGGCACAACCGCCCAGCATATCAGACAATTTTAAATTGGGTGAGCCAATTCTACCAAAAAATTCAACATGTAGTTCACCATTTAGAAGTTATCAGCTAGGTGATGCATCAAATGATTGTGAATAACAAAGTAATTTTGACCTTTTTCTCCCATGAAAGTTTCTGCTACTATGATAATGTATGGACATGTCATTGTCTCCACTAAATAAGACTGGATGTACTTTGTGGAGACCACTGCTCAGTTAGATGGAAAGGAGGTTATTTAAGCATGTTAATAATATTGATGCTTTATACCAAAAACAAAATAACTAAATCAACATATATTCTTGGTGCCCATCCATCGTTGTGAGCTCAACTACTTATTAGTTCAGGTTTTTACGAACTTAGGGGTATGATAGACACAATTAGAATAGACTGCTAAGATTGGTAATAACAAGTTTATCACCAAAGCTTTTAGGCTTGCTTATTTGTTAGATAAAGAACACGATTGTAGTTTATTGTAGGATTATATACAGGGTCTTTGAATATTGGTATTGACTATGCCTTAGACAATGGAAAACAGTTTATTAGATTGAATTCATTCCCATGAGATACAAAAATATTGTTCAATAAACCAATTGAAGCATTTGCACAACTTAGTATTTACCATAACCCAACAAAACAATGAAATTCTTTTTTTCCAAGTATTAACATTTATTGAAATATACAAAATATCACCAAGTAGAGTTTCAGAATAAATAAAACTTATGTTACTGCATTCACCAAATAAATTGGAAAATGTTGAAAAATCAACAATTTTTTTTGGACAACCAAATAAGTTTTCCGAATTTGATCTGTTATATTCAACTTTTATTATATGTCATCTCCTGTCATTATATTATATATATATATATGTTTGTCAAATTTAATGGCGAACTTTATTGCCCTTATTTTTTCTTGAATTGTGGTGAATTTTTCTCAATTTTTATCTTTGTCCAACTCAAATATAAACTTGAATGCGGCAACTTGGAATAAAACAATAATTTTGTTATGACATCTCTGTAACACCTCTATGAGAGATGAAACCATCGAGATAAAATTGAATAACTTGTATGATTTTCTTTCTTTTTTTTTCACTCATGCAACTTCTCCACAGTTATTATTTCCAGACTACATACAAACTACCATATGCAAGTCAATAGCAAAAATACAAGTAAACAACAGCCATGGCTATTTGGCCCTTCTTTCTCATTGTCAACTGGCATCAGACTTGCAATTTGCGCATACACAAAAAGAATAATGCATGCTACATAAAACTACATAGAAGTGCACCTGCTGCAGTTAAAAATAACTCATGGACATCCACTAGGAAAATAAAAAAAGCCTATTCAAGAATATCTCACGACTTCCGTCCTCCCTCAACCTCAAATAAATCACATGTCCCACCATATCAATACTTTAGATCAGCTACAGTCCACCTAAAAGATGTTGTAGATGTACACGAAGTACAGTTTTTACCATGGATATTAGTACAGTTTACCAACACAACCAGTTTGCAATAGCAAAAATATGTACAGACTCACTCGGAAGGAGGTTGGAAAAATATGCTTGTTTAAACCGACCAGATCATTTTATTATAAGCAAAGATCCCAATATATTCACAAAGCAAACAATATAAATGTTACTAAGTGATCTGCCTTACATTTGAAGCTCAACTTTTCTTGAACAAGTTCAACAGTTCAGTCACTCCAGTTGTCTTCATCAAATAAAGATGCAGCTCCTCTTGAAGGGTTTTCATCCTGCATCATTCCAGCAGTGGACGATATGTCAGATTATGTTCATCTGAGGTTCTATCTATCCTCAAATAGAAGAATAACTGACATAATACAAACTCAAGAGTGTTGTGGGTTCAGTTTTAAATTGAACAAGATAGCTGAACCTAACATCTATCAGAAAATGCCAAAAAATAAACAGAAGCCAGTACTGCCCAAGGCCCAATACTGATCATAAAGTAAGAAGTTTTGTGGGGGCAATCCAATAAAGAAGAAAATCCAGTGCATGTTTCTCAAATAAGGCATCCACTTGAATTCCTTTGCCTTGTACAATCAAGCATTTCATTTCAGTAAGGGAGAGAAGCAAACTTTTGATTAATTCAAGGTCACAATCAGGCAAGCACCAATAAGCACTTCAAAACATAATGTAGCCTTTTGAGATAGAGCTAGAATCTAGAGCAGGGCTTTAGTTGACTTGTATTTCAGTGTAATTCTGGGAATCCTACAACATTATTCACAAAGATACACAACCCTCTCAAATATCTTAAAATATCCATTAGAAGACCAATAGACTAGCTAAATGTTAATAATTTATTCATTTGTTCCCCTAAAAGCATCATCCTGGTAATTCCTCTACTCAAGTATTATCCTTCATAGAAATTTGCAATCTCAGTTTCAATTCCCCTTCTACATGAATATAACTCGTACTTATGAATCCCCACTTCAAAGACGCACAAATAATGGAAACATATGTATGACAATATGGATGCAGAGATTGGCTCAATAAAATATAACAGGGCAGCCGCCTCAATAGAATATAACAGGGCAGCCGCAAATCCTCAATACAGTTTCTGGGCATCGGTATATCATAAATCCCCAATACAGTTTCTGGGCATCGGTATATCATAAATCCTACAATAAACTGCAGTGGAAAATGGTGATTGGTCTCATGTGACAAAATCAAATAAAGAAAATCCATAAGCAACCTACTATATTTCCTTTTTCCCAGAACAAAAAAAAGAAATGATGCAAAACAAAAATAAATAGCCAGTTAATCAGACAGCCAAGGGGGGCGATTGGTCTCATGTGACAAAATCAAATAAAGAAAATCCATAAGCAACCTACTATATTTCCTTTTTCCCAGAACAAAAAAAAGAAATGATGCAAAACAAAAATAAATAGCCAGTTAATCAGACAGCCAAGGGGGGCTTCCACCTTACCACAATATTTAACAGACGCTTTTGCTCAAAGGATCTGTATAAATAGAACTTAATCCCTCAAATACAAACCATAGAAGACATAAATAGATGTTTTAAGCTTCCCTGACTGATTTTTCTATAAAATATATTGTTGTTTTTCCACATACGTGTATAATTTTCAAGGATAACATAGGTGGGATATTTTTCATGGATAACATAGGTAGTCAATAAATATTCCCATAATGCACATTGCACACAATTCCTAAACTCATGAACAAGCATACCAATAAAAAAAAATTCTATTACAAATGAACAAAGACCCAAAAAAACAAATGGCATTAGCTCAACCGGTTAAATTTCTCTATTTTCAACAAGGAGACCCAGGTACGAATCTTACCAATCGATACATGCATAATAGCCAAGTTGTTGTAATACCACTATGTGGTCATGATGTAATATGGGTGAGGCCCAATTCAATCCAATATAACCAATTCAAAAAAAGAAACAAAGATCCCAAAAAAAATACAGACATTTCAACCTACACAAAGTTGAAGGCTGAAATTCCCATGTTTTGCATCCTTCAATATGCTGCATTCTAATACAAATTGTAAGACACTCAAATTGCACAAAATACTTAAAAAATGAAAATTTTTAAAGCAGGCTACAACATGGGATGCTGCATGCTCCTCGTTTAAGCCATGCAATATTATTATGCCTAAATAAAATCATTTTTTCTTCCATAAAGCCATGGTTGTGACTGTCGTCATGTTTGGTATCTAAATTCCTAAGAAGACTGTATAACCAATTTCCACTGCAAATCAATTGTAATCACAATGTATCACTCAGATTGTGCATAGATTAACAAGTTACAACAGGTCTGTTCATGGGCATGTAAGTACCTTTTCAAGGGAAATCTCGGCAGGCGGGGACCATATTAAAATTTGTCGATCATTGCTACCAGTATATAGCTCCTGCAAGAGAATCAACAATATATTTCTTATGATCAAATATAAATTAATTTGTTATGCAACTAATGGAAAAATATAAACGAGAAACGCTCAGTACTAATGGCAAATTCGGGGTAATAACACAGTGAGTATCATCCTGAGAGAGTACTTTTGTAAAACTTATTCTGAATATACAAATAAACATGCAGTAAAGTGAAGTTAAGATGTATAACAGTCTAAGCAATAAGGAGTTCATACACAGAAAAGTTTAGAGGCAATAATATAGAGGCATTCATACTTCTATGCTGCTCTCATGAAACTTATGATGCATATACAAAGAAAACTTTAACAGAAAAAAGACAAACCACACTTATGAGCACCATTTGATTATGAACAATACAATTGCAGAATATTACAAAACAGGATTAACCCCATATCAAATTGAAAATTGATTAAGAATTCAAATGGATCAAGATCGTTTCAAAGTTGAGTCAAATTTAGCTCCAACAAGGGAATTTCTTGGAGCGGGAAGGAATGGAGGAGAGGAGCAGTGGAGGAAGTTTGAAAGTTTCGGGCGGGAACAGCAGAGAAGGCACGGAGGGTTTGGGAAGGAACCTCGAGAAGGAATCAGGCGAGGATCCAGAGGAAGGGAGGCCTTCGGCGACAGGTGGGGCTGCCCAAAGAGGGCTCGACCCTCCTCAAAAAGATCCGGACAAAGGGACCCAGAAGGGCGATGCGGGTCCCAGAGGAGGCCGGTCCTTTGCGGAAACTGTTAAGGGGAGAAAGAGTGATTTCCTTTCACTCCCGCCCCTCATTCCGGTGAATAATAGGATAATGGCTCCTACTGCTTCGATGGGTTCTTTTTTATCCATGGAAGAGTTTTCTTTAGTGGGTAAGTTTCTGGGTGGAAGGCCGGATATAGAGACTATACGATCCTGGGCTCTATCCAAATGGAGAACGGTGGGGAGTATGGAGGTTGTTGCCCTGTCCAGGGGGTTTTTCATCATAAGATTTAATAACAAGGAGGATGCGAACCGCGTTCTAACTGGAGGACCCTGGTTTTTAGGGAAACGCAATCTATTCCTCAGGAAGTGGGGGGAGGATTTCGACCACGAAAAACAAGAATATCAATACTGCCCCTATTTGGGTTCGACTTCCTAACCTACCAGCTCAGTTTTTCAACGAGTATTGGCTGCAAGGCATCGCCAGAGCGATTGGAGAACTGGTTTCCATAGATCATGCAACCTTGGCGAGGACAAGGATGACACATGCAAGAATATGCGTCAACGCTAATTTAGACTCTGAGCTGCCAAATATTGTGGAGCTAGGGTACGGCAACTACCTAAGAAAACAGGCGGTGGAATATGAAAACAGGCCAGCTTTTTGCCCTGAGTGCAAAACCCAAGGCCATTTGCAAAATCAGTGCCCTAATCTAGCAGCTAGCAGAGAAAACCAAAGGACGGAAGGCAAACGAGCAAATGAGAAAGGGTTTCCTAGGAACCTCCCTCTAAAAGGAGGCCCTATGGGCAAAGGAGAGTTTAGGCCATCTAAAAATAACCACATTTATCGGGGAGAAGACAAAACGAGGGGCGGGGCAAGGTCAGAGCAAAGACAAGCAACATCTCACCAACGAACAGGAAAATCGGGTAAGCCCTAAAATTCCAAGCTCAAATAAGTTCAAAATTTTAGATGATCTAATGGTAGAAGGGGAGAGTGAGGATTTAGAGGAAGGAAACCTGCAAGGTGAAATCCCCGAAACCCTAGAATCCCCATCAAGGGCGGGTCCTACAAACCCCATAACCAAGAACCCCTCAAGCCCCCAGGGAGGGGTAAGGCAAAATCCCAGAGAATATAGAAAACGGGTGGAGGAGATAGAGTCTTCGAAAACAGACCTTCCCAACATCATAGCCAGAAGCCCGTCAAACCATCTAGAAGGTTCACTACAAAAATCAGGAGAATACAGGAAACAGATGGAGGAGTTAGAATCAAGGATTGAGGTGGTAGAAATGAATGATTTTGAGGAATGCGTTAGTCCGGTTCTACAACAAATAGTTCATCCACCTTTTAGCCCCAAGCAGACCAGGAGTACTACTAAGTCACCTATTGACTATGGCAGTGAGAGAAAGAAGCGGAGGATGTCAAATGCGAGCACAACAGAATGAGGACTGACAATGAGATTGCCGATGGCAAAAAAAAAACACTGATACAACAAGTTATCCCAGGGCATGAAGATAACAAATCAGGAAAACCTCCTCAAGGGAGGGGGAAGGGGAAAAACTCTAAACAATCTAAATGAAGGTTCTCTCATGGAATGTGAGAGGCCTCAATGGCCGACCCACTCAGAGGGTGGTTAGCTCGTTAAGAAGGCAATACAATCCAACAATTTTGATGCTGCAAGAGACAAAATTAGACGAAGCCCAATCAAAAACAATAGCAAAAAAGATGTGGAGTCAAGGGGACATGGTGTACAAACCGGCTAGAGGAACTTCAAGGGGGCTCATGGTTCTTTGGGATCCTCGGGTGGTGGAAGGCAGCATTATCCAAGATGATGACAGGGTGCTGAGTGTTTTTTTCCATGATATTGACAACAATAGATCGTGGATCTTCTCAAATGTCTATGCTCCCAATTTTGTTCAAGGGAGAGCTTCTTTGTGGGAGTACACGGGTAAACGGGTGATGCTTTCCATGACATCCCGTGGGTGGTGACTGGCGACTTCAACACGCCATTATACCCCTCGGACAAAAAGGGTGGAACAAGGCTCCCAACCAAAAGTATGGAAGACTTCAATGACTTCGTAAACTCGAACCAACTGATGGATGTGAGGCTAAGAGGAGCCAAGTATACTTGGAGCAACAAGCGAACATGGAGCCAACTTATCCAGGAAAGACTTGACAGGTTTTTCTTATCAAAGGAGGCAATTGCTTGGGTTTGGAGACTCTACTCTGCAAACTCTTCCCAAAATTTCCTCCGATCACAATCCCATCCTTTTGGAGGTTCCAAAGTCAAATTCCTTCAAAAAAAACCTTTTCGATTCCAATCAATGTGGATCAGGCACCCGGAGTTAAAAGAAAATATTTCCAAATGGTGGCAGCAACCCTTTCAGGGAAGTTCAGGTTTCAAACTTGCTCAAAAGCTGAAATTAGTAAAGGATAATCTTAGAACTTGGAATAAGGAGGTTTTTGGGAACCTTTTTGAGAACAAGAAACAAGTGGGAGAAAGGTTGCAGGTCATTGACAACTCGATACAAAATGGTAACGGTGATGAAGCTTCTAGGAAGGAGGAGCAAGCCAAGCTTTCAGAATATCACAATATTTTGGCTTGTGAAGAGATATACTGGAGACAGAAATCCAGGGCGCTATGGCTAAAGGATGGTGACTTGAACTCAAAGTTCTTTCATGTCACAACCTTGAGGAACAGAAGTAATAACAAGATCAGAGAGTTGACCAAAGCTGATGGATCCAAAACCCAGGATTTGATTGAGATCAGAGAGGAAGCAATTGCTTATTTCAGCTCCCTTCTCGGGGATGAATCCCGAGTGTATAGAGGAAGCCAAGGACACTCTCCTCCGAGTTCATTCCTAGCTTGGTTGATGAGGCCATTAATGGTAAGCTTCTTGCTCCCTTCACCGATGAAGAAATCAGAAATGCTTTGTTTAGTATGGAACACTGAGAAGGCCCCCGGACCTAATGGGTTCCCTCCTCGGTTCTTCCAAGTTTTCCGGGATATTGTGGGAGAGGATGTCATTTCTGCTATCAAAGAGTTTCAGGCTTCAAAACATATCCCGAGAGGGTTCAAGTCCACCTTTATTGCCCTGATTCCTAAGGGCCCAACACCGGAGACAATGGCAGATTTCAGACCGGTTAGTTTATGTAACGTATCCTACAAGATCTTAACAAAAGCCATTGCTAACGAGGATGAAAGAAATATTGCCCCTCATTATTGACCCTGGTCAAGGAAGCTCGATTCGGGGAGATCAATTGTGGATGGTGCGATCACGAGTCCATGAAGCTCTGCACTCTGCTAGGCAAACCAACAAGGAGGTCTTTGCCCTAAAGCTTGATATGAATAAAGCTTTTGACCGCATTAACTGGGATTTTTTGACGGCTGTTCTTCTGAAGTTCGGCTTTCATCCTCAGTGGGTCAGGCTGATAAAAGAGTGCATATCCGAACCTTGGTTCTCAGTTTTGGTCAATGGCACGACAGCTGGGTATTTCCAGAGCCATAGGGGGCTCGGACACGGAGATCCGATTAGCCCAATGTTGTTCATTATAGTAGCAGAGGCATTAGGTAGAACTATTAAAGCAACTTGCATTGCTGGATTAATTTCGGGGATTAAAGCCACCTCTCTCACCAACCCAATTACTCACCAACAATTTGTTGATGACACTCTAATGTTGACCCAGTCGTCAGTGGTTGAAGCCAGAAGGATTAAGCACATTCTCCAACTCTACGAGGATGCGGCGGGACAGAAGGTGAACTTCAACAAGAGTAAGCTTTACTTCCTCAACACCCCAATTCAGAGACAAGCCAGAATAGCAAGAGATTTTGGGATGTTCGATAGCGACTCTTCCTACCTCTTATTTAGGCCTTCCCCTTTTCTATGGTTCTCCGAGAAGATCTATGTGGGATAGAGTGGTAGAAAGAATCCAAAAGAAACTGGCTGGCTGGAAAGGACATTTTTTATCTCAGGCCGGGAAACTTACTCTCACTAAGGCTTCCTTACAGAGCATTCCGGTTTATTTTCTATCTGTGTTTAAGGCCCCAACCAGAGTATACCAAAAAATTGAACAGCTCCAAAAGAATTTTCTTTGGTCTGGGTCAGAGGAAAAACAGAGGATCCACCTTGTGGGCTGGGGCAAGGTTTGCAGGCCGAAAGAAAACGGGGGGCTAGGATTGAGAAGAGTTGCTCACCTAAACACAGCCTTGCTAGCCAAACAAGCTTGGTGTCTCATTAACAATGAGGAGAATGAGTGGACTGCCATAATTAGAAGAAAATATCTTCAAGATACCGAATTCCTAAATGACACGGTGCACGAGTAGAGGTTCGGCGTTCCGGAATGCAATCTTAACAAGCGAGAGAGGTCATAAAGAAAGGCCTAAGTGGGTTCTAGGTAACGGGCGAGAAGATCAGGTTTTGGGATGACAGGTGGGCCAAGGATGAAGCTTTATCTCAGTTTCCTCACCTAGCGAGGATCAAAAGAATCAGAGAGGATCTCATAGGAAGGAAAGTAGCTGATTTCATGAGACAGGACAGAGGAAGGCTTATTTGGAAACAGATAAGGATTCAAGGATTTGAAGCTGAATCAGAAGAAATCCAAAGCATCCTGCATCAACAATTCATTTCTATGAGACCTGAGCAAGATCATGTAATATGGGCAGCTACCGAAAATGGGCAGTTCTCAGTCAAATCTGCATACATGCTAATGTTAGATATTGAGGACCCCACACTCCAAACACAGCTGGTGTGGGTCAAAAATCTTATTCCTAAAGTTGCAATGTTCTCGTGGCTGGTGATCCAAGGCAGGATTCTTACTATTGACAACTTGATAAGGAAAGGTGTGATAGTTGCTAACCGTTGTTTTTTGTGCAGGGCCAATTGGGAGTCCACCCTCCATATTTTCCTTGAATGCCCGATCTCTCTGAGTATCCTCAATGGGTTATTTCAAGCCTTTAGCATTTGCTGGGTTAGACCAGCCACCATCATTGACCTCTTCCACCAATGGCCAAATCCCTTTGTTAGCCTGAGGCTGAGGTTTTTTTGGAAGATTTGTCTCCATCATTTTCTTTGGCAGGTGTGGCTAGAAAGAAACCATAGAGCTTTCCATGAGTCGAGCCATGATGTCACCTCCATCACCAATAAGATTCTTACCTTCGCCCCTGAAAACGTCAGCCTTATTCCTCATGATGCTGATGCTCGAAATCCTTTCCCCTGGGAGAGGTTGATCACTCAATCCTTAAATATAACTCTGGGCGAGAAACCTGTGTCTACCAAGGTCAATCCCAGATTAGATGTCAAGTGGAAACTGCCCCTGGTTGGTTGGTTCAAGCTCAACTTCGATGGGGCCTCTAAAGGTAACCTTGGCAAAGCAAGGGCTGGAGGAGCAGTGAGAGACCATCAAGGCAAGCTGGTGATGGCCTTTTCTGAGCAGCTGGGAACAAGGACTAACAACGAGGCGGAAGCAAGAGCGTTATGGAGGGGTCTTCAGTTGGCTTAGGAGATTGAAGGTAAACTAATTATCGAAGGAGATTCGATGCATGTCATAAACCTTCTCAACAATGGGAAAAATCCTCCGTGGCGGATTAAGACTGTCATCGAAGAGGCTAGGATCCTCTACCAAGCCAGGGAATGATCGGAAGGCCCAGCACGTGTTTAGGGAAGCAAATAAAACAGCTGATATCTTGGCCAATATAGGGGTGGAAGCCGATGGGCTGGTCACTTGGGAACATGGGGTCCCAAGTGATGTGGACAAAATTATTCAAAATGATCACCAATGATGATGAAACTGTGGGGTTCGAAAAAGGGAGAGGATTTTCATTTTTGTTTTGTCGATATTGCTTCGGTCCTTCTTGTGACGGCTTTAGTTTTCTTTGCAACGGGGGAAGGATCCAGGTGGCATGGTGGCCTCATGTTATGGGGTTAGGGGCAAAGGCTGATGCCAAGGACCAATGTCGCGATTTCGCGACATGTGGTAGTTGTTAGAGTTAAAGTAAAGTGCACTATGCCAGTTTGACACTTGTCAGTTTCATTGACAAGTGTCATGTTCATCATATAGGCTTATGCCTATATATTGTAACCATTTCATGAATAATATTTAATCCCTTCAGTTTTCCCTCCTAACATTTGGTATCAGAGCAGGCTTTCCTTGCCCTGTGAAAACCCTTGAGGGGGGATTTCCCTCATGGAAATCCTCCCTCCCCCCTGATTTCTTGTTTTTTTTCCTATTTTTTTAAATTTTTACCGAGGGAGTATGCTCTCCATCATTTGATGGATCAGAAACCAGATGGTAAAAACTTTTAAAAGTTTGGGAAATTTTTTCAATTTTTTTTAGATGGTGTTGAAATACATATTGCTTGCATAAGGGTTTGGTCTGGAGATGAAACCGATGATTCAGTCTTTCCAAGCAATGGATGAGCCGTAGAAATGGATTTCAACAGTATGGAGGCTGTAGTTCCAGGCTTTGGGAGGCGACGCAGAATCTTCGGGCCGAGTTGACATCTCGATTGCCTTCGAAGGGATAAGCGTTGAAGACTGTGAGACTATTTAAGGAGAAGCAGGCCGTTGACGAGAGAGGAGCAGCAGCAACAAGCTTTCCGGCCGGCGATGAACGCAGCCGCCGACTGCCCCCTTTCCGGATCCCAAAAATCGTTGCAGCGAACGACGGTGGTAGAAATTGTATGGGTTCCAGACGATGGTGACGGTTGTTTTTATGTGGCCACTCTCTGTGACCGCCGCCGCCGTCGCCACTTCCGCCAAAGCGCAGGTGCACAGGATCCTGGGTAAATTTCTAGGTTGCATGGATGTTATGGATGTTCGTGGGCTAATAGGAATGCTCCCAACACGTCCCCGGCAGTAGCGTGCGAAGCTTTTTTTTAACAGCTGCTGAGAATGATTTTTTTCCAATATTGTATAATGTTTTGATGGCCGACATTGTTTTATTTTTCAAACTCCCAAATGTGGTAGGCATGATATATTTTTTAGTCCCAATAATTGCAGGCATCGGTGTTCTTTGAGATGTCCCTCATATCAAACGACGTAGCTACGTCCGGGGAGATGGCGTAGCACAGTGCAGGATGGCGTTCGGCTGACTGTTGATGCTCTGGCCACTTTGTGTTTTGGGGAAGGAGTCTTTTGTCTCGAGAACAAGCTCTCTCCCGAACCATCAGCAGAGTGCTTCCCTTACTGGGCCCGTCTCTTGACGGCAATTTGCCCCTCAAAGACACCGCCATCGTTTTCGGCGCTGCCCGTCACTCAGATCGCGTCGGCGCTCAGAACTTGGAAATTAGCATTAGACTTGGTGAGTGTAGAATGATGATGATGCCGAATCGCCCCTCGGAGGAGCGGATGAATGCCGTCGCAGTGAAGATGAAGAGCGCCGCTTTGTTGCTGTTTAGCGGATGGGAGGCGCGCAGGGAAGTTTTGCTGTTATTATTTGCTTCCATTTTCTGGCCTGTTGAATACCACCGCGAGCAGTCACCTCCACATAAAATTGATGCAAATCCAACTCCTTCCCTCCAATAGTCAGAACCATCAATTTTGTGCCCATAACAGAATCGAAAGTGTTGAGTGTCTCGAAGAACAGATCACGGTTGGCAAGCGGAGGGGAGACGCGCAGGTCAATTTCTATCGTCTCGGAGTCGATATTCGTGCCCCCGTTGTCGGTGGAGTCGACCTCCCACGTACTCTAGGGAATCGAAAGGGTGTCGCAGCGCGAAGAGGTGAATGCATTTCGGTTGAGGAGCGCAGCGTGTCCAGAAACAACGTCATCTGCGTGCGAGCGGCGAGTGCTGGCGACTGCTGCGGAACGTGGTGGAGGGGCTGCGCCAAGGTTTTTTATGAATTTCTGAGGGCGCTCGCCAGCTGTCCGAGTTGGAGATATTCGCTGGAGTCTCTCATCCGTGCGATCTGCTGATCGGCAGAAGGTTTGGCCCATTTGGCGTGATTCATAATTTTACGGCGCTCATTGGCATGCACAGGTGGAAGTTGATAATTATTTAAAACTAAATATTCTTTAAATGAGAGTGGGGGCACTATATTAAATGGGCCATTGATTTTTCAAAGGCTCCATTAAGCATTTATGATTTTCCAAACACGGGGTACAATGATTTTTTTTAAATTGATTGTGAATTTTTATTAGGAGACTTCGACGGAGTGAAGGCCCACATGATTGATTCTTGTAATTTAAAACATGACGACCTACATGGTTCCTGTAATTCCCCTGCGAGGGAAATTGATGCTATTTATTCCGCCTGAGAGCGATGCCGCCATTGAGCGATGTTGTTTCTTTTGCTGCCTAGAGAGGCATGTTGTTGTTTTTTCATTATGATGAAGGCCCCTTTGATGGTGGAGTATAGGGGTATTTATAGTCGTTGGAAACGTTTTTCCACGACGGACACAATGGTGGTGTCATATTGTAATTTTGAGGCTGTTTCAGTTCAATTTTTTTAGCCTCAAAATTTTTCTACCTTGGAGTGCACTCTCGGTTGTACCCGACACTCCCAAGGTAATTTTATATGTGATCCTTGTACCTAGTGACCTTTTCTATACACTCGGCGAATGCAGCGGCTGGTTACCCATGCATTTCGGTGGGATGACATGGTCACCATAAGGACACTTATACTAGGGACTACAGACAAAGACACCCTAGACTCTATCCGAGGTTTTTTTTTCCGGATCTACTTCTGAAGACTACAGACGAAGACACTTCAGAAGATTCTCTTCTTTTCTTCTTCTCTCTCCTCCTTTTTTGATCTATGGCTCATTTTATTGTATTGAGTGCACTTTCGACAGAGACCGACACTCTTATATGGCTCGTTTTTCCTTTCATTAGGTGCATTTTCGGCAGAGACCGACACCTTCTAGATTGAGTTCACCACATGGTGAATCTAGTTAGTGACCTACGAATGGCAACATCCTCTGAGGATGACCTGCAGAGGCAACAGACCCAGAAGTGGCTGACCCTGAGGCACTTAGACGGCTGACCCAGTGGCAACAGACCCGTTGAAGTGGCTGACCTTGAGGCAACAGACCGAGATGTATACACAGTGGATCTAGCATTATTCACAGTTGGAGAGCCAAGAGTACAAAGCACGAGCCTAAGACCAAATCAACAATAAGGAGGATGATAGGTTGTTTTCGAGAAGTCAACATTAAGGGGGAATGTTACCTAATGTTGACTTGCTTTGTTTTTGCTTTAGTTAGGATAGTGCACTTTAAGGGGGAATGTTAGAGTTAAAGTAAAGTGCACTATGCCAGTTTGACACTTGTCAGTTTCATTGACAAGTGTCATGTTCATCATATAGGCTTATGCCTATATATTGTAACCATTTCATGAATAATATTTAATCCTTCAGTTTTCCCTCCTAACAGTAGTTTAAGGAAAAGCAAAATACAGCAAGAAAGAAAAAGGGTCGCGATTTCGCGACATGTTGAACAGGGAAGGAAAAGGGTCGCGATTTCGCGACATGTTGAGCAGGGAAGGAAAAGGGTCGCGATTTCGCGACATGTTGAGCAGGAAGGAAAAGGGTCGCGATTTCGCGACATGTTGAGCAGGTCGGAAAAAGTGTCGCGATTTCGCGACATGTCGCAGTTTCGCGACCAAAAGAGAAGAGAAAGAGCAAGAGGGAAAGGCCGGAAAGAAGGAATGCCTTTCGTGCCAATCTCCGGAGAAGGCCGGCTTCCTGTGGGGTTTTGAGGTTCAAGATAAGAGTGTAGGGAAAGAGATAAAAATGCAGAAAGGGATTCCAAATTAGATTGGAGTTGGGTGGGGGGAACTAACGATGCGACAACGCATCAATCACCACTACTAACACCAATATAACCATAACACACCACTATGGATGCTGTCACTAACCAGTGAAGCAGAGTCGGGTATATGTTTTGTATTAAGAGCCAGAAGCACAGCTACAATGGTTCCCTAACAGACATTCCCTCCAAGGAACTAACAGTACGACAACGCATCAATCACCACTACTAACAACACTATAACACAAAACATAACCGAGAACGCCACTAAAGTTTGCCCTATGTATCCTAAGTTTGCCCTATGTATCCTCGAATTTATGCACCTCGGGAATACCGACCACCAAATGCTGAAGTGAATCAACAAGCCATGACACGGGAAAACGTAAGGCGAGAAATGTCAAGGAGAGGCGAGCATACAAAATAAAAACGAGTATAACAGCACCAAGTGTATGTATTATATTAAAAGGCAGAAGCACAGCTACAATGGTTCCCTAACAGACATTCCCCTTCCACCACCTTACAATGAAAATGTGGTGGCTATTTATAGCCTGAGAACCCCCGATTACATTTATGGGCACAAAGTCCCAGTCAAACATTAGCTGACAAAAGCAGCCGCGGAACTGCTGATGCTGACCTTTGTCGGGCTGGACTGTACCCGCAGCATGGTCTCCCTGAAGGCTGTACAGATACGTGGCAGCGCGTTAGGTAGAACTTCTCATCGGCAGGAATGCGGGTAGCTGAAGCGAGTAGAACCTCCAATCAGCTTTAAAGGCGGTAGCTGGCATAAGTAGTGCATCCCATGCTTGTCCTTGTGCTCGGCACGTCTTGGCTCAGATCCCAAAGTTGGACACTTGTCGGATGATGCTGCTTGACACGTGCTTGCCTTGAAAGGCAGTTTATCCAACTTCGCCCAGGATCAGAGCGCCGTCGGGTTGCGCAAGTGAAAAACAACGCAGTCGGGAAGGCCTTCATGCCTTGGGTACTTTTCTGAGTTTATTCCCCTACTGCGCACCTGTCGAAGGGCGCACTCCGACTTCGCTGCGAAGTCGGGTTGCGCACAGGTGAAAGCTGATTTCTACCGCCGTACGGACTTCGCCCTGGAAAGGGGGCGCACTCCGACTTCGCTCCGAAGTCGGGTTGCGCCCACCACTTAGTCATTTTTCCTGCCACTGCTTACCAAGTCCCCAAAGCGCACACGTTCCGCTGCTACCAAGTGCGCCCGAAGCGGGCGCACTCCGACTCGCTGCGAAGTCGGGTTGCGCCCGAACACTTGTTCTTCGGTTGATTACTGTCACGCTGCGCACTTTGCACTCTGCTGCGCTCCAAGCTGGAGGCGCACTCCGACTCGGCTGCGAAGTCGGATTGCGCCCTGACACTAAGCCATTTTTCAGGGCAACTGTTGTCATTTTTGAGATTTGGTGAGGGGCTCAAGAGAAAGAGGGAAGAATGAGAATGTAGGGAAGAGAGAGAAAGAGGGAGAAGAGGAAGGGGAAAGAGAGGAAGAGGGAAAGGGAAGAGCAGCTCTCTTACAAAAATTGAAAACATTGCACCCCGTGCAAAATGTGACAACATTTCTGGCGGCTCGCGGGGTGTCGAGCTCGCCTCGGCGCAAAGAATCCATGCCTTCATCCATTGGGTGCAGAGGAACTTACTTCCCCTGCCTTCTGCTGCTCTGGCCGTTCCCCTCGCGGCAACTGTTCTTCAGATCCACTTCCGGCAGCTGCCTCCTCGGATTCGCCTTCCGAATGCTCTCCAGCGTCGGCTTCTGCCTCGCAGATGCGCTTGTATGCGGCCTGGGCTTGGCCCCAGGCTTCTACTTCGAAGGGTCGGCGGTCAGCAACTTCTTCTAACGCTGCGTGGAATGCAGCGACCGTGTGCAAGTCGATGGTGAGGTATCTCTTTCCCAGCTCCTGGAAGTAGGAGCTGATCTTGCAACACTTGGACACCATCTGGGTGACTTGACTTTCTTGAATTGGCTCGGTCCAGCTATCGATTTCAGCTGTATCTGCCTCAAAGGACAGCCAATTCTCTTTCACCTGCTCATGGGTGAGAAACTCACCATTCTCAACATAGCCCGGGCACCCTAGTTCAGAGAGAGCGTGAAGGGGAGCCATACAAATGTCTCTTTCATGTTCGAATGCATCCAGCATTCGTCTGGCAACTCTCACCTCTTCTGTTTTCTTAAAATACTTATGCAAGGTTACCCTTGCATCTGCCCATTCTGCGGCGAATGAGGACATGGGGGAGAATTGGAGGCCATCGCGCTCGTGTTCTTGAAGTTTTATCGCCAGGTCCAGCCATTGCTTCGCCTGGCGTTCGGCCTCCTCTACCACAGGCTTTCCCTGGGCAGAAACTTCTTGGATCCTGGATGCGAAATCCAGGACAGACATGGCTTTATTCATGTGGGGCTTGCATCCCCGCGGCAGATCAGCCCGCATCTCCTTAACTTTGCTCTTTGAAAAGACCGTCGCTTGAGATGCTTTCTCTGCCAGATTGCGACTGCGCCCGTTTCAAAGACTCCTGGAGCTGAGAAATCTGCTCCGGGGCTGCCTACTTTTCCGTTGCGGCTTCTTGTTGAGAAGCGTCCAGCTGGGCTTTTAATTCATCTATTTCTCGCTCTGCCGATTCCAGCTGCTCAGTGGACCTAGACAGGTCCTCTTCAAGCTGTCTTGTTTTGTCCTGCAACCGGAAAAGCTCTTCCTGTTCCTCCAGATTTTTGACAAGGAGATTATCCGCTTTACGAAGGATTCCATGAATCTCGTATTGCTGGTGGATATCGTCAAAGCTCTTCTCCTTTCTCTGAAGCTCGTAGTCCGCCCTGGTCATTTCCCGGAGAGGCTTCTTCACTTTTGGAGTTATCTTTTCTGTCGTGAGCACTCTCCTCTCGAAGTCAAACTTGGTGCGCTTTATCGGGGCGGCAATCTCCTCAGGTCTCCTCCGCTTCAAGTTTTGGAGAAAAGAGATAGGATATTCTACGGCTCTTGTTGCCAGAGGCAAATCGTCCGTGTTCTGGAGATCGTCCATGAAGTCCGGTTCCCCCAGCCTAGGGTTCTGCTGTGACATCTCTCCTGCGAACAGGGAAATAGGAGAAACCGGAAGGACTTTGGAAGGAGCGGCCGCTTTTGAGGGCGACCGGGGAGCGGAGAGCGGAGCGGTTGATGCTGGAAGGGTTTCAAGCGGCTGAGGCGATGGATGCGGCGGTGAACGCGCGGCTTCGGCACTAACCACGGGTGAAGGGTTTGGGGTTTGACTCGGGGATAGGAAGGCGTTGGGGTCTGAGCAAACTGGTCGAAAGAATGGTGGCCGCTAGAAGGCTGTGGAGATGGGGAGGAAGATGCGGCCACGGCTTGCTCGGATTGAGCGGGAGATGGAGTCGGAGTAGGGCCAGATGGGATCTGAGGGAGCGGGGCAGCGGACGTACCTGCGGGCTCCTTTGGAGCCGATCTTTGGATGAATGTCTGCGGTTCGGTTCCGCGGGCGGCTCAGGACTATCCAGAGAAACAACCTCTGGAGCGGCTGGACGCGGCTGCGGCTCTGCGACTGACTGCTGCACCGTCAGGCTAGGTCGCCTGACCCTATCAACTCTCTTCCTCTTTTTCTCTTCTGGAGCAATGGCTGGTTTGGAAGAAGGAGATGAAGTAGGTGCAGCGGGCGCTGATGTTCCCACGGTAAACTTGTACCGGGGTTTGACTTGCAGAAGGACTGCCGCGGCCGGTCCGCTCGCTGGCGGTGCTGGCGTCTTTTGTGGTCGAGGAGCCACCTCGGGCGTTGACTTGGCTGATTTTTGCGCCTTTTCGGGCACCACCTTGGAAGCAACGGGGCTGCATTGGGTCCACTTGGATATCTGCTGGGCCCATGCGGCGAGTTGTAAAAGTGTACAACTGCTGGGAGGAAGACCCCCCTTTATAACCCTCGAAGGGACCTCGGGGAACGTAATCTCGGAATGCGAAAGGCCGCCAGTTGCCAATGTGCTTGGTCATATAGAGCTGAAAAATCATCATCAACGGCCAGATTCCTTCTGATGGATTTATCGTGCTGCGTGCGGCACCTCATCTTCCAGCATTCAACAACTTTTTCTTTTGGCCAGTTAAGGCCTGCCAGCTTGGTGATGAGTTTCTTAAATCCCGGAGAAGTGAACTTGTGGTCCGGGTTTCGCTCGGGGTCATATGCTACCTCCTCGCAGTAAAACTCTTGCCACGGAGGCCATGCTTCCATCAAGTCAATCTCCCAGTCGAGGTCAACATGGACCACATCGCATCTGTCTTCGATTATATCCGCACGGGGGCAGATATGTGCAAACTTTCCCCTTATCCCGTGTGGGTCGTACTTCAGCGGCTGCGGCGGCAGAATCGGAGCCAATGTCATAGAGCTCCCGCTCGAGATAGACATGCTTGTCCTATCTACGATATTTCGACGTTCGCCCGGGAAAGAGGATATTGAAAGATATGGCCCTTTTTCTTTCACTGGCCGAACTCCTCTTCAACGTAATCCATCTGCCGCGCAACCTCCATCCCAAACTGATGATCCGTGCACCAGTAGGGCAGCAGATGAGGCTTGCCCTTGAATCCGTAGATTCTAACCACGATCCCTTGCGTCAGTCTAAAAACGTCCCCGAGCTTGTGATTCAACAAATAGTTTGTCATTTCTGCGGGGGCGAGGGATCTCACCATCGTTGAAGGCCGACATGACCAAGCCCCGAAAGTTGAAGTTGAACTTGTAATAAGACCCTTTCCGGTATAGGTCATCCGTCCATTCATAGACGGGCTGTGGCTCTCCCTTCTCATTTACCTTCTTCAGGTTAGGGATCGGCATACGGGAGTGCAAGTGATACAAACATAGCCAAGCCAAGAAGGAGCGAATCGAAATTCGGTTGGCTACTTTTACGTAGCTTCACCGAGTGGAGTGAATGGCGTATGCAAGTCAGTCCGCCCAGTCGAAGATCGGGCGCTTCCCACTTTTTTGCGCTTCTGGTTCATAAGATTTTCCGCATAGGAGACATTACGCTGGCGCTAGCTGGTACGGCCGTACCGGCTCGTCGAGTCGCGACCGAGGACCCACGCCGGGATGGTGTATATGTATTTATTTTGAAACCTTTCCGGGGGTATGGGGCCGGTTGGCCATTGTCCAGGTGCGAGCGGGGCGTTCGGCTCTGAGTTGAGGAAATCCCTCATCCTTTTTGTATGCGTAAAGCGCCCCGCTTGCTCGCCAAGATTTATCCTTTTAACAATCGCGCTGGAGTCATATTGCAACCCCGGGGCGAAGGCCGGCTGGACGGTCTCTCTGCGGAGTGCGAACAAGGGTTTTCCGCTGCAGTTGCAAATTTGCCGGGTAGCTGGCCTGTAATGTCTGACAATGATGTCGACCAGCTCCGGGCATAGGTGGACGGGAGGGCACAAGAACCGATGAAGGTTCGACTTGTACGCAGCCCCGAAATGGTGAGAGGGCGAAACTTTATCAGCCCAATTTTCCACATTTATCCGCAGTTTAGTAAGGCTCATGGAAAACGAGCCGTCCTTGTACCCAGACAGGTAATTAACCGGTGGTGGTGGGGCTTGCCCACGCTGTACTTTCTTTGTCCGGGATTTTGACTTTTGATCCTGCGGCGTCTCACTCCTGAAAGCATTTGACTGCGGGAAATCTCCACTTTCGCGCCCTTCGCTGGATTGAGCTGGCATTGGCAACTTTCCTTTGTCCATTCCTTCGAAACAGCAATAATTATGACCTCTGGACGTCTGCACAAGATTTCGCAACCACAGGAATAATCTGCACGATTTGGCATGTCTGGGTGCACCAGACCTCCTTTTAATGATAATGACAGCGTCATTAATGGTGCGCGAGGAGGGGGTAGGTCGGCCGGCTAGTGAAGACGTTATGTTTTTTGGTGTACGCGCGGGAGAACGTCTTGAAAGATGTACCCTGGTTACCGCGCCATGCCTCCTTGATTGCGTTTTCCTTGAAGGTTGCGCAATCATTAAATTTGACTTTGATTGCTGCGCCATGGCTGACGTCATCGCCACAATCCGGGCGCCTTGCTCGAGGCAAAACCCTTTTGGTTCGGAAACCCAACCTTCACAGCCGTTATGCGCCCTGGGCCCACACTTGGAGTATTAATTTTTTATTTATTTTTTATAAACCATCCAAGCTGCGCCCAGGAAACAGGGCGCAATCGGACTTCGCCCCAAAATTGGGCATAGTCCGACTTCGCCCGCGCAATCGGACTTCGCCCCAAAATTGGGCGCAGTCCGAACCGACACTTGCTTCTTTTCTGTTGCTGCTTTCACTTCCCAACTGCGCCCTTTGGATGGGCGCAACCGGACTTCGCAATTTTTTGGACGAGGCTTTGGGCCCACACTTAGGTTTATTTGCCTTTTTCGTGATGGACCACTCGAGCTGCACCCGGAACACAGGGCGCACTCGGACTTCGCCCGAAAACCGGGCGCAGTCCAAACCGTCACTTAGCCCCTTTCGCTGCTTCTGTTCTCCAACCGCGCCCTTTGGCCGGTGCGCAGCCCGACTTCGTTGCGAAGTCGGGTAGCGCACCGCTACTTAGCCGTTTTGCCCCCTGCTTTTGGCAGCTTCGCTTTACGAACCTCGCTCTTTCTGAGGGGCGACACCAGACTTCGCTGCGAAGTCTGTGTCTTCTCCTTTTGTCCTACTTGGGCTCTTAACAAATGGAAAAACTGAAAGCTGGAAAACTGTACATGCTGAAAAGTAAAATGCATAAGGGAAATTTGTACAAGGAAGGGCCCATTGGGCACCTTCAACAGCGGTAAATTTTCAAGTGGAACCCGTTAACGGGAATAGGTAGGAGCTGACCCTCCATATCCCGAAGTATGTAAGCGTTGAGCTGGTTCACCCGAGCAATCTGATAAGGGCCCTCCCAGAGGGCATCGAACTTCCCGTGGTTGCCCGGCTTCGCCTTCAATGAGTCCCACTTCAGCACCAGGTCCCCGATTTCAAAAACTCGGGCGGTGGTGCCTTTCGCAAACCAGCCTTGAGTGGCTTCAACATGCTTGGTGAAGGCCTGGTATGCTTTTTCCCTGTCTTCCTCCAACTGTAGGAGTTGGCACAGTCTGTCATCCACCGGATCTCCGTTGCTTCTGTCTTCGTCCAACATCCGAGAGGCGGGGATTTCAATGTGGGATGGCATGACTGCCTCTTTACCATAGACGAGCGCATAGGGGGACGTTTTAATGGACGTCTTGAACGAAACTCTGTCCGCCCACAGCGCTCGGTTCAGAAGTGAATGCCAAGTCCGCTTGTTCCTTTCAATGGTCCTTCTGATGATCTTCAGGAGGTTCTTGTTAGTAGACTCAGCAAGGCCATTCCCCTGCGGGTAGTAATTAGAAGACATCTTGTGATAAATGCCAAGTTTGCCAGTGTACTCCGTGAGTACAGCGCCTGCGAACCCCGGACCATTGTCCGTTACAATTGACTCTGGAACCCCGAAGCGGGTAATCAGGCTTTCAAGGAACCCGATGACCGTTTCTTGGTCCGCGTTTTTGGTTGGGATCGCCTCCGCCCACCGTGTGAAGTAATCGGTGGCTGTAAGAATAAACTTGTGTCCGGCGAGAGGAATTAGGCGAAATCACCCCAATGAAGTCTAGACCCCATTCTTTGGAACGGAGTCTCGGCTTTGAATCGGTTGAAGGGGCGGGGGTGCTTTTACTGTTTACGCCGACAAACCTCGGCATTGATCACACTTGGAGCAGGACCGCATAAGCGTACGTAAATAGAGTGGGCCAATAGTACCCGGCTCTAATTATTTTCAAGGCCGTAGGCCTTGCAGAATGATGACCTCCAGGCATCCCGGAATGAAAATCTCCGAGGACCCTGGGTGAGTCCGATTTCTGACGCACCGCAACAGGATGCCGTCAATGTTTTTGAAGTAAAGCCCCTCGGGGCGAAGAGTGTACTTGAGTGCACCTAGCCGAAATCTCCTTCGTTGTGAGGCGTTCAGGTGATCTGGACATCTTCCGGTGCAGAAATATCTCACCAGTTCATCTGTCCAGTCACTCCCCTCCAGATAAGGAGTTGGCCGAGGTTGATGCTTGTTCTTTGTGTCCTCCCACTTACGAGGCGGAGATGCCGGCTACGAGCGCTTCGGGCCAGCTCCGACACAAGGCTCGGCCTACGATAAGCTTGGTGGGCCGCACTTCGATGTCGAACTCCTGGATTTTTGCAATCCATCCTGCTCTCTTGTGACCCGGCTCCCCTTGTATGATGAAGCTTCGAACGTTCGGGTGAATCACAAAGACAGTCGTTCGGCTTTGGGAGACAAAATGCCTGAACTTCTGGAGCGATTTCATGACAGCGTGAACCTGCCGCTCTATAAAGTTGTACTTTTCTTCATGCGGCTGAATCACTTGGCTCAGGAACGCTATGGGGCGCTCCTCGCCATCGTCTCCCTTCTGTGTTAGGACTGCGGCGTAACTTTCCGGTTCTCCCACCGCGTAGAGGATGAAGTCCTTGGAGTAGTCCGGGTTTATCAACACCGGAGCTTGCGCAATTCGAGCCTTGATTTCCTCGAAGGCTTGCTCTCTCTCATCGGTCCATTCGTAAGTTGTATCTTTTTTCAGCAGTTCGGCCATAGGCTTGATCAACTGTGCGAAGTCCGGGATGAACTTCCGCACGAAGTTAATTGGCCGAAGAAGGACTGCAGCCCTTTTTTATCAATTGGGGCTGGCAAGCGAAGGAGGGCTTACGCTCTGTCAGGGTCAATGGCGAGGCCTTTCTCGGAGATGACATGTCCCAGCAGCTTACCTTCTTTTACCGCGAAGACAGACTTCTTCGGGTTTATAGAAATGCCGAATTCTCGACACCTCTCAAATATTTGCCGCAGGTGGGAAACATGATCCCCTCTTTGGTGAGAGAAAACAGTCATGTCATCAAGGTAGATGACAATGATCTTATTGAGCGGCTCTCGGAAGGCCGGGTCCATGGCCCTTTGGAATGTGGCACCGGCATTGGATAAGCCGAAAGGCATGCGGCGATAGGCGAACGTCCCCCATTTGGTGGTGAACGCCGTTTTATCCTTGGTCCTCATCCACGACCCAAATCTGGTTGTAGCCGGAAAATCCATCTAGAAGTGAGAATCTGCGGGCTCCGACAACGATGTGTAGAATTTGATCAATTTGGGGAAGCGGATAATGGTCCTTGAGGGAGGCTCGATTCAAGTTTCGAAATCGACACGAGAGACGGATGTCGCCATTCTTCTTCCTCACGAGGCACCAAATTCGCAACCCGGGATAAATGTTTGATGGGGTAGATGATTTTGGCCTCGAACATCTTCAGGAGCTCGGCTTTCATCATGGCCTCGATTTTTGGATTTACGACCCTATGCTTTTGCCGGAACGGCTTGGCGCCATCCTCTAGCTCAATGGTATGTTGGATTACATCTCTGTCATACCCCTTCAAATCCTCGTAGCACCGAGGCCACGATGTTGGGGAACTCTTGGCACAGTGATCTGATCCGCTCAAGTTCCTCCGAAGTGCAGTCTGTCCCGACCTTGATGGTTTTACCGAGGTTCGAGTTCCGGGTCGGCATCTTGCTCGGGTCTACTTTGATCCTATGAGATATAGCTCTGTCATTCTGATCAAATAGACTCTCCAATGTAATCAGTCCTTTTGGGACATGATTATTTTTCAACTGTATCAACCCCTCATATTGCTCGTCATCAGGGTCTCTACTCTCGATTGAACATGCTTCATTTACCAAAAATGTGACGATCTCCTCGTCACAATCGAACACCTGCCAGTGGGTGTCCTTATCAGGCACGAAGGCACTGTAAATAGTGCGAACCGGCTTCGGTTTACGGACAACGTCGTCGGCCGGAACGTGCACTGGCTCCAACAGACGCCAGAATGTCAGCGTGTTTGTTTTTCTCGCGCGATATCGCCTTGACATTCAACGAGTCAAACGACTCCATCAGGTCCCACACCCGGTTGCGGTATGCCTTGAGATAGTGCTTTTTGGAGGCGCACTTGTTCGTAACCTGGTGACACACCAGCTTTGAATCTCCAAAGATCTGCAGGTGTTTAATCCCCAGCCTCTCTGCCTTTCGCAATCCCAAGCACAGGGCTTCGTACTCCGCCGAGTTGTTAGTGCAACTCCAGGCCAACCTGTAGGTATAGTCCTGGATCCCGGTCGGAGAAACCAGAAGCACCCCTGCACCGGCGCCATTTTTGCATCGCGCGCCGTCAAAGAAAAGCTTCCACAGCTTCTCAGGTGCAGGTCCCACTTCCTTTTCAGCTGACTTGTCAAGCCTCTCGGGCTGTACAATGGTGTAACAACCCTGCTTTGTCTCAATTACGGCATTGAAATCCCGCAAAGAGAACTCATCTTCGAGATGTAGCACTTCGAGGGCTTGCTCCGTCAGCTCTACCGTCACCAGTTCTTCCTCAGACAGGTTGGACCATGCAGTCCAACTCTTCTCCGGGTATCTTCTCTACTAGGAAGGTGGAAGGCTTCTCATTAAAGATTCTCACTCTTCTTCCTTTGAAGGGCACTTCCATGTGTGAGTAGTCTAGAGACAGGTACCCGCCCAGCTTCGCAGTGAACTCCCGGGAGAGACACATGCCGAAGTAGGGAGCCTAGTCAACAACCACGACCTCTTGGATGACCACGATGTCGAGAGCCTTATGCGGCCGAATAGGGATGTCTTTTATGACACCAGCTGTCTTGACGGGGGTGCCGTCTGGTTGCGGCACGCCTTGGCTGCTCCTTGTGTACTCCATCCCGATCTCGTCACGAGACGGCTTTCGGCATAACGGTCGTGGAAGCGCCAGAGTCCACCATGCAGTTGTGTACTATGTGCCCTTGCATCCGTAAAGACGAGATAGAAGGGAGGCGGTCTGTTCTTCCCAGTGGCTGAGACTATCAGAGGTTGAACCAGGACAGCGGGCTGTATCTGCTTGCCGTTCTTCATGTTTTTCAGAGATTCTGCAGCGGATCCACTGGCACGGGAGCAGAAGAGCATCGTACATGCTGATTCTAGCGGGTGTTCTTTTTAACTCGTCTACTATCTTTGTAGCCCGAGGTGCTAGCTCCTTCTGCTTCTTTTGCCGGCTCATACTTCGTCCGGTACTGCTGGGTGGCCTCAACTCTCTGTCTCTTGGTCAGAGACGGGTACTTCAACTTCTCCTGGGCTTGTTCTTTGGTTTCAGCTGGAGGCTGAGGTTCTGGAGCTTTAGCCGGAGCTGGAGCTTTTGCTATAGGAGGCTTGGCTGGAATAGGGGCTGCCTTTACCGGAGGAGGCTTGGCTGGAGCTTTGTCTTTGGATGCCTTCTCCTGGGTTGTGTAGGGCCACAGCCGCTTGTATGGTGGCAGCCCACCGGGCTGCGCCTTTTCTCTTCTGGCATACACTTGCAAGGGCTTGGCAGCATCTGCAGTTTTCTTTTCTTCCTTGGCGGGCGGCACTAGATTTTCCTCTGGGAGGGCAAAGTTGGCTTCGCCGTCCAGGATCATGTAGAGTTCATCGTCCTCTATGGCGTTGCCGGCCAAAGTCTGGATGTAGTCTTGGTGCGGTGTGCGGTCTTCCTCCGAATGCGGGTCGTTGCACGTAGTGCACCGGTTGACACGGTCGGAAGGACCGAGGTTGGTCTTCGATAGCGGCATTTCTCGGAGGCGGACGCCTCTGCAGTTGTTGTTACGGAGGCCTGTCTTTTGTTGGCGCCGGGGGCGGATATGGCCTCCTAGGAGCGAGGTCCATCTGGGCCTGCTTCTTCTTCAGAGCGGTCATGTCATTGGACATGGCATGATAACTTGAGGCCAAAGCCCGTACCTCCTGGAGGATTGTGTTCTGAATGTTATTGTCAGGAGGCGGCAATTGTGCCGGTGGAGGCAATGCGGCTAATGGAGGAGGATTGGAATAAGGTGCGTATTGCGGGGGAGCAGGGAGTGCTTGGAAAATGCGGAGGAGGAGGCAGGTGAGGATAATGCATTTGCGGCGGACCATAAGGAGTTACGACCGGCGCCGGATTCCATTCTTCTTGGGGTTGCTGCCCTGATGTGGACGGCGCACCACCAGAAGCTGACGGATATTGGGATCTGGGGAAGTCGGGATGAATGGGTTCCTGCACCCTGGACGGGAGTCTGCCGATGGAAATGATATCCGCTTCAGCTTGCTGGGCAGCATCGTACAGAGCAGGAAACGAGTCTATTCTGGCAATCTTCAGCAACAGGCATATGTCTGAGTTGAAGGATCTCAGGTAGTAGTGAGCAGCCATGCCGGTGAAGGCCGAAGTTCACGAGGTACCCGTTTCGAGGATCTCGCAAACCTGATGTTAAAGTCGGACACCTCCTCTTGGGGGTGTCTCTGGATACTTTGGGCCCGATGCGGCAAAGAAGTGGGGTCGGCGGACTCGTTGCATCCTTTCACGAGCCTTACGGCGAGTGGGGCCACCACTGTGATAGATCCCTACGCGGCGATCTCCACCGGTAGAGAAGCTTTCCCCTTAGGGAAAGGGCCGGCGAGACGGGTCTTCACACTTTCGTCGATAATGGAGTGCAATGCGGCCGGGGCAAGGATGTCCTGGATGTGCTCGTACGCCGTCTTGCCGTAGCCGTCGTATGTAGGGATGGACTTTAAGGCGGCGGGGGCACGGCTTGCTGTCCGACCGGGGCCAAGGGCCCCGTAGGAGTCCACCGCCGGGAAGAGATCATCATCATTCTGCTGCTGGGCAGCCATTTCTTCTTCTTCTCCTCCGTCGGTTGTATACTCAGTGTCGGTACCTTCCGAGGATGTAGATTCCTCTTCTTCCTCGGCCTCTTCTATTTCGTTCTCAGCTCCTTCGACCTCGGCTTCGGCTTCTTCTTGGATTTCAGCCTCGGCTTCGTCGACACGAGCTTGTTGATCGGCCAGCCTGACAATTTCGCCTCGAGCGTTGATGTCTAGTTCGTAAAAGGCAGGCGGGTTTCTCGGATCCCTTGCTCGCCACCTTCTCGTTTGCATGAAGGTGCTAGGACCGGTCTTTCGGACTCAGAGGATATGTTCGTGCGAGTCGCCAGGTGTTCTGATTTTGAACAGCAATGAAGCGAACACCGGTGCTTCGATTCTGTTTGGGGGTGGGAAACTTCCTTGTCCCACCGGGCGTGCCAGAAACTGTTGGTCACGAATCCGCCATGAGGAAAGGATTTGTTGCTATTGCGCCCTAGGACCCGCAAACCAACATTGAAAGGCCGGAAGGAAGGAATGCCTTCCGTGCCAATCTCCGGAGAAGGCCGGCTTCTTGTGGGGTTTTGAGGTTCAAGATAAGAGTGCAGGAAAGAGATAAAAATGCGAAAGGGATTCCAAATTAGATTGGAGTTGGGTGGGGGGAACTAACGGTGCGGCAACGCATCAATCACCACTACTAACACCAATATAACCATAACACACCACTATGGATGCTGTCACTAGCCAGTAGAACAGAGCCGGGTATATGTTTTGTGTTAAGAGCCAGAAGCACAGCTACAATGGTTCCCTAACAGACATTCCCTCCAAGGAACTAACAGTACGGCAACGCATCAATCACCACTACTAACAACACTATAACACAAAACATAACCAGAAAACTGCCACTAACGTTTGCCCTATATATCCTCTGATTTATGCACCTCAGGAATACCTGACCACCAAATGCTGAAGTGAATCAACAAGCCATGACACAGGAAAACGTAAGGCAGAAATGTCAAGGAGAGGCAGCATACAAAATAAAAATAGTATAACAGACACCAAGTGTATGTATTATATTAAAAGGCGAAGCACGGCTACAATGGTTCCCTAACGGACATTCCCCTTCCACCACCTTACAATGAAAATGTGGTGGCTATTTATAGCTTGAGAACCCCCGATTACATTTATGGGCACAAAGTCCCGATCAAACATTAGGCGACAAAAACAGCCGCGGAGGCTGCGATGCTTGACTTTGTCGAGGCGGGTGTACCCGCGGCATGGTCTCCCTGAAGGCTGTACGGATACGTGGCAGCGCGTTAGGTAGAACTTCTCATCGGCGGGAATGCGGGTAGGCTGAAGCGAGTAGAACCTCCAATCAGCTTTAAAGGCGGTAGGCGGCATAAGTAGTGCATCCCATGCTTGTCCTTGTGCTCGGCACGTCTTGGCTCGGATCCCAAAGTTGGACACTTGTCGGATGATGCTGCTTGACACGTGCTTGCCTTGAAAGGCAGTTTATCCAACTTCGCCCAGGATCAGAGCGTCGTCGGGTTGCGCAGGTGAAAACAGCGCGGTCGGGAAGGCCTTCATGCCTTGGGTACTTTCGAGTTTATTCCCCTCTGCGCACTGTCGAAGGGCGCACTCCGACTTGTGCGAAGTCGGGTTGCGCACGGTGAAAGCTGATTTCTACCGCCGTACGGACTTCGCCCTGGAAAGGGGCGCACTCCGACTTCGCTGCGAAGTCGGGTTGCGCCCGACACTTAGTCATTTTCTGCCCGCACTGCTTACCAAGTGCGCCCGAAGCGGGCGCACTCCGACTCGCTTGCGAAGTCGGATTGCGCCTGAACACTTGTTCTTCGGTTGATTTCGTCTGCCTTGCGCACTTTGCACTCTGCTGCGCTCCAAGCTGGAGGGCGCACTCCGACTTCGCTGCGAAGTCGGATTGCGCCCTGACACTTAGCCATTTTTCGGGGCAAGCTGCTGTCATTTTTGAGATTTGACTGAGGGGCTCAAGAGAAAGAGGGAAGAATGAGAATGTAGGGAAGAGAGAGAAAGAGGGAGAAGAGGAAGGGGAAAGAGAGGAAGAGGGAAAGGGAAGAGCAACTGTCCCTATTGAGGTTTTGATCCGTAATAGCATAGTGCTGATTTTTGTAAAAGGTTTTGGGTCAACCCGGAAAACCCGGATGTAATGAAATTGTTCCTTAATTACCAAAAAAAAAATGGATCAAGATCTGATATGAGGCATCTTATCTACATGTCCATACTTGCTACCTTATAGACAAAAAGCAAAATCAGTCTCTGAAACTGGAGGCCTTCATTGTTGGCTAAACAAACAATTTCCAAATACAATGGAGAATCGTAAAACATTTCATCATTCACAGGTCAATTGGATGTCCCATCCATTCTTGTAGATTTGGAAGACTATATAGTCATACACTGGTATCATCAAATCAAATCCTGGATGAAATATAATTGGTGCAGAAAAAATCCATATCTTTGGAATTATGCATTTATCAAATAGGGAATGAGGGCAAATTCTATTTTGTCCAAAGCTGCTGCTTTATGAAGAATTGATTTCATTTCAAAGACTACTCAAACTTATAATTGTCAAGTATCAATGCATCTGTAGCACAGATTATCTTCCCATCTAGAAACCAAAAACTAATAATAATAATTCAAACTGTTTCAACTTTCAAAGCATATGCTTCTCAAAATCCATAACGAAAAGTCATGTGTATTGATATTGGATATTTGCTGGCTGACCAGGAATAAACAGGGATCTTCTGTAATCAACTTTGTCCTAAAAAGTGCTGTAGCAAACCACCAATAATCTGTCTGGACAAATTGCACAAATCCTGAGTGCCATCCCCTAACAGTATTTCATTTTGTTATGGACTTTAGTTAGTAATAATGATTAATGAAGTCAAAGTAAATAGACTTGGCTGGTAAAGTTAAGTTAAAATACACCTTCACAAGGAAAAATATTTAAAACATTAACCTTCTAAACAATCACATTCATATATATTCATATATTTTCCTCTTATTTTTTTTCACTTCATACTGAACACTCAAGGGCTTCCTCAAAGTCTACGTAGATGTGGGGGGTAAAAGCTAGAATTTAATATATAATTTCAAGTTATTGTTTAAATCAGCATTGCTACTATTATTATAAACATCTAGCACCACTACACCATGAGATCCTTTCTTTATCAAGAATAAAAGGGGAAAGCCAAGGTTCTTTATGGCATACAACCATGAATTGTTCATAGGATGTCACCTTGCCAATAGGTGTTCATTAGCATCATGGGAAAATTCCATCGTTAATTTTGTGCCCAAAGCATGACTCATATTAAATAAAGTAGTCATTATAATAAGTTGGTCATATTTACCCTAATAGTAAGAGGCTCTAAGGAACTAAAGACTATAAGTTCACTTGAGTTATTTATGGTTTTATTCTAATGGTGAGAGGCTGTAAGGCACTACAAAATTATAAGTTCACTCGAGTTATTTATAGTTTGTTTCTAATGGTGAGAGGATCCAGGTCTCTAAAGATTGTCATCATGTGCCCATGTTGTTAAGGCATGAAGCTTCAATGAAGTTTTTTTACAACAGGTTAGAATGGCCATAACACTTTCATGCATAATGCAAGAAGCACCATATACATTACAGAGCTTGATCACCACATGATTTTAGAGTTGTGTAGGATTGCACTAAACATTAATAATTACAAGGTGCTTATTATGTTTGTTAAAGGATCACAAAGGCCAATAGTTGATAATAAGTACAATAAAGAGAGGTGCTGAACCTTAGCTCCATATTTGACTCCTCAACGCTGCAGCCAAATAGAAAGCATTAAGGGTTTGCTTGCAATCTTAGAAGTCAAAGTGGATGACAAGCAATAAAATATATTTTGATGTGATGAAACAGCCTTCTCCATGGATTTTGAAGACTAGTAAAAATGGCTTGTGTAGAAACAGAAGTATAAGACAAATATGTGATAGACCTGTTCAAAATACCGAGCATCACAACAACAAAGAAATGCCAGTTCAATCCATAGATGATCAGTGGTTGACCAGATAAACAAACATAGAATATGTACAAATGGTTTGCAAAAGAAGATGAGATGTTGGACTATGAAACCATATTAAATGGCATGCACAAGAGAACGTATTCACTAAAACTGGAATTCAAGTTAATACAAGGTCCAAATACAAGGATATGATAAAGTGGATATCAAATATGCCAAAAGCTTTACACTTTAAAGTTTATATATAAAATCTAACTAGAAATGAGATAGCATAATACATCTGAAACACAAACTAACGCAGGTCATTCCAGTAACTGAGAAATATCATCCTACAAAGAAAAAAAACAAAGAAATTACATTTATTAAGTCTATCTACAAACTCACACATACTAAGGAAAGCAAGCATGCAATATCACACATACTAAGGAAAGAGAGCATGTAATATCACAAAGATGCCTTTTAAGATAAAGGCCAAAAACAGGTGCACACCTCTCACTAGATGGGCTAAATCCTCCAAAGGAGTGATCAAAGGAATCCTTGAAGAAAGTAATCCAATTTTAAATATAATAATGACAATTTTGGCAAGACATTAAAATACAAAAGATCTACCTGATCTTGAGAGTTGAATGAGCAGCAATTTATGAAGTCATAATGACCATGAAAAGTCGAGCAAAGGCGGCCACTCCACACATCATATGCCTGCAATTATATATAATATTTTATATTCTTTCAATTTTCTAGCCTTTGCTGCTAAATATTTTGACCCAATAACAAATAACAGCCACAATTATATAATTAAATAGATTACTAATACTACCTTTATGGATGTCAAACACGGAACAAAGACAAGTGATGAGTTAGGCGTAACAGCTACTTGAGTGGCTTTGTTTGGTCTTATTCGCGTAGCCTCGTAGTTTACTAGTGTATTGCAACCAGATTCAACATCCCATAACCTTAATCTTGAATCAGTCCCTACAAAAGTCGCACAAATAAATCTTACTGAGAGAAATGACTAAAACTATGTCAGATAAGTTGCCCTTCTCATTTTTCAATGGGGAAAGAGAACCAAAACATTCATATATTAAAATAGAACAAAGACATGCATATCTAATACCTACCAGCAGTTCTTTTCCAGCATATATATATATCTAGTTACTATATCTTCACAAAGTGTTTATTACTGTAAGAGAAGTTAAAAAAAAAACATAATTTGTTCATTGCATCATTCATAATACAAGGTGATTAAAAACATCAACAAGATGCCAAAACGCTAATGCAATGTCACAAACGCTTTTTTGATACAGCCAACCATATTTAATTATATTTCAAAAAGGTTTTACATGAACTGGCCAAGACATTAATGCAACTTAAGTCCTGAGTACAAAGGTCATTCAACAACACACTTCAAGAGTAAACATTATTACATTAACAGCAATATTCTTTTTTTTTTTAAAAGTGCCACAAGAAGTATTTAATAAACTGTAACCAACATGGAAGCTGTCCCACTCCATGGGATTCAAACTTAAGAGCTGCATTCCAGGTTTGAACCTGGGACTCCTCCAGTAAGTACCCCAACTTAAGTTCTTCCTAGACCTGACAGGCTGAGAGAGCAATATACTATCATAGTGAATGCTTAATAACACCAACCAACCCACTAATGTACACTACTAACTAGTAACATCTCAATATGGATTTTCCACAAAAACACTACTAATAAGTAACAGTAAAACCTTCCCCCATAAAGGTGATAGGCAGGTCATTACATAGACCACATCCAACAATCAATGCAAACACTTCTAACACAAATAGTTAATTACAATTGCATATATCTCTCACAGTATGAATGGAGAAGAAGTTATAAACTGCAAAATTAAACACAATTTGCTTATTCATGAAAAATGCATTGTACAACAGAGATTATATCTCTCCCTTACTTGAACCATCATCCTTGTTGAAATGTGTAATCTTCCCCCATTGGCCAAGGCAGACATTATATGATTTATTGCATTAATCCATGCCTGCGGGCTAACATTGAACAGTGTGAGATAGGGTTTTTTGTATAAGCCTATGGGCCCATAGTTCACCCTGTGAAGTTAACATTGTAAAGTCAAATTTATACCCTAACCTTACTAATTTATCGGTTACGGGTTTTATGTAATTATTATGTAAGTATAGCGGCATTTAAACCTCTTCAACAATCAATTGCATCAGTATGTGATTATTTATGATTGTCACAAGTGTTTGAGTACCCAAGGGCATCCTTCCATCTTCATGTTCCTCTATCGTTCACTTTTGCTATGAGATCTAGGTCTATGTTCCATAGAGTTTCTGGAACAGGGATGGCACAAGATGGCAGGCCACATCTCCAGGATGGTAGGGGTTTGGCCCTAAATTTGGGATGGCAGCGGGTCCTCTAAAGAACGGTAATTGGATTTATTAAGCAGAAATTATAAATATGTAACATAATATATCATAAAGGCATAGGAATTTAGGAATTAGGAACAATTTAAAAGCACAGAAAACAATGAACATCAAATATCCATCATTCATGTAACAATAAAATTTAAAAACCATAGGCAAATAGGATTCTCAATTCAATTACAGTTTAAGTTCCAACTACATAAACAAAATGAAAGTGAAACCAAGTTCTCAGAGTTTATGCAAAGGCATGTGAAAAGTGAGCTTGTTTGGTATTTGCTTGAATGAAAGACTTAATGAACTTATTGCTTGAATGAAAGACTTGATGAACTCTCCTTTGATTATGGAAATGCAAATGGCTGTGTGCACTCTATTGTTGGTATTTGGAGTAAGGTTGTGTTGGACTTTACATGGATTCAATATGAAAGCATGTTAAAGTGCTGTAAAAGTTGCTCCTAGTAACTCTACATCTCCTACACCTATGAGGAGATAGACACGAAGTAATCTATGGATTGTAATGGAAAGGCATGTCTGATATTACTTACTTTACTCGCAAAACAACAAAGAAGATTTGTTATGAGTCATATCCTGTTACAGGCTTGACAATCCTCTCAGGGGCATTGTAGACATGTTCTGTGATGTTGCAGGGCTTTTAAATGTGTTTGTGCTTCATTTAAAGGCCTGTTATTTGCATACCTATATAGGCATTTATATCTCTGGATGACCTGTACATGCATTATACCTGTTTGGAAAACCTATTACATGCATTGGATGTTTTCTGCAAGACCTGTGACTCCTCTGACAGGATCATATTAACATTTTATGGTGAATTTCTTCTTGGATCTGATTGAAGGAAGCTGGATAGTTTTGTGGTTGTGGCGATCTTTCTTTTCTTCTTTTTTTTTCTTTTTTTTGAAATTTTGTTTGTTTATCTTAATCCCCAAATGGGGTAGACGCCATCTGGAACGCCCAGTCATCTCAGGGACAGCCGAGGAACATCCCGAGCATCCCAGGTGCACCGAGGCATCCCAGAGATGTCCAGACATCCAGGGATGTCTTAGCCATCCCCACGACACCTTGGGGACACCTGGCATCCCAAAGACACTGTCTGGCGTTGTCCCCCTTTGGGAACGGCCACCCCCAACTTCCCAAAAATGGGGACATCCTGGGGATTTTTCATCCTTGTCCCCACTTTCCTAAGACATGAGGGCCAGTGAAACGAGAGTACCTTCCAGAGCTTCATGAGTTATTACAGTTGAAGCGGCACAAGAAGCAACTATAAATACATCTATTTTCTGAAGAACATTATCTCCATGGGCAACAAATCAAAGTCTACAAATTAAGAGGGAAAATTCAATTTTTTTTTTTTTCCCTCTATTATTCCTAATGCAAGGGGCTGCATTTCTCCAGATTAGAGGCATGGATATCCTCAAGGTGTTTGACCAAGGTCAAGCCCCCAAGCCTAACAGCCTTGGCATATATGTGGAGTCATTTGTTTTGTTTAGTACATGTAGTCGAATCCCTCCTTTAGCATTCTCTTTTGCTTTTAGCAGTGTGGAGATGGGCAACTGCTTGTCATCTTCAAGAAGCACTGTCCATCATCTCTCCATCCTAGGCTTTTCCTAACTTGGTCAGTGTGGCTTTGTTGGGCTTTTGCACCTCTAGAGGTTGCATGTTCGATACAAGTCAAATCCCATTTTAGCTTTTCTCCCACAATTCCGGTGTTGGGCATTCTTCGATTAATGGGAGGCGGCCTTGTCTCCAACGAGCAAAGGCACCTTGTCCTCATGATGCCTTGATCTGCCCAACTAGCTAGTGAGCATTGATGTCGGCTTTGTGGACCCAAGGGTTGCGAGGTCAATACTCACCCCTTCCTTTTTTGATCTCACAATTTTGGACCTTCATTTGCTTTCTAGTATGGTGGTCAGCATAGTCTCCAAGGGAGTAGGCATCCTCCCTATCTGCTGGCATGAATAGTTGATTCGGCTAGCAAGTGTAGGCGTTAGCATTGTCTAGCTAGGGATCGCAAGGTCAATCCTTGCCCCTTCCTGTTTTGGCAGACGATTGTTCTTTCACCTCAACAAGTCCTCTTGTTCATCTAGTGGAGGTTTTCCCTTTGATGCTTGAGCATGTGGACTCCCGGCTAGCATAGTTATCCTATGGTGCTCACGACCTTGGAAGTGCAGGTTTGACTGTTACTTGTCCCCTTCTTTGCTATGTTGCAGTTTTTCATTGAGATGCTAGCCGACATGGTTGTTGACATAGAGGTTACATGACAAAAAACAAATTCTACACACACACAAGAGCATCAATGGCCAATCAGACAAAAAAAGTGGCACTTCCTAATTTGCATGCAGCATCCATAGCATTCAAGTGGCGAAACCGGAGCACTTATAGAACACGAATCGCATTGTGCCAAGTGACAAATTCTGGTTGGGTGTGGCTTTTATAAGTTCTGAGGCCTTAATATATTTGTTGGCCTTGGGAATTAATTGTACGAAACTTCCAAATGTCATAACTTCCACATACAGAAGTGTATTCAGCCCCCTTTTTCGGATCACATAATTTTTGGAGCTCTTCGCATTAGTGGCATTGGTTCAAAGACTTGTTGCAATGTAGGTTGCAAATTTTGGCGTGATGGATCCTCAGGCTTATATCATTTGTTTAAAGAACTAAAATTACAATATATGCAGAATCCAGATTATTGCGAAGTGAGAATCTTTGATGCATCTTCAAAGAAGAGGCAGCTGGATTTAAGGCATTGAAGGTAGACATAAGATCTTCAAGAGACACAAAGAAGGAAGATTTAGAATGTGTCCTTGCCAATCTCCCTTATCCATATCAGATGCTTGGGCTACTGGTTTATGTCATCTCTATTCTAGTTTATTTTCAGGTGTTTTTGAGAAATTCTGATGACTCTTCTCATAAGCAAACTCATGCAAAGGTTCTCTCATCTATGACGACTACAACAAGGTGATCCAAGGGAAAGTTGAAGCCTACAAAGAAATAGGAAGTGCACTTGTGGATACTGTAAAAGGGATGTCACCTTTCCTTGCCTTGCCTTTTGTGACTATAGAAGATTGAAACAGATTGTAAGAGGAAGAATCTTCAAGGTCTTCTTCATATGCAATCATATCAGTGGAGGGGGAATTCTATTGCCTTCTCTCCCTGGCCCCTTAGCTCAGATTATGAAGGGGCTTTGAAGTGTGTAATCTTCTCTCACTGACCAAGGCTAACATTTAATGATGCACTGCATTTGTGTAAACCTACGGGTTGGCATTGTAAGTGTGACATGGGGTATAGTATAAGCTTATGGGCCCATGGTTTTGCCTTATAAAGTTGACTTTGTAAAGTTAACCTTGTAATGTCAAATTCATATCCTAAATTTACTAATATGTCAATTAAGAATTTATGTAATTATTATGTAATAATTGAGGTATTTTAACACCTCTTCCACTAATCCATTACATCGGTGTGTGACCAATTATGACTATCGCAAGTGTTTGTGTGCCCAAGGGCTTCCTTCCATCTTCATGTTCCTCTGTCGTTCTCTTTTTGCTCTCTATTCCTCTTTTGCTACAAGACCTAAGCAATGTGCTGTTTTAGTTTGTTCCAAAAATCATTCTAAAATCCATCATGGTGTCAAAGTGGATTTGAAGTGCCATTACTTGGTCATGCAAAGGATTTTTTTCCAGAGCCTGCATTCCTTCTTCCAATTATTAGAGCAAATTATCTTTTAAAGGCCCCCATTTGGGCCCATGGGCACCAAGTTGTCTAGGAAGCTCAGCTGTCCACAGGAAGGTCAAGGGGCCATTTCGACATCCCTGGACCATCCCAAGGATGTGTAGCCACTGCCCGAGACAATTGCTTTTTAGGGTTTAAAACACCAAATACAGTGGGTACAAATGAGGTTGGAATGTCCCCACAGAACATAGGTAATTTCCTTGCAAGGTCCCGAGGGGAACAGGATGCATTCCTGCGGAAAATAGGGAATTTCCCATGAGAATCAATTTGTTCAATTTTGTTTCTACCCATAGGCAATGAAAGCCCAATGACAATACTTATTTTTGTTATCACAGAGATGACAATTTGAGTCATGGATGTGCTCTCATCATTCAGTAGTCTGGACAAGATATGATTTTCTTTCCATCTGATTGTTGTCAAGCACTAAATCAAAATCCATACATTACAGATGAGCTGCTCCACTCTGGGATAGAGTTGCAATTGAATGAAGAGAAGTTGTTTTATTTCTGGACTTTAAGCAACAAACCACACAGAATTATCAAAACCAAGCAAAGATGGGTGCCATCTTTCTTATGAAAATTTGAGTTTTCCACTTTCTAATTATAGGAACCGCAGATTAAGATAATAACTACACCGGGATGTAGGTTAATGTTTAAAATGATGCTGTGGCACATTTCTAACTAAATGAATGCAATAAAATTACAAATAGAGAATGTTTTTGCTTTAGCAGAAAGTATCTCACATCACATCTTTACCATGACAACAAGCCATATCCAAATCAACAAAGATAAAAGGAATTAAGCTAGAACGAAATGCATATACAAGTTCAATCCAAAAATACTCTAAATGAACAAGAATAAGAAACAAGTCCACCCATCAATAGTTTTAAGCAGATGCAAATATGATGTAATCAGAGACATGCCTGCACTAAACAAGTGTAGCCCATCATTTGTCATTTGCAATCCTGTCACTGCACCATAATGAGCAGCCGCTCGATTCTGGGTTGATAACATACCACGATGCTGTTTTTGTGTTAACGGTACTTTTGTTTTTCCTTTGCCCAATTGGATGGAAGATTCCATACCATTCCCAAGAGACCCTTTTCGCTGTGGTGCCCTGGTCTTTGTAGTATTGCAGTTGCTGGAAGCCAGAAACTGTGCTAATAAATCCATAACAAATGTGTTGATAAGAGATAGAAGCATGTGTATAATACTTAAGAAGCCACTATTCATCATTATCACCAATAGCAATGACAATTCCCAAACAAACATTTTTGAAGCGTATGGTAGAATAATAACCCATAAAAGATTCTCCTTGTGTAAGATAAAATGTCAACCTAAATGAAACGGATATCACAAAGGAGGATATTAAAGCACAATAACATAGATTGCATCATGTGAAAGATCAATAATGTCTACTACTACATATACAGAACATACTTTGCACGTTGATATGCTTTTTATATTTCATTTAAATGGAAATTTCAAACAGATTTCAAAAAGAATCTTAGCAATTGCACTTTAAAACAGATGTGCTCATCTCTTCTTCCCAAAATGTCTATAATGTACATCACATAGAAATAAAGGTGAAAAGGAAGTACTTTGGTCTTTGCAGCAGTGCTTTTAAGAATAGGCGGGCGCCTCCCAGTTTGAGACTGAAACTGGTCTAATACTCGGAAACATCCAGCTCGTCTGATGTCCCAAAACCGTATGGCACCATCACAACCCCCTGTCACTACAATCCATTCATTTGAAGCAGACCACTGTATAGCCCAAACTCCATCTGCCATTACAAGCATATATATAGTATCCTATTAATTATGAGAAAATAATTTAGATGTTATTATTTTATATGTCCAAGAAGATTTCTAATCAACTCTGGGAATTCCAAGTACTAATTAAAGCTGGATATATTCCAACATATACAAGAAAAGCAGAAATTGTTGTACTAGTTTCCTTAATGATTCTGGTCTTTGTCATTATTTCAAATCTTTGATTCATATAGATATGAACAAAGAAATTATATCAATGCAGAAATTGTTGTACTAGTTTCCTTAATGATTCTGGTCTTTGTCATTATTTCAAATCTTTGATTCATATAGATATGAACAAAGAAATTATATCAATGTTTGTGAATGACCAAAGCAAATCAACAGGGCTCTACGTACAATTTGTTAACATTACATAGGGGAGCCAAAAGAACTCCAATTATTTAAGTACAACTAAGAATTACAAAACGTCTGTCATTATGTAGTATAGTGCAGAACCTCAAATGATTTAAGTACAACTACAAAATAACACAATACAAATAGCCATGTATGATCATGGTACAAATGTAGAGCAAATACAATAGTCATGTATCAGAAAAATCCATTCCCAAAGAGAATGATCTAACTGATGAAGAACACATCTAGAAGACAGGGCAGCTGCTGTTCAATATCAGGAGATGAAAGGTCAACGTTGTCATCAAACACCATAAAGGATTCAACGCAAGATTTGATGATATTTATGGTGGAGTGGCTTGATACTGAGAGAACAGGGGCAAGCAATCATAGAAGTGCATTTTTCAGGCACTCTCCTACTACCAAGACCAAACAGCCTTTCAAATGCAAAATGGAATTTGGCAATGCAGACTTGTATAGTCCACCTAGACTGAAAGCGAGTGTGGGATAGCTGGCTCTCTATGTCAAAGGTTGATAGGTCATCTGCATCTAGAATGTGAGAGAAGGAAAATAAGGTCCTCCATGTCTACTCCACAAAGAGGGAACTATCTCAAAGCTCTAGCTTTATCTGTTCAGGTAATTGTACCATCCAGCAATCATTTAGTGCCCCCAAAGGCTGGAAGGGAATGAAAAAAGGAGATGATTAGCCTTCTAGTCCTCAACATCCCCCTCAACGTGTGATGTCTAAGAGCAACTGCTTCATGGACGTATAGAGACAAACATCTCTGGTCAAGATAGCACAAGAAGGTAATAAGTGATCCCCTTGAATCCCTATACAGGCAAGAATAACTCTCTCTAATCATGTAGTAGATACAGTGTCTCAAGATAAATTATGCATTTGTCTTCATCCCCTGGCGAATGCAAAAGCAACAAATCACCTACCACATTGGACATTGACGTTTGTGTTAGCTCTAGGTCATAAATCCAACAATACCAACAGGCCACTTTATATTGTAGTATAGTTTTTGAGAATTTATATCGTGCAATCCAGAGGAATAATATAACAGAACAGAACACACAATGCAAAATAAATGTGTTTTATGATAAACAGCAAACCACAATAGAACACATGACCATAAACAGCAGTTTCATTGAACTCTAGAAACAATATAATGATCAATGGTCGATCCAGTCTCTCCTATCAATACATTAGTAACACAATCTCACAACCTCATCACATCCATCAACACTAACCTCAACCACATCTCAAAGACGACTGGAACAAGAAGAATACATAGGATTGATGACATACCTGTAGCCAGTTGGCAATTGCCACACCTACCCAACTACCTAACTAAATTACTGTACACATGAAAAGAATAAAGGTACCCCATAGTATTCAGCATACAATTTTATTACAAACACGTCATCACAACTATATACATGCAACAACTATACAACAAACAAATATGACAAAATACATGTGACAATATTATGTACATGACTCATCAATTATTCAGCATACCATTTTATTACAAACACGTCATCACAACTATATACATGCAACAACTATACAACAAACAAATATGACAAAATACATGTGACAATATTATGTACATGACTCATCAATTATTCAATGCTTCGTTGTCTCCTAAGGTGGCACACCATCACTAAGCCTGCCTTGATCCATTACTCACAAATGTCAGCCGGGAATGATGGGAATGAATAATAAATCTAAGGATGTTTCAGCCTCCTATTCCCATCTAAAACAAACTTTTGTATAAATGGAATATCCGATGAAGAGGAATGCAGCTTTTGAAGCGAAAAAAAACAACAGTTTCTAGCTTTTATATGCTATGTCAGTTTGTTTTCTACAGCTTTGCTATTTGTTTTCTGTGTTTTTTGTCTTTGCAGAAAAGGACTCTCGTTGTCTCTTGGATGGGAGAGAGGTCTCAAAAAAGCCCATACAAAGCCGGTGCTAGAAGGAGCTGAGATTTTGATGAAGGAAATAGATCAGTTTGGTATCAGAAGCCTCAAATTGCTCAGCAGTATACCTGTGCATGGCACATACCAAGAGTGAATATAAAGCTAGTGGAGAGCCATTGATATGCATCCTAATAGAGCGAAGGAGACTAGCACAAATGGAGCCAAAAGGTGCAGAGGGGACTACTCACCATGATGCCAAACTTGCTTGGTTGGAAAGTAGCACACAGACCCTATAGCAAATGTTCACTCAATTTATGGCCAAAACGATACAAAAAGAAGGATCTAAGGGGAAAAGCTCTGCTTCTTCACAATCTCCAAATGAGATCAAGTCTGAGTTTTCCTCGGGAATTAAAGTATTCAGTACCTCCACTACCCCATTTAAAGGGGAAGCTAAACTTTAAACTCCACCTTATGATGGTCAGGTGGACAAAGAAAAGCTCAACAACCAGTTGAGACAGTTGGAAGTTTAATTGGGTTGTGCCATGGCTTTAATGATGTGCAAACGATTTATTTCACCCAGCTGATGTGGTAGGAGATTTAAACGGAAACCAAAAGAACATCTCAGCAAAACGAAGCATTGATATCCAATTGGGAGCAGTTCAAGACCTTATTCAAGAAGCAATTTTATCCAATTGAATATGAGGATGGATAACATATCAAGTAGCAATACCTCTAGCAACACGAAGGACCAGACATCCAAGAGTTTACTGCAAAATTTCAAAAGCAGACCACACTGTTAGACATTCCTTTGTAGGATTCTGGTGTGCTAATGAAGTATATATGTGGGTTGGATAACTACATACAGGAAGAGCTAGCACTTTTTGGGGTTAAATTAATAGATGAAGCTGCCAAGAGGGCTCTGTACGTTGAAGCTAAATGGAAGAGAACATTCAGGCTGGAAAGTAGTGGCCAGCAAATAGATAAATCAAGAAATAATTAGGGAAAAAACCAATAGATTAAAAGGAGTTCCAATATGGTGCAGGAAAAGAAAGAACTCCTCACAAGTGGCAATGGGAGCATTGCTATAGAATGTGGCATAGCAACAAGCAATGTTGAAAGCTACACCTACAGTTAATGCCCGAAAACAGAGCAAAGGAGATCATATCTACCCTAGTAAAAGAGAATTAAGTTGAAGATCTTGAGGTAGAAAGTATGGAGGAGAAAGATAAGAAATTAGCACTGATGACACACTCAAGCTTACCACTTTAAGGAAAAAAGCCAGAGATAAAAGATAAATGCCAAACAGGAAAAATTATTTTATGTCCAAATCCAAGTCAAGAAGACATTGGTGATAACTTTTTATTTAGTCAAAACAAATTGATTTCTGAGGCATTGATTCGCAAGTTAGGATTGCAGACCAGCAAGCATCCAGCCCCATACCACTTAGGTTGGTTGCATAAGGATGAAGAGATGAAGTTACTCCACAATGTAGGTTCAAATCTGAAATTTTGTCCAGGTTTACAGATGAAATTGAATGCGTCGTAGTGCCACTAGATGTATGTGAAGTTGGTTTTAAAAGTCCTTTTTATGGGATAGGGACGCCTTGTTCATGAGGAGAGCCAATAAGTACAAGGTGGTATAATATGGGAAGCCATCCTTGACCAATGCACATAAAGGCAAGGAGAAGACTTCATTGTTATCTGCAATTTAAGTCGAGTGACTAATTAATGTCAACAAAAAAACTGTATTGCTAGTGGTGAGGTCCAAGGATAGAATAGAAAGGTAGAAGGAAGCAAAAGCCTCTAGACAAGCGTGGACTCCTGACAAAACAAGCAAATGGATAATATGTTGTTGTGTTTTGGGAAGTTTTCCTAAATCCCAAGGGACTATTGCCAAAAGACCAATTGAACATAAATTAATCTATTGCCAAATGCAACAGTGCCCAACTTGGAGTTATATCAAACTTCAATACATGAGAATGTGAGGAGATTAAGAAGCAAGTACAGCCACTATTGGAGCAAGGAACTACCAGATCAAGTACATTGCCTACTGCATCCGCAGTAGTGCTAGTTCCCAAAAATGATGGGACATAGCACATGTGCATAAACTTTCATGACTTGAACAAGATCATGATTAGAAACCAATATCCTTTACCCACAATTGGCAATCTTTTGGTTCAAACATATCTAGACTTAAAATATGGGTATTATCAAGTCGAAATTTAGGAGGAAAATGTCTGGAAAGAGCTTTCAAGGCGAAACAGGGGCTTCATGAATTGCTGGTTATGACCTTTGGGTTGTGCAAGCACCAGCGATCTTCATGAAATTGACGAATAAGGTATTGTGGCCTTTCCTAGATTCTTTAGTTACAGTATATCTTGATGATTAATTAGTCTTAAGCAAAACTTACAATGAACACCTTCAGCATTTGAAGCAAGTTTTTCAAGCCTTGACAACTCATAAGTTGCATCTCAAACTTGGCAAAGTGTAACTTTGGAAAACAGTCACTAACTTCCTCAGGATTCAATGTTGGAGGTGTGAAAATCATATTGGAATGGCCTACACCAACTACGTTGACAAAGATGCAGAGCTTTATTGGAGCTGCCCAACATTTGATGAAATTCATTTCTCACTTTTCATAAATTGCTGCACCTTTACATGCATTGTCCAATGGAGGAGGAAGATTCCAATGCGAAAAAGACCAAGAAGTTGCATTTGATACTTTAAGAAAGAAGATCAGTGAGGCACCTATGTTGGGGCTGCCAAACTTGCAAATGCCCTTTGAAATTAAAGCTGATGCTTCTGGTTATGCATTAGGAGCCATACTGATGCAATATTGTAAACCAGTAGCATACCATTCTGAAACTTTTTCCAGCACAGTACTTATCCTATTTATGATAAAGAGTTATATGCAATGGTCCAAGCAGTGAAGCATTGCAGGCATTACTTGCTAGGGAAAGAAACCATCATACATACTGACCATAAACCTTGCAATTCTTACAAACAAAACTGAAGTCGCAGCAATGCCATCATTTTAATGGATGGCATTCCTACAGCAATTCAATTTGATTGTAGAAACATGGAGGAAGTCAATAATAAGCTGCCTGATTTGTTTTCTAGGCCACCAAAAGTTTCACCACAGGGAGTTGTAATGCAATTGCAGTCATTTTGACATGAAGATTTGAAGCAACAATATGCAGGTGATAAAGGTTTTAGCCTCATTTGCATTGCATTGCATTGCAACGCATGGACCACGCTAATAAAAGGAAATCCATGGCAGATTTCAAAGTGGATGATGGATTGCTCTACTGATATAATAAGCTTTGCATACCATGAGGAGGAGGTGGGTTACAGTTGATGCAAGAAGCTCATACTTCCAAAGTGGCTGAACACTTTGCGGTTGGTAAAACAATCTTCAATCTCCAAAGATATGTGTACTGGTCAAAAATGCAGGCAGACACAGAGAAGTTTCTTAGAGGATGTGTCATGCAGCATATCTAAGCCTTTGAATAGAAAATTGAGACTTTATACATCACTTCCAGTGCTACCTCATCCATGTGAAAGTATATTGATGGACTTTCACGAAGGATTGTCCAAAACCAGCTAAGGCCATAACTATCTATTTGTGGCAGTAGATAGGTCTAGTAAAATGGCCATTTTAATCCCTTGTAAAAGAAAAATATTGTTCTTTGAAAAATTTTGGGTGCATTTTGGGCTGCCAACATCAACTATATCAGACCAAGATAAAAGATTTCTACTCAGGTTCTCAACCACATTATGGAGTTTGATGGACACAAAATTGAGGCATAGCACTGCCTTGCATCCACAAACAGATGACCAAACAGAAGGTGTGAATCGAACACTTGTTCACATGCTTAGAGGACACAACTAAAACATCGAAGGACTTGAGATGAAAGCCTACCAAATTTGCAGCATTGTTATAATTGGGCTGTTCATAGCTCAAAAAAATCAATCACTGTTTGAAAAATCTTGAGATTCCTTCCCTGGACACCCATCCAGATATTCTTTGGGAAAGTTGATGGATATGGGCCATTTGAGGAGGGTGAACAAATCCAAGCAATCAAGTTTGTAGAAAGAATTTGAAGGATCCATAGACAAGTACAATAACATTTGCATCAAGCCTAGGCTAAAGCAAAACGATGTCATGCTTGCCACTGGATAGCTCACAAGTTTGAAGTGGGTGACATCGTATGGCTCTATTTGAGCAAGAAGCAATTGAAAGAGGAGGTGGCAGAAAGTTAAAGGCCATCAGATATGGACCATTCATAATCATTCAAAACATCGGGGAGAATGCCTTCCAACTGGAACTGCCCAACTGCATGACAATGTATTCCATTAGCAATGCTGATTGTCTCATGTTGTTTGAGCCATCCGTGCTAGAGGATGCTGCTGGCTAGACATCCACACTTCAACAGAGAGGAGGTTGGCACCAGATTTGTTAGAAGAGATAAAGCAAGATGTAGGCATTCCCCAAAAGCCAAAAACTAATCAAAGGAAGAAGACAACAAAGGTTTTCAGGCCAAAAACTCTAAAACAGGATCTTTTCTGTACTTACAAATGCCGGCTGACAAATTGAAATGAATAATATCCCTAGAAATAATAAATATAATGATGTTTCGGCTTCCTATTCCTGTGTAAATGGAATAGCCGATGACGAGAAGTGGAGGTTTTGAAGCCAAAACACATTTGCTATCTTCTTTGAGTTCTGTCTTTCTGTTTTCTACGGTCTTGCTCTTGTTTCTTGTGTTTTTGAGAGGACTCTAATTGTCTCTTGCAGATAAAAAAGGTCTGGAAAAGGCCCAACCAAAAACAGTGTTGGAAAAAGCTAGGATTTTGGTGAAGGAAATAAATCAGCCTACATCTTCCCCTTATTTCAAACTAATCTGCATCCCCGCCGACTACATAGAAATAGCACTGCTTAGGGCAGTATGGACAGCTAGAGACAAGGCTGAGAAAAAATGCCGACAAGAGTATGCTCCAATTGTTGGATCCATTGGCACACCACCATGTATCACTTGTATAATACGCTTCCATTATACACAAATAAAGATGCACAACAGGGAAGAACTCACAGATACATGTAAATACACAACAAACAGCATGTATCCTTCATATTCCAATGGATCGAACCACACAAACGACAAACATTCCTCCACCAATATACCCCCTCTAACATCATACCTCGACCAGGGTAAATGGCATACACATAGTTACACATAGTTATCACAAGAAATGATAGACAGTTGGCAACTACCCAACTACCACCAAATTACCAGTATACATGAAATCCTAAATATACTCCTTAACACATTACGTTATATTTATCAAACAATTATGTCACCACACACATGTGATAACACTACGTGATGACAACACATATGACATACTATACAACATGTCATATGACACAATTATAACTCATTATTGACGTAGTGCATGCATTCATCCACTCATGCACCAACTCGTTTGCCTACATCATTGTTGCATACTGATGCCAATGAAAAAATTACTCGCCTAATGTCTCTTATCCCTAATGCCAAAGAAATCATTGCAAGTGTGACCTATCACATCTAACTCGTTAGAGAAGTGCACATCTTCTATTTCCCTAGACATTTGAATTTGCCAGCTCTAGGACAATTACAAAATTCTCATATTCCTCCAACTTACCTAACTCCTCACTCTGCAATGAAAAAATAACCCCTTGCCCTAAGCAGTAGCCATTTGATCCTAACTCATACTTGCATTAACTGTTTGTTGTTGCTAGACCTCCTGAAGAGGCTCACTTGCTTGATCCTCAAGATCAAGTTCTATCTCTGCCCGTTGCACATCAAACTTTGTCTTTGGAGCAAGTACTAAGGTATAGGACTACCCTCGATGGCAACATCAACATGATGATGAGGTGGCATGCTCAAACCCATATCATCTAGCCTGTCCAAATTTATCTAATCTACACCACTCGACAACAATCAGCCCCTCTCCCACTTTGAGCAATCACTAACACAAAGAGAACAAAGTGATGCCCATTCTTATGCTAAGGAATCCATGAATCGCGATGGTCGACTAAAAAGCTATTGTAAATGGTCACTCTCTACTAAATCCCTGACTCTATTGTCTACACAATGGATGTGTCATACCCGAAGGCATAGTAAACTTGTGAACAAAAGGAATTGGGGGTGAATCACTTCACAATAAGCCCCAAATGGCATCGTTTCTACAATGGTTGATCATGACTACTGGGCTTCCTCATCAACATCAATAGGATCCTCCTCTTTGACTTTATGGGTTGACTACTCCAAAGACTCCTCTCAACATAGCTTTTTCATTCGAGCCATGCACCATTGTCGTATCACAAGAATTTTGAAAACTCTACACTAAATGTGTGACTCCAACCCAACAAAAAATAGTAGGCATCCCATATGTAATGGATATTGAGCGCTCTCACATGCAGTTAGTTGAAAATTTTATAGTTTTGTAGCAGATAGCATCAACACTATAGCATTTTAGAGTCATTAGAAAGTTCTTAACACTTCTTCCATTATTGGATTCCATTCATTACCCCTTACATGTGTGGAACAAGATAGGTAGGTATACTTGAGGCTCTTAACTCTCCTAATAACCTTGACATAATCAGATTCATTGCACAATTCTATTATTTGTTTTGCAGCCACTACAACTTCAAACTTTGATTTCCATGCGCTCAAAGCTTCAACACTTCTTCCCTTGTCATCGAACTTGTGTCACAATACTGCCAAATAAACTCTTGCTACTTTCTCTGACCAAACTCTTTTCTTACTAGACGACTAACTATATGGCCAAGTACTCCAAACACACACAACATATTGACTAAAAGGATATTTACAAGAAGTGTCTAGCCACAATGAACTTGATCTTTTGCATCTAGGGGTTGCAACGCCTACGCATTTCAACCAAGTAATCCTAGAACAAGTCTAGTTTGAAAAAACTGGAAGATATAAATGCAATTCACCAACGCCCTTCACACGATTCTTCATCTCATGGTTGTCATTATATAACTCCTCCCATTTACGACATTGAACCCCTAACAACATCTTCTAAGTGATGTCATCAAGCCTAATTTTCTCTTTAGGCTTGTCAAAATGTCTGCCTTGTTTGGATTTGCCCCTCCCCTTTTGTGCTATTGTAGATGGTAACACACCTTGTACATCCTATCCACTATCTATATATTCTCTATCTACTCTATCTCAATTGTGATGTGTACGGACTCCCACAACCCAATGTTGGGTACATTTGCATGCTTTGTAATTATGAATTCAAGACTACATGAATCCACTTTGCATCACTAATTGTTGTTGCATAGATGGTCATATATACGTGATATGATGCAATCTTGGGTCAAGATCCCTCTTTGTCATAGTGACCTTTTCTTTCTTCATGGCTTCAACCAATCCAGGCTCGCACATAGAAATAGTACAAAATCCGCCTTGCAGTAGATAACCAACAAACCCTAGGAGTAATCATCTAATGTTTTAGAGTTGCCCTCCCTCCACAAAATTTAGGCAATTATCCAAATGAATAAGTTGGTTGCCAGAACAAGTAACCCAAAGGTCAACAATTTAGCGATAACCTAGTTGACACCACTCATGTCAAAGTCTATACTTCAAACACTTGAACAACTAGCTAACTCTAGCCTCTTCTCTAGTCACTCCCACAAAGTTGGGTGACATCTCTACCTCTTGCCTCTGTGCACCTCTCCCTCGGCAATGATGGACTACCTGCACACACACAAGGTAGTATGCCAAAGTTCTCAACCATTGCTCAAAGGTCTCACTCATTCTATAGACTGTATTGATAGATTTTCCTCTTTCTTGCACCCCCAAATGGCTTCTAACTCCACAATGATTTGAATGATTACTGGACAGCACACTAATGTTTGCTCCCAAGGAGGGACAACCTATGGAACTGCCTTCTATACAGTGATGCCTTCCAAATGAAAGAGGAACTCTTTGATGTGAGAAATGAATTCCAAAACCTCCCAAACTTCTATTCTAAACTCATCCAAGTGCCCTACAGATACAACAATAGTGTTTAATGGCACAAGGATGACGCAGCCCTCTATGGCTGCTAAAGGCTTTGACTTAACAAACATATAAAACTTGTGTCAAACACTCCTTGCAATCTCTCGGGTGACTTCTCAAATTGTTGATTATCTCGCCATATGGGATGACCATCCTCTTGGCAACTTAATACCCTTTTTGCTAGGCAAAAACTTTTGCAACATGAAGAGTTACAGCCCTGGTAAGTGAATTATTATCTAGAACATAGAAAGCAATAGTCCTAATTTTCTAGACTTCCACTTGCCCTTCTCCAACCTAAGGGATGGCTCCTGCATGCTAAATGACAACATTTATAAGAAAAACCCTTTGGATGGTTGAAGGCCTGCTTAAGGGCAAACCCATCTAATTGAGATATGGGGACGGCCTTCAAAATATGATGATCTTAGCAATTTCTCACTCTAATCGTCAAAAACAGACGACGCCTACAACCTAGGCATTGGCCCACACTTGCGTCCCCTGCTGGTTAATACCACTTCCATGGGGTAATCAATCCAAAATCGTACAATCAATAAAAACACGAATATGAAACAAGGAGTTGAAGGGATGAAAATGAGCTAAAAGGATCAATCCCAGACATGAATTCAATCTCAAAGACACCCTTATCAACAAGGGAAAAAGCGTAACATAATGAAAATTGTTGTCTCAGTTGACGAATCGATCAATCCATGAGTCGATCCATGGTGAACTATACACGGGCATGACGTCAACCCAATCAATCAGGGTCAAGAATCAACGATTTGAAGGAATAATGAGAAAAGCATCATGCTTAACCACCAATTCATGAAATATGACATCATGAATGATGTCAAGGAGCCATTAGTCGATCGAGAGTGAGATTTGACGTCACAAAAAGTCTATTTGTATGTGATAAGATGAAGTGGTTGTTTTCTCCTTAGTAATGGCATCAAAGAGGGTAATGGACCCCACTCAACTAAACGAAGAGCAAAGGAGATATGAAGGATGAAGGCCCATCAATTTTTAGTGTAGGGCCTCAAGGTGATGTTAGAAATGATGTCAGCAATCAACCAAAGGGTCAAGGGATACAAAATTGGCAAGAAACTAGACTGAAATCCGATCATATTGGCCAATCTACAAAAATGGTTATTATAAGTGTCTAGCCTATTGAAGATAAAGCGAAGGATAGCAATGCAAGGCTCAGGCAGCCCATTTCAAGCATGCAGGTTGCAAATTTCAAGGCACCAACTCTAAATTTCAAGTAAAGCGGAAGAAAGCAACCATTTTGGGAGAAGACAAAAATCATGCAAATAGAATGTCACATAAACAGGAACTAAAGACTCATTGCCTCCACAAGATTTTGCAGTTGATCGATCCCAGAATCAATATCTTTCTTGAAATTTCTCACACATAGACTAAGAGTTTTGATTTCAGTTAAGGTAAAAAATTCTAGCTTCATAAATCAGTGCTACAAAACATTGTAAAGGGTCCTTTTCATGATCCTTGGACTTGGCATTTTACTCTTTTTTGTTCGGACATTATTTCAGCAAACTCTAATCAATTCATGTCTGTGTATGGCGAATTTACTTTCATCAATGTATATTTCATCTTACCATTGAAATGTGAATTGGAAGTGGAATTGTAGTTATTCAGTTTCAACTCATTCCCATGCGTGTTACTCCTCTTGTGAATGCATGCACACTTAAATTTTTATTGCTGCAAATGATGTGCGGATGAAATTGTAGCTATTTTTGTGGATTCTTGTGATCATTTTAAAGGATCACCATTGCCACCTAAATATTCTATTTTTCTACCATTTCTTTCTAAACTCTTTCCTCCAAATAAATATAATAGGGAGTCAGCCCTCTCTGAAGGTTGATCGAATTCACCATTGGTAATCCAGTTGTACTATGGTCCAAGGCACAATTACATAACCTTAGGCGCATCAACAGATCCCCACCTGTTCATCTCCTTCCAATCTCACGAATGCTTTGTTGAAAGTGAGGATGGCTTAACCTAAGGTGACAACATTCATATGAATATCTCAAATGGGAGGGATGGAAGGTAGTAGGAAAGTGGCAATCCTATCTAGAGGGACATTCCAATGTTGGTTTAACAATTGTTTACTTCATTGAAACAATACATTTTTTAGCCATTATCCCTTGAGTTCTACTTACTCTTCAGATGGATAGGTTTGTAGACAGGCAAATTGACATGTTTGCGTAATCAATGAATAAGTTTTGTCATTTTGTGTTATTTTGTAGTTTGTACACAAAGTGTTTGACGAAATGTGTGTATGTATAATTAATAAAGTTATAAAGTTGTGATGTAATGTTGTGTAATGTTAAGTGAAGTATTAGTCATGTACGGACGAGTCATAAGTTGTTAGTTTGTCTTGTAGTTGGAAATAAAATGTAAATATAAGTTAATGCATATCAAATATAATTTAAGAAAATGATGAGGTTTCGAGTGGTTAGTAAGTTGGAGGATGCAACTACCACCTTAATTGTATAAATAAGACCCTTCCCCGATTCATTCATGTTGCAGTTGTTGTTATGGTTGGCCAAAGTGTGTTGTTGGGGTTGTTGTGTGGTTGTGGTTGGCATTCGTGTCATTGGCATGCAAGGAGAGATAGTGTAGAATGCATTGGAGATACTCTACACAGGATCGCAGATTGTATATGTAAGATAGTGTCGTACGCATTCCATTGTACAGGCAGAATATAATGCAATATCTACTCATATTCATCATTCATCTATTGTATTTGTATGTACATTGCACATGTTATCATTGATAATTACTGCAATAGATAGATCTGTAGTTGTTCCTTTCAAGTTCTATATGCAAGGTTGAAGTCGCAATATGAAAATTGTCGTACAGCGAAGTTATCATATATTGAAGTCATCGTACAAGAGTTGTCGTACAATGAATGTCGTACAACCAAAGTTGTACAATGCATTGCCCAAACGTCATACATTGTTAATTGTTGTACAATATTTGTCATATCGTCATTGTCGTACAGTCATTGTTGTTTTGAGATTGTCGTACAATGGAGATTGTTGTACAACGTGGAGAGATAAGTTTGTACATTGAAGGTTAGCAGTTTGGAAGAGGATAGACTTTCCTATTTGCAGACTGAAGTGCTAATTATTGAGATGAATGCAGTCATAGTTGATCATTAAATCTATCATATCAAATTGTTCCTCCAAGGGTGGAATGCTCCCATCGTGCTACATTTGGCATCGTTGCCATTTGAAGTTCAAACCAACACTGCATGAAACTTGCTTATAGATAAATACTACGAGGATGTGGGAAAGTATGTTATATTCCATTTCTATATCCTAGCGCCATTACCTGTTTGAAGTTGGGTCAAGCTTGGTGACATGGAGTTATGAGAAGCAAATCACTCGGGAAGGTGCACAACAACAACAATGGAATGATTACAATGCAGCCAACGAAGTAGATGAAGACATAGACTTATTTGTTGACGTTGATGAAGGACCGATGCATGAAGCGGTCATGCAAGCGAATGCGCAACCAAACGTGCAAGTGGACACGCACAGATGAGATGGGCAAGAGTTTGTGTGGTAAGAGTTGCATGATGGAGCATTGCATGTCGACAATAGAGAGTTCCATGATAGCAACAGTGAGTTGCATGTCAGCAACGAAGAGTTGCATATTGGAAATAGAGAATTGCATATCGAGTGATGAATCAGATGATGACGATGGAGAGTTTCCTTACGCAATGGTGAGGAATTGCATAATGGCGATGTATGTATGGTGCTGGAGCAATTGCAAGTTGATGTGTCCAATGGTGAGCAGGACGGGAGTCCGACATTGGTACAAATGAAAGATGGCATGTCTAATAGTGCGCAAGACGAGAGTCCGACACTAGAGCAACCACAAATTTGTGTGCTCGATGGTGAGCAAGACAAGAGTTTGACATTGGAGCAACTGCATGTTGGAACGTTTTATAGTGTGCAAGATGGGAGTCCGGCACTAGAACTATGGGTTAGTGTGCTTGATGGTGAGCGGGATGGGAATCTAACATCGAAGCAACGGTAGGTTGGCATGTTTCATGGTGCACGGGACATGAGTTCGGCACAAGAGCAATTGCAATGTGGTGCGCCTGATGATGTGTGTGATGAAGGAAATATACTATGTGATGATTTGCGTGAAGGAGAGATACGTGAACAACCAATGCCAATGTCAAGACAGCCTATCAAAACAAAGACCAATTTTGTCATATTTTGTAAGTTTCCAATGTTTCATGAAGGGGGAACAGAGCACCCAGCCAGGCATTGGAAAATATGCCTCATGATGACCCAGATTGAAGGAGGTTATTCCTTGCGACATTTCGTGGAATCGCAATGGACTGGTACATGGGACTGCCAAAGGGCGAGTACCTAACTTGGGATGAGTTGCATGAGAGCATTCGCAAAAGGAATTTCGATTGTTCCACAATAGCGATGAGGTCATTGCTAAAATTTATAGAATGGAACAAGGAGAAGAAAGTCTATTTGTTCATACAACCAAAGGTTGAGTGGGTTGTTTACCCATTTGGAAGAAGATCCATCAAATGCATTGAAGAAGAGATAGTTCGTAGATGGACTTCTTCCTATGTACCAAAATAATATTAGGGTGATCCCTCCAACATCATATCAAGAGGTCTTGTCGCGAGCCTTGAACTTGGAAAGTGATGCAAAAACATCATTAAAGGGTTGGGATCATGTTAATGTGGACAAAAGTGACCCTGAAGATGAAAGTGATTCAGATGTTGAGAGTGACTCTGACAATCAGAGTGATGATTTTGAGAATGAGAGTAGCTCACAGTCCAAGTGTTGGGGTCGAAAATTCAGTGAAGGAAGTGACTCTGAAGAGAAGAACGATGACTCCGAGGATGAGTGTGACTCAAAGAGCGCAAGATCATTACTACAAGAATGTGCAACACAAAGGGAGATTGTACCAAGGGGGGATGCCACTGGTGATGTGGTCTATGACAACCACCAAAGAACTAGAAGATGCAAAATTGAGTATGATACTGAGGGCAGACCCATTGTACAATGTTGGCGATGCCATTTGTGAGGCACTTTGCACGTGAATGTCAAAGTGTTGCAAGTCAAGATGAACAGTGATGCGTACGGAGTTTGAAGCACCAAAGAAGAGTCACAACCCTAGACAGGAAGCAGCGGAGGTGAACTTGATGAACCTGATTACAATTGAGGAGATGAACTTGATTTCAATTGAAGAGCTAGAATTCTAGCAAATAGTTGAAGTTGCACAAGAAGAAGTTGCAAAAATGGTTGATGTAGACGACAAATTGAGTGATGCAAATGGAGTGAATGATATAGATGACAAAGAGAGAGATTGTTCGGTGTTGAATTGTCTACAAGGGCCATTTGGCCATTTGGACTGTCTGGACCCAAGCCTTGATTATCAAAGCTTATATTGTTTGAGCCTAGGTCATCAAAGTTGGAACCCTAGTAGTCTAGGGAAGACAACAAGTCCCCAGAGAGCCCTTAGGTCGTTTGTTCCAAGGGAAGGGTTGTCTAGATCCTCCCTAGGTCGTATGAGACGGTTGTCTGAGGAGGCCATATGAGCCTCAAATTGCTCCCAGGCCGTCAAAATAACACCTTGAGTTATCTGAAGATAGATCATAATCGTCTGGAGAACATAGACAGCTACTTGAAGAAAGACATAAGCAGGGTGGAATTCATGACAACATTAGTGGACAAGGGGCAGAGTCATCTGCCCCCCTCCGCCATCCATAAGCAAGTCGTACGGAGTTAGGTTGTACAAGACAAGATTTTACAACGAAGGTCTATAGTGCACTGCTCTACGGCAAGATACCGTATAGCACATAAGTGTACAATATGAGGTCTACAACACAACACCATACAACGAAAGACAATACGACAAAACGTCATTTAGCAAGAGTCTGTACAACATAATGCAATATAACGAGAGGTCGTACGATAGGAGGCCATACATCGAGAGTTCGTATAGCAAGAGATCAAATCATACATAGGGTTTTTTTATGCAAGCCCATTTTTCAGCTGTTAATGTTTGAACTTTGAAGTTTAAAGTTTAAACCCTAAACCCGAAACCCTCTTTTAAAGTAAATATTGTTGCCTGATAACTATGTATGTAAGCCCATTTTTCAGCTGTTAATGTTTGAAACTTTGAACTTTGAAGTTTAAACCATAGTTGAGAAAATCTGCAAAAAATCCCGATTTTGCCGATTTTTTCCCGATTCACAGGCTAGCCGATTTTCTCCTGATCTTGCTGATTTTTTCCTGAAAAATTCTGATATGCATGAAAAAAGCTTTTTTCAATGAAAATGTGTACTTAAAGCTTGAGCCTTGTATGATGTCTTGACTTGAATTGTTGTTTTTATTGCAATATCTGATTTGCATAATGTTAATTCATTGTAATATGCATGAAAAAAAAAATCAAAAAGAAAATTCGTTTTCTTCGGTTTTTTTTTTGCCGATTTTTGAAAAACTCCCATCTTATTGCCCAGCCGATTGACTCCCGATACCGATTTTCTCAACTATGGTTTAAACCCTAAACCCTAGGCTAGGCCCTAGGGTTTTATTTTTTTCCCTCCTCTTTTTAAGCAAATATTGTTGCCTGGTGACTATGTATGCAAGCCCATTTCTCAGCTGTTAATGTTTGAATTTGAAACTTTGAACTTGGAGTTTAAACCCTAAACCAGGCCCTAGGATTTTGGGTTAAGGGTTTTTTTTTTTCCTCCTCTTTTTAAGTAAATATTGCTACTTGATAATTATGTATGCAAGCCCATTTTTCAGCTGTCAATGTTTCAATTTTAAACCCTAAACCCTAGCCTTTTGGTTTAAGGTTTAGGTTTTTTTTCCTTTTTTTCAAGTGATTGTAACTTTGTTGTTACTTGTTTCCATGTGCAGGCATATAAAAAATGAAACCTTTTTTTCCTTGTTGTTACTTGTAACTTTGTACCTTTTCATATTATAAGCAATACAAGATGTGTTTTGTCACTTTCATGTGTACTTAAACTTGAACCTTGTATGATGTCTTGACATGAATTATTGCTTTTATTGCAATATTTTATTTGCATAATGTTAATTCATTGCATGAAAATAAACTTTTTTTCAATGAAAATTTTTGTTTTCTTTAGTTTTTTTTGCCGATTCTTTCCCCGATATTTTGCTAATTCCTGATTTTTTCCTATTTTTAAAAATGCCGATTCCAATTTTCTCAACTATGTTGCTCGCAATTGAATTCATTTTGCTCTTTCAATATCTCCAACCAATCTTGATTTGTTTAAACTACTTCCTTCTTTGTCCAAAAATAGGTGAACCTCTTAGTAAGGTCTTCCCTCATCCCGAGGGGGCCACACAGATTTAAACAGGTGACAAAATTCCCTCTACAAAGCAACAATTACGATAGTGTCCTCACTTGTCTTAGAATGTCTTTATTCCAATGGAACAGGCAAAGGTGTTCATGCACCTTCTCTTTTCTTGATGTGAAAGGGAACCATTGAAGGTACGGATAGTGTACTCACTTGTCTTAGAATGTCTTTATTCCAACGGAACAAACAAAGGTGTTCATGCACCTTCTCTTTTCTTGATGTGAAAGGGAACCATAGAAGGTCTACTTCTACACTTCCAAGCAAAGAAGGGCTTTCATGGTTCATTGTGACTTTGTTGCATTTCTACCATGTTGATCATGGTTGCTTGACTTACAATTCTCTCATACCTACAAGCAGGCTCACCCCACTATCATTATTGTCATAGACTCTGTGGATTATCACTCATTCACCTATGTCATTGACCCTATTCCATATTGACAACAGTGCCAATATGTAGTATAGTTTTTGAGTATTCAAGTCATGCAATCAATAGAAATAGTATAATAAAACAAAGCACATAATGCAAAGTAAAAAATATTCAATGATAATCAGCAAACGATAGAACTCATCACCATAAATAGTAGTTATGTCATTAATCTTTTGAAAGTACATAAATGGTCAACCCACACTCTCATAGGAAAACATATGTTGGCATTCTCATACTAACACAATCTCACAACCACCTCATCACATTGATCAACACTAACCTCAACAACATTATGAGTCAACTAGAATGAGGAGAATACATACGATTGAGGGGATACGGATGCGCAGCTGGCAATTGCCTCACCTATCCAACTACCTAATGGCCTGATACAGGATACCCTTATACATTAAAATAATAAAGTAACCCTAGTATATGACAAAACACTACATCTATGACTCAACAATGACTCGATGCTTTGTTGCCTCTCGAGATAGCACCTCATTATTAAGTCTGACTATGTAAATTGCAACTGTGATAGGAAAATTTTATTGAGGCAGAAGGCTCCTTACGCCTCTTCATTTTTTCAAGTTTTCAACTATTTAAAGGCCAATCCAATGGATTATTCAATGCCTTATCTACATCATTCCTGGTATGAACCTCCAACATACAAGTGATGTACAACAGAGAATTCTAGACAGGATGGAATGGACTAGTTCCAATACAATGGAGACTGAACGAAACAATCCTCAATTTTTCTAATAGCTTTATCTGTTAGGAGGTGAAGTCACTATGCAGGATTTTAGCCAGCAGAGGCTGCTGCTAGACGTCTAGGCAACAGACATATAGGCTGCTAGATGTCTAGTCAACAGACGTATAGGCTGCTACACGTCTAGGCAGCACTGCTAGACGTCTAGTCAACAGACGTATAGGCTGCTACACGTCTAGGCAGCACTGCTAGACGTCTAGACGGCAGTGCTAGACATCTAGGCTGCTAGACGTCTAGGCAGCAGTGCTAGACGTCTAGGCAGCAGTGCTAGAAGTCTAGGGAGTAGACGTCTAGGCTGCTAGAAGTCTAGGCAGCAATGCTAGACGTCTAGGGAGCAAACGTTTAGGCATCACTGCTAGGTTGCTAGACATCTAGGCAGCAGACGTCTAGGCTAGACATCTAGGTAGCAGTTTGGGCTAGAGATCTGGATGCAAAAGACGAACAGTTTCAGACGCTTTTCCTTGGGAGTGGAAACGAAAAGTTTTTTGTAGGCTTCCTTTGGGAGAGGAAACGAACAGTTTCGGTGTCTTCCTTTTCTGCTCTATAAAAGGGGAATGATTCCTTGGATGTGTATGCAGTTGAGAATGTAAAGTTTGTTGAAATCAATAAAAAGAAGTTGCCATTGCCCCGTGGTTTTCCTACACATTGCAGGTTTCCACGTTGTTATTTTGTTCTCTATTATTGTGTTTTCTACTTGCAAGTATAAAATCTGAAAAATTTACTAACATCTAGTATCAGAGCCTAAGGTTTTGTGTGAGTGGGAGCTAAAACAATGACAGGAGGTGTAACCAAGTTTGAGATTGAGAAATTTGATGGCAAAACTTCGCTCTATGGAAGATTAAGGTGGAGTATTTGTTGGTTCAAAATGACCAAGCTCTAGCCTTGAAAGGGGTCGCGAGTAAACCAAGCAGCATGAAAGATGAGGAGTGGGCAAAGCTGGACCAAAAGGCAGATTCTACAATTCGTCTCTGCCTAGCAGACTCTATCTTGTTCAATGTAGCTGAAGAGAAGACCACGAAAGCCCTCTGGCAGAAGCTTGAAAAGTTGTATGAAACAAAATCAGCAACAAATAAGGTTTTTTTTGAAAAAGCAACTTTATAGCTTGAGGATGAAGGAAAGTTCATCCGTGGCAGATCATTTGAATGAGTTTAATACTCTTATCAGTAAACTGGTTTCAGTCAGTGTGAAGATAGAGGATAAGGACAGAGCTATCACCCTACTTTGTTCCCCTGGACACTTGGGATCATCATATGGTGATGACCATCAGTAATGCATTATCAGGAACTCTAAAATTTGATGATGTGGTAGCCGCTTTGTTGGAAAAAGAGTTGAGGCGAAAAACGTCTCTGGAACCCTCAACCAATGAAGCCCTATCTGTGAGAGGTCGATCTTTTGAGAGGAGTAAACAAGGTAGATCACAGTCCAGATCTAAGTCTAAAGGACGTAAGAAGAAAGGGAAGTGTTGGCATTGTGGGAAGCCAGGGCACTCAAAGAAGGACTGTTGGCAATTAAAGAATGGTGAAAAGCAAAATCAGCCATCAGTTGAGGCCAATACAACAGATTCAGGAGAGATGGCAACATGTGAAGCCTTTTGTATTAGTAACAGCAAATCTGTTTTATATACCTAGATTCTTGGACTCAAGTGCATCTTTCAACATGTCTCCCCACAGAGACTGGTTTGACAAATATCAGCCATACTATGGTGGAATGGTCTACTTGGGTGATGATCATCCTTGAGAAATTGTGGGAAGAGGGAACAAAAGGATCAAGCTAGACGATGGTAGAGAAAGGATATTATGTGATATGGGACATGTGCCCGATTTGCGGAAGAATTTGCTCTCAATCAAGATGATGGATAAGCTAGGGTATTCTATCACTTTCGGTAACAACTATTGCAAAATTACCAGAGGAGCTCTTGTAGTAGCAAAAGGAGAATCTTATGGGACCCTATATTGTTTATGCGGTGATATTGTGACAAACCATGCAGCAACAACAACTTCTGTTCAAGATGCAGTAATGCTATGGCATCAACGCCTAGGCCATATGAGTGTCTGAAAATTCTGCATGATAGAGGTATGCTTTCTGGGATTAAGTCTTGTAATTTAGACTTATGTGAACACTGTATTTTTGGTAAACAAAAGAGGGTTTGGTTTACTGCAAGCCCTGGTAAGAGTTATAATTTTCTGCAACTTATACATTCGGATATATTTGGACCAGTCCCCACTCAGTCCTTAAATGGTGCCATCTATTTTATGACTTTTATAGATGATTATTCTAGGAGAGTGTGGGTTTATTTTTTGAAGAAGAAGTCGGAAGCTTTGCAGAAATTTAAAGAGTTCAAAGCACGAGTAGAGAAGAGTTTGGGCAAGTCGATTTTGTGTCATAGGTCAGATAATGGGGGTGAAGGAATTTGATAAATTTTGTACGCAAGAAGGTATTAAGCACCAGAAAATTGTACCATATACTCCACAACAAAATGGTGTGGCTAAGCGGATGAATCGCACAATCATGGAACGTTCAAGAAGCATGCTCAACGCATCCATGTTGGATAAAAGGTTCTGGGCAGAGGCTGTTAATACAGTTGTTTATCTTATTAACAAGTCACCTATAGCTGGGTTGGATGGACAGATTCCGGAGGAGGTTTGGTGTTGTAATCCAATTGATTCGTCTCATTTGCATACCTTTGGCTGCGATGCATTTGCCCATGTACCAAAAGAAAAAAGGTCCAAACTTGACCCAAAGTCAAGCAAGTGTGTTTTTCTCGGCTATGGAGATACAGTGAAGGGGTATAGACTGTGGGATCCTATTGCCCACAAGGTAATTATTAGCCGGGATGTTATTGTTGATGAAAAATCCATGCAAAGGAAGGAGGTACAGCAAACTCCTAATGTTGTACCAATTGAAGTATGAACGAAGATGAATATGAAAATCAGCATGCTGAAGTTTTTGATCAGCATGCAGAATAGCAAGAAGAATAGCAAGTAGAGCAGCCACAACGGTCACAAGACCAAGAGCCACAATCAACAGATCATTGGGTTAGAAGATCTACACGTCCACAAAAGTGTCCGGAAAGGTATTCTCAAGTTTATCAGTCCTCTTTTGCTTTGTTAACTGATGATGGTGAGCCTAGTTCATTTCAGGAAGCTAGAGAGTCTGAGAATGCAAAAAAGTGGAGGAAATCCATGGAGGAGGAAATTGAGGCACTTCGCAAGAATAAAACGTGGGAACTTGTGGATCTCCCACCTGGAAGAAAGGTCGTTGGAAACAAGTGGGTTTACAAAGTAAAGAAGAACAGCGATGGGTTGTTGGGTTGCTATAAAGCTCGCTTGGTGGAAAAAGGCTATGTGCAAAATGAAATTTTCTCTCCAGTTGTGAAGATGAATACTATTAGAGTTCTACTTGCACTTGTAGCAGCATAGGATTTAGAACTAGAGCAGCTTGATGTAAAGACTGCTTTCCTGCATGGTGATCTCAAGGAGGAGATTTATATGGATCAGCCTGAGGGCTATGAATCAGCCTGAGGGCTATGAAGAAAGAGGCAAAGAGCATTTGGTTTGTAGACTGAAGAAATCACTGTACGGATTGAAACAGGCGCCAAGGATGTGGTACAAGAAATTTGACACCTTCATGAAGAGCCAAGGTTTCAGCAAGAGTGAAGCTAACCATTGTGGATACTATAAGAGGTTTTATGATGGCAGTTTTATTATTTTGTTGTTGTATGTTGATGATATGTTGGTTGTAGGCCCCAACATGAAGAAAATCATTGATCTTAAGGCTTAGTTGGCTAGGACATTTGAAATGAAGGATTTAGGAGCAGCAAACCAAATTTTAGGGATGAAGATACAAAGGGACAGAAAGGAAGAAAGATCTGATTAAGTCAAAAGTCATATGTGGAAAAGATTCTGCAGCACTTCAATATGCAGAGTGCAAAACCAGTTAGTACCCCACTGTTTTCACACTTAAAATTGTCTTTCAATCAGTGTCCTAGAACAGAAGCAGAGAAGACAAGCATGTCTCGTGTACCATATTCATCAGCAGTAGGAAGCCTCATGTATGCCATGGTGAGCACCAGACCGGATATTGCCCAAGCAGTGGGAGTAGTCAGCCTGTACATGGCAAATCCTGGTAAGGAGCATTGGAAAGCGGTGAAGTGGATATTCAGATATTTAAGAGGCACTTCAAATGCTGCTATTTACTTCAGATCGGCAAATTCGCAAGTTAAAGGTTTTGTGGATTCCGATTATGATGGAGATAGAGATGGGAGAAAGTCCACTACAGGATATACTTTCACTCTCTCTGGTGGAGTTGTGAGTTGGGCTTCTAAGTTGCAATCTGTGGTGGCTTTATCAACCACTGAAGCAAAATATATTGCAGCGACTCAGGCCAACAAAGAGGCAATTTGGCTAGAGCAACTGTGAATCATGCAGATATGCTTACAAAGTCGGTCAAGACAGAGAAGTTTGAGTGGTGCAGAACTTCTCTGGGCTTGCTGAAAATATAACAAGGGCAGCATTGGGCAATTGGCACTGGATGAAAAACATTGGTAAAAAGAATTCCTGTATACTGACTTCAAGTGGGAGAATGTTAGGAGGTGAAGTCACTATGCAGGGTTTTAGCCAGTAGAGGTTGCTGCTAGACGTCTAGGCAGCATTGCTAGACGTCTAGGCAGCACTGCTAGACGTCTAGGCAACAAACGTCTAGGCTGCTAGACGTCTAGACAACCAGACTTCTAGGCCAGATGTCTAGGCAGCAGTTTGTGCCAGACGTCTAGATGTGGAAGACAAACAGTTTCCGATGCTTTTCTTTGGGAGTGGAAAAACAAACAGTTTTTCGGAGGCTTCCTTTGGGAGAGGAAACGAACAATTTCGGTGTCTTCTTTTTCTGCTCTATAAAAGGGGAATGATCCCTTGGATGTGTATGCAGTTGAGAATGTAAAATTTGCTGAAATCAATAAAAAGAAGAAGTTGCCATTGCCCTGTGGTTTTCCTGCACATTGCAGGTTTCCATGTAAAATCTCTATGTTACTTGTGTTGCTGTTTTGTTCTCTGTTATTGTGTTTTCTACTTGCAGTTATAAAATCTGAAAATTTTCCTAACATTATCAAGAATGGAAAGCAACAATATCTGACCATTTGGCAAACTAGTTTAAAAGAAGAAAAAAACTCCATTTGAAAAGTAAAAAAATATTGCAGAGTCCGACTAAAACATTTTATCCTCGATGTTAAGTGATCAGTCATCCTTTAGACCAGCAAACAAAATCTCCCAATTAGTAAGTTATTTTCCAAAAAATAATTGCTGATATGCCTATTAAAACGATATATTTATTTTCCACAACACCATTTTAACATGCAATATTATTGTCATATTCTACAATTAGATCATTCAGTGATTAAAAAAGAAAAATGAAAAAAGAACAAATAAATTATGAACAAAATTGCAGCTTCATTATTAAGTTGGAAGTTAACCTCCTCAATGCCCTACTTGTAAACAACCACAAGGAATATAAGAGCTAGGCAGTTCTTCAATTTTACATCACAGGAAATTTCAGAAAATAGAACCATATATTTAGCCTCATATTTAGCAACAGGTGTAGTAAGTTTGAGTCATTAGAAAGACAGTAGCATTGATTCCTGATTTTCATCACAAGCATTGATTCCTGCTTCTCAAGGTACATGCTTTCTGATCTGTTTTACTTTACGCTGACATTTGAACATTCATATCAAATTATCCATCATAAATAAGATTTTATACAGCAAAAGCTCTAGGTCCTATTTCGATGCTTGCATGCTCCCTTTCCTTGTTTCTAATATTCTCCTTTCAAAAACTTAAACTGCCTTTGGAATCACATGTGACATATAGAATGATATGAAAGCCTTAAATGCATTATGCGCATCAACTAGATTGTAAAGCTCACACAACCAGCCATAGTTCAAATTTATTGCTATTCAAATCCAAGGAGTGCTTGTATCAAATACTCAGGTATTCGCATTAAGCTAGTATACCTGCCATACTCACTCATAAGATAAGATAATTCTATTAATGTCCACAAATGGCCAAAGTAGACCAATTGGACTCATTAAAAAGGGCTGTTACAAATTACAATGCATTGTAGTAACCACAAAGTACTAGGGAAATAAGCTAAACTAGAGTAAAGAATCTAGTGTAAACTGTTATAAAGTAAAACAAATGTATGGCATCAAATTACAACCTCGAGGGTTACCCAAAATGTATAAACCAAAACATGCTAAAAGAAATGATTAAGAGAGATCTAGAAGTTGAGGTACATCAAAGATAGATAGGAGCTTAAATGGATACAAGCGCCAATATTAATATGTAGTGGGATGTAAAGTAGAAGCACAATCGTTGTCGTCACCAACTATCCCAAAAGGGCGAACACATGATCTAATGATGCTCCAAGGAGAATGGCCAAGACTAAGAGGGCCTAGTTGGATAATCCTTGGAGGGCATGGAGTTCAATCCCTCAAGACTCTTCTAACATCCATGGTTGTGGAACCATCATAAGAGAACAAGAAAATATTAAGTTGTACCTGTTTACAACTACTCGATATGAGGGGTTGCCGAAACCCAACACCGAAGAACAATAATCTTGTCCTGTTGTAAGCAAGAAAAAAGAATCAAAGCCCTAGTAGCCACTCTTGTATGCAGCCAAGGACACTCTGACTGCAGAGATAGAGTGAAAGAATGAGGTGATTAGTCGAGTAGTGGTCTGTCTCCCCTGTAATAACCTATGTCAAAGATTCATAGCTTCCCTATGGTAAAAAGCCAAGCATCTTTGGTGAGAATAGCTGAAAAAAGTGGCAAGTGATCCTCCCGAGTATCTATACAAGCAATAGTACCTCCTTTGAATCTCATTATAAACAGGACACCTGAAGATGAAATGTTCTTCAGTCTCCACCTTTTGAATAGAGTAAAGATGACATACCCTATCCTATCAAGGACTATGGTGATCCGTCTCCACCCACTACGGATGTAAGCATACTCTAATTTGACCAAGAGGAATCCTAAGGCTATGTGTCGAGTGTTGCTCGACATCATTAGAACGAGTTATAATGTCATTCTTAATCCTCATGAAATGCTTAGGGTAGAAAGCCAACTTAGGACTAAGAGGTTGAGATGGAGCGACCTAAGTGATCTGAATATATTGTCGATAGACATCATCTCTGATTGCTTGATTAATTCCCCTCTTATCAAGAAGAAGGCGAGGAGGAGCATTTAAGGATAACTTGAAAGGAGGTAATTGATCTATGGAGATGCTAACTGATTGAAGAAGAGAAATAACTTCCAAGTACCATCCACAATGAGGACCAAAAGAGCCCCTAGAGGTAATGCATTCTGAGAAGCAAAGCACCAAATATGGGTATCTCTCTTGGCCTAAGGTGCAATCACCCATGGATCTAAGGCAATGAAGTTGAAAAATAATTCTGAAGATGCTCTCAAGACAAAGAGGATGAATGTGAAACTCAGCCTGAACAATACATTGGGGGATTGTTCTTTTACATCGGATAAATCACTAGTTGAAGTTGAAAAAAATTTTGAGTATTCAAGTCATGCAATTAATAGAAATAGTATAACAGAACAAAGGACATAATGCAAAGTAAAAAATATTCAATCATAATCAGAAAACCATAGAACTCACGACCATAAATAGTAGTTATGTAATTAATCTTTTGAAAGTACATAAATGGTCAACACACTCTCTCATAGGAAAACATACATGGGCACTCTCATACTAACACAATCTCACAACAACCTCATCACATTGATCAACTCTAACTTCAACAACATTATGAGTCAACTAGAATGAGGTAAATACATACGATTGAGGGGATACTAATGGGCAGCTGGCAATTGCCTCACCTATCCAACTACCTAATGGCCTGATACAGTATACCAATATACAGGATACCTCTCCCCTCCCTGTTCCTTCTCTCCCTTATGTTTCCGAAGGTTGATGTCCCTTGTTTCTTTCCTTCAGGTTTCCTCATCTCTGTTTGTCTTATGCCCAAGGCAGTTTTTGGTTAGACCTTGTCCGTGTTGGGCAGATCCTTTTGCTTCTCCTTGGGTCCTCTCTTGTATATTCTGATTTGTTCGTTGTATAAGGTTCAGGGTTCCTTTCAAAATCCCTTCTCTTTACCTTCAATCAAAAAAAAGAATGAACTTCACTAAATTTAAATTAGTCTACAACATCTGACCATAACCTTACCAGGTGGACCAGAAACGGATAAATCCTATCATGTTGCAAGTAATGATGAAGAGATAAGAGAACCAGCAGTCAATGAAAAAGAAAGAACTAGAGAAGAGCCCAAGAGGATCCAAGCACCAGCTCTAATCCAGGTAGAATGCCAAGCAAAAGAAGTAGAAATAGAGCCATTAACATCACCAACTATCCCAAAAGAGCCAACAGAAGATCTAAGGGGGCTGGATGGGAGGAAATAAAGTCTGACTTCCTAAAATTCTCCTACCCTCCATGGCCAGGAAATTAGTAGAAGAGGGTAAGAAGTTGGCAAGCTATGATTGTCCCCACCTCCTTGGCAAATGAGGGCTAGTTGATATCCTGCGCCAGAGAGCCATGGTTCATCCCCATCACATGCAAGAGGAAGGAGGTGTGAAAGCCCGGTGACTACTCTCAAATGCAAGCAAGGACACATAGATCTCTCATCACCATCATGGAGAGTTGTAAAATTAGAAGGACGCTTATTACTTATGACAGCTAAGATAAATCAGATAAAATAATTTTATTGATGGCCAAAGTAGGCCAATGGGACTCATTAGAAAGAGTTGTGACAATGCACTGTTGTAACCAAAAAGTATTGTGAAAATAAGCTAAACAAGGGTAAAGACTCTAGTGTAAACTACACTGAAGTGGAACCACTGAATGGCATAAAATTACAGCCTCAAGGGTTACCCAAAATGGATAAACCCTAACATGCTAAAAGGAATGACGAAGAGAGAGTTGGAAGTCAAAGTACAAAATACATAGAAAATAGCTCCAATGGATCCAAGCACCAACATTAATCTAGAGTGGGATGTAAAGTAGAAGCATTGTCGTTGTCATCACCAAAAATCCCAAAAGGGCCAACACAACATCTAATTATGCTCCCAAGAGAATGGCTAGGACTAAGAGGGCCTGGTTGGATAATCTTGGGAGGGCATGGAGTTCAACCCATCAAGACTCTTCTAGCATCTATGGTTGTGGAACCAATAAAGGAGGGCAAAAAGCTGGTATGTTGCATCTGTCTACAAGTCCTCGATATATGGGAGGTGCTTGAAACCCAACATCAAAGAACTGTAGTCCTGTCCTGTCTACAAGTGAAAAAGAAATGAACGCTTATTACTCTCGACTATAGAGATAGAATGAAAGAATGAGCTGATAAGTAAAGTAGTAGTTTGTCTCCCTTGTAGTAATTGATGCCAAAGAGTGATAGATTCTCTACGGTTTAGAGCCAAACATCTTTAGTCAAGATAGCTGGAAAAAGTGGCAGGCCATACACCTGAGTCTCTACACAAGCAATATAGAAGGCCAACATAGGACTAAGAGGTTGAAATGGAACGATCCAAGTGATCTGAATATAATGTCAATAAACATCAACATAATCTTTGACATCTTGATTAATTAACCTTTTATATGGATGAAGGCAAAGAGGAGCATTTAAAGAGTATTTGAATGGAGGTAATCGATCTATGGAGATATCAATTCATTGAAGAAGAGAGAGAATTTTTTAATACAAAATACGAATGATGACCAGAAGTGATCCTCAAGGTAATGCATTCTAAGGAGCAAAGAGCCAAATACGGGTATCTCTCTCGGCTTGAGGTGAAATCACCCATGGATCTAAGGCAATGAAGCTGAAAAATAATTATGAAGATGCTCTCGAGACAAAGAGGATGAGCACCAAACTCATCCTGAATGCATTGGCAAACTATTCTTTGACATTGAATAAATCAATGAAGCAAAGTAGTTTTGACCCTCTCAATGCAAGCCCAAGACGAGGTGCGAATTCACCAATTTTGGGTTTTCTCTCCAAAAACCCAAGTTTTTGGCCAACCTTTATAACGTCGGTTCTTGGCCAAGGTTGTTTTTTTTTCTCGCTTAAAACCCCTCCAAACCTCCTATACATAGAAAGATTGAACTCCCTTTTTCCAACCTGAATGAATCTTGTATCAATCAATGCTCTAAAAGGTTTGATGCTTTTTGGAATGCTCTGGTGCTCAGATTATGATGTGTCTCTTGTGATTTGTTATTGGGGATAAGCAGGTGGAGAAGCCTTGACGACAGATTGTGCACATCATTTGTCCTCTAGAGAAGGAGAAAATGTCTTCCACCTTGGTTGTTGCCTTTACTCTCGCTTCCTCCATAGGCCTATCAGGTTTTCTATATGCATTATTAGTTTTTAGATCATTGTAATTGCATTTTGCATTCATAGGTCAATTTTAAAAGACTTTCTACAAATTCGTGCCCCGTATAGGAGGGGCGCGAATTCAGTCACAATAGCTCGGGGGCAAATTTCCTCCTCCAAAAACCCTAGGTTCTCATTTGCATACTTGTTTTCCATTGCATCCATTCTATTTGCACCCTGCTTTCACTGTTTCATGTTGTTATATCTCGTTTTGCTTGTTCCCAAAGGTCAACAATCATTTTCATTTTCGAACAGTCAACTAAAAGGACCAAGGGGGCTTGACTATTGCGCCTCCAAGCTTAGTCACATATATGCCTAAGCAGGGCCCCAAACACTAATCAAACTCTCCAAGGTTGAAGTTGTTTTACAGGTCTAACCGAATTCGCAATCATTGATTTACAAGGCGCAAATTTGGCTAGAATCAACCACCGGATCAAGTGCGTGCTCCAATAGATCTATTAAGTTGTTTGTTGTGTGCCTGTGTCCATTTCTATTCATTTCCAGATTTAGATCATAAGAAAAAGAAGATATTTTGATTTCATTTCTAGGCATCAAAAGAGAAAAAGCATATAGTTTGCATTCTCTTGGTCTCTTGCTTGAAAAGAACAAAATATTTACTTTCTTGCAAAATTAGGGATAGTCCTCATTCAACTAAAGAATCATTCTAGGAATAGCTCCTTGTTTGCTTGCATTGTTGTTTGCCCTGCATTGTTGTTCTTTAATTCTTTCTAGTTTAGATCTTAATCAAGACCAAACTTAGGTGCTTGCTCAATAAACACATCAAACCCCTTTCATCTTGAACTTGGAGCGAGTCCTTAAATCGTTCCTGGTGAACCCTTCAATCCCCCAAGCCCCTGAGTGTAGAGGAAACACAACCACCCCGCGGTCACCTTGGCTCCTAGCAAATCCGCAGTTTCCCCCCCTCTTCAACACCAAAGCTTTAGTAGCTCCTCTCAAATGCGTACAAGGATGCACAAATCTATCATTATCATTATAGAGAGTTCTAACCTAAGATGAATGCTTATTACACTCGGCAATAGAGATAATGTGAAAGAATGAGGTGATCAATCGAGTTGTAATCAATCTCTATTGTAATACCTAACAGCTGACGTCGAAGAGTGATAGCTTCCCCAAGGTTGAGAGCCACAAGCATATCTCTAATCAGGATAGCAGAAAATATGGTAAGCAATTTGCTTGAGTCTCTACGCAAACAATGATACTTCCTATGAATCTCATAATAAATAAGACCCCTAAAGATGAAATGTACTTCAATCTCCACTTTCTCGAAGAGAGCAAAGGCAACATATCCTATCCTCTCAATGTCGATATCCACATGTGACCGATGTGAGCAAACTCTAAGCTAACCATGAGGGATCCTGAGGTCATGTGTCCAATGTTGTTGGATATAATCATGACAAGAAATAATGCCATCCTCGAAACTCATGAAATGCTCAATGTGGATGGCTAATTTAGAACTAAGAGATTGAGGCAGAGCAACCCAAGTGATTTGGATTGCTTATATATTATCATTAACTGCTTGATTAATCACTTTCTTATCAAGAAGATGGCAGCAAGCAATACATAAAATGTATTTGAATGGAGGTAGTCGATCTATGGATATGCCAACTGACTGAAGAAGAGAAATAGTGACCAAAAGTGCTACTAGAGGAAATCCATTGTAAGGAGTCGAATGCTAAATATAGATATATCTCTTGCTAAATATAGATATATCTCTTGGCCTAATGCACAATCACCCATGTTTCTTCAGCAATGAAGCTGAAAAGTAACTTTAAAGATTAGGAGAAAACATGAAGTGGGGATACAAGGGATCAACCAAGGTTTATTGGTAATAATATAAAATTTCAACTACTAGAAATGGCCATGATATTCCATCAGTTCATGTTAGCCCTTCCAACACTACTCTCCAAGCATGTCCTTCCAATTTCTTTATTCCTAGGACATCCACTGTAACAAAAGCAGTGCAGTTTCCAAAGGAAAAGTGAACAAGCAACAAGAGACAGGCCAGAGATACAGTGGTAGATGTCTGATTTGCCCCTTAAAGTTGAATAGGGAAACCTTTATATCAGCCTATGTTTGACACAAATTGGTACTAATGGTCTTGACTCCATGGCCCGAAGCCCATAGTTATGAAAACCCTAGACAACCTATTTTGCAAGCAAAAAAGGCTGAAATCATAGAAAGTTTGACAGAGTTAAGGGGATCCTAGAAAGAGAAGGGATGCACTATAATGTCACAGAAGGATAGATAGGAGGAAAAGGACAATGATTTTGTTTTAGTTTTCTTGGGGAGGGTCCTGAGTACAGTAGATGGAGGACCAACTAAAATAAAACCCAATATGACAGACTGTTAAAACCAACCGCAGAACTACCTACTTGTAGGGCAACAAGACCAAGTTCTAAGGTAGATGCTAAAGTTGTTTCTAGTTCAGGAGCCTATGTTGCATGCACAGTCACACCATTGACCACACATTCAACACATATGGAGAAGAAATACTCTTGTCAAGAAAGGCATAGAGGCATTACAAGATTGTTTGAATTGACACTTCAGTTGTGTAGATGTAGCTGTTTCAATTTTCAGAACTTAATGGACTTCTATGAAATCAAAGAAAAAAAATATATAAGGCCCAAACTTTTGAAAATTGCATTGGAATTGGTTTCATTCAATAATATAGATACAGAAAATTTGTTTTTATGGTCCCAAACATGTAAAATTTACCTTTCTATAGTATTATATGTTTATCCATGCATTTTTACTTTTTTCTACAAAAAAAATATATTTGCACTGTTTATTCTTGTAGACTATGCTGAGTACAAGAATCCCTCCTACCGCTAGTCACTTTCCCCAGTGAGCATGAGCTGAATAAAAATATCCATCCTAGGGTAAGTCACTTTTCCAATTGGGTACAAGCTGACTACAATTATTGAGATTTTATGGTCATCCTCATCCTCAAAACGTTGGCCAAAGGTTTTCTCATCAAAGGATACCAGTTTTAATGAGCAATCCAAGTGCACTAGAATATAGTGTTAATAGAATTCATGATGATTAACTGATATTTCCCTTTAAAAGAACTCCATCAACCATTTATAAACGAACCAATTTCCAAATTTTAAAACAGCTTGACCACATGACTTAAGGGTTACTTTCAATATACAACTATTGCTTTTGACTCTGAATTTCCTAAATTTTGATTTTTAAGCCCCTCAGTTCAAAGCTCACCTGAGTGAATACAAGTGTTGTGAGCTTATGGACATCCACATGCTCCAAACAAGGGCAAAGGTTTCCCCATCAAAAGATACTCAGCTTTGACAAGCATCCCAAGTGTGCTAGAATCATATTAAAGAACTTTAAATAGTTATAAAAGAACAATGACCATTAAAAGAACTCCATCAAATATTTATGATCCAACCAATTTCCAAATTTTGTAACAGCTCAACTACAAAACTTGAGGGTTATCTCCAACAACCAACATACTTTATACCTTTCGACCCTGAGTTTCCTAAATTTGAATTTTAAGCCCCTTAGTTCAAAGCTCGTCTTTTCTATTGGATCCTCGGGAAAAGTACATTTTTCAATGGTCTCCACATTGAAAGAACTCCATTAAAAGACTTGATTTTTTTCATTTGAATGATGACCATTGAAAGAACTCCATCAAATATTAAGATCCAACCAATTTCCAAATTTTGTAACAGCTCAACTACAAAATTTGAGGCTTATCTCCAACAACCAACATACTATATACCTTTCGACCCTGAGTTTCCTGAAGTTGAATTTTAAGCCCCTTAGTTCAAAGCTCATCTTTTCTATTGGATCCTCAGGAAAAGTACATATTTCAATGGTCTCCACATGTCTATATACCACTTTCATTTCAGGTGTAAACTAATTTTCATTTTCCTCAAAATTGTTGGAAAGGATGCCAAGCATCCAGGAAACTATCTTATCAGATATAATTCGGAACTAGTTGAGTACATTAAACTCACGAGCTAATTTAACAAATTGTACTATTGATATCAATCTCAATTTATGGGAAGATTTCTTGCACCATTTTTTTTTTAATTGGAGCAACAGCTAATTCAGTGTGTGATCTGTATATAGTATACATGTTTTAGATAAAGCTTTGAAGATATGGATCAACACTACAAGTTCCCATTATCAGCCCCATGCTGCTACTTATCAGATGCAGCCAGATCCTTCTTTCAAATCTTTCAAAAAGAGACTTCAAAATTCCAAGAAAATTCACTAATTTCTCGTTTGTAATCTTTTCCATCCATACTATTTGGACTCAAAAGATAATCATCAAAAAACATAAAAATAAATTAGAATTTAACACTTGGTCAAATTAAATTTTGATGAGGCATCTAAAGGAAAAGCAGGACCAGCAAGAAGAGGAGGAATAATTAGAAAGAATAGAGGAGAGATTTTGTCTCAATATGCTTTCAATAGTGGATTTAAGACAAATAATGAATTTGAAGCTTGGGCAGTTTCTAAAGGATTAAAAATATGCAAACAAATGAAATGGAAGAGTATGGATGAAAAGTGATTCACTCATAGGAATAAATGCAATTTTTGAGGAATGCAAAGGCTCCATGGAACATACAAGAGATAATTGTGGAAATACAAGACCTTGCTATAGAGTTTGAAGAAATCAGGTTTACACATACGTTAATGGAAGGAAATAAATGTGCAGACAGGCTAGACAATAGAGGGGTATTAATTGAGGACCGTGAAGTTAAATTCTCTTTTCCTTGGTTAGAAAAAGTAGTGAGTTTAGTTGAAGCTGATAAGAAAATGTTGACTGCCTGATTCAAATAATGATTAAAATTTACTTTAATGTTTTCTATTGGTAGTATTTGTTTTATTCTATAACAATAATGTGTTTTCATATAAACTATTTATTACAATTTGTATGGGTGCACTTATGCTTCAGGAAGGAAACTAGCAATCCAGATCTGGTAAAGTGAACTATGATAGTGCAATGTTTTGGAAATATTACTCTACTAAGATGCAATGCATAGACAGTAGAGGTGGATTTTTGGTATTGTGAAGGCTGCTGTAAGAAATGTCAAGAAGGATGCTGAATTCTGGAATATTTGTATTCACACAGAAATTTGAAGAAGATCCAAAAAATGAAAGTCAAGAATTCAGACATTTTATGTAAATTGATGTAGATATCTAGGTATAGCAACTCAATTGATATGAGAATTGAATCTTTTTGTAAACTCTCAAGCTATAGGAGAGAGTTGTGATTTGTCAAGGGTGGGGAACCCAAGTACAACCCATTGTTCTCCAGCAAAAGAAAAAAAATTAACTCAAATATGCCACAACAAGTTCAAGGGCTCAAGCCTGTCCCAGGATAGTTAATACACTTTGACAATGCTAACTCTTGAACCTCTAGAATAGCCCCGCACAAAATAAAAACCAAGACACTATAGCTTGGAAGTATACCACGGTGACCTGACAGCGTATGAGTAAATGCTCCAGATGCCATATCACACAAACGAACTTGCACATCTTCTGTTCCAGCTGCAATTAACATATGAGTTGTTGAAACAGACGACATTGCAACTCCATAAACCTTTCCTGGCATCTTGAATTGCATTTCCACCTGCAAAACCATTTGAAATCATATTTAAACTAAACACAATAAATATGTATCAGGACTGCATTGAGATCAAGAAACAGAAATTCAAAGGGAAAACTATGGGTACACCCTTCTATCCAATACCTGGGCTGTATTTGTGTCCCAGACCTTGATAAAATGATCGTATGAACCTGTAACAAAAAGACCAGTATCCACAGGATACCACAGCACCGATGAGACTGCATACTGATGCCCATACTCCAACTGTTTATCAACTACAAAGAGCGATTTGTGTTTTGATAGCAGTCCTCCTCCATCATAATCTGTAGCCTGTTGAATATCATAAACAGCAGCTGATCCATCTGATGCGCCAGATAAAAGGTAGCGACCCTCTGTCAAGTCAATCTGTGCCCATTGTCAACAACTACTGCTGTATAAATCCCAATTTGCACTTTAAAGAACACTCATACCCTACTGAAGATAGGAGATAGGAACAGTGACATCGAAGGTAGAAGCAGCTAAAAACATTGAGAATGAATAGACACTCAATAGGAAACCATACTCTGACACTTACACATTACAAATGGCATACGTAGTCAACTCAAAAGACAAAGGCATTCATAATTCAAAAGGCATACATATATTTGCAACAAGCATCAAAATGTCTTGCTAGGATAAACTTTTTCTACTAATGTGGAATGAATTCAAGCCACCCTTTATTCAAAACATGGAGGGCAAGCTTTTTCATAGCAGAAACCAGAGCCTTCATCCAACTTTGTAGAACCAAACAACTATATTCTCTTTGAGTCTTTAGCATCACCACACTTTTCAATATTTTATAAAAGTTGCAAGTTTGAACAGCAAATTTTAATCTGATATAACAGTTGCAAATTCGACAGCTAAGATTTTATTATATACAAACTCAGGGATACCTGCTGTAAAATTTTCAGCCCACTTGGAGTTGTGTTGCATCCAGCAGGTCACTAGCTACATGACAGTAAACATAATTCCCCTTTCCAAATCTAACTTCCTAGGAAAAAAACTTAACCAAGGCAAAAATGTATATGATTTCCACATTGCAACTCCTCTCCCCCAAATACATGTAACAATTCCATTTGATAATAATATAATATGCAATATGGAAAACCAAGCAAATCCAAAATGATGGTAGAAAAGAAAAAGATAATGTTAAACATTAAACATGCCCTGGAACAATATGCTTTGATATTTAACGGAAGCATGTTGTCAGAAAAGATAAGAAGTGTTATTAATAAAGAGAAAATGTTGAACATTAACAGAAATAGTCTACACATAAGCAATGTTCTTAAGTGGTTGATTCCGATGGATTTCTATCACTGCCTTCATCTCCCTTTCATGAAATGATAGAGCATGTTGACTGCAGCAAGGGCACACTGACAACAGATAAATGTGCAAAAGACAGACAAAAGTCACATGAAAAGCTTTAATTCCACTTAATCCCAAAATTACAAAATCAGCCAAGATTTCTAAATCAGCCTTTCATAGTACAGTTGAAAAACAAATAAATTATTATAATGCACAGGAAATACAGAAACCGATCAACATGACACTTAAGGATCTAAAATAGGATGAGACACTGATAAATCTCCAATCTAAATCTATGCAAGAACATCAGTAAAGCATAACAAAACATCACCAAAATATCCTAACAGAAATTAAAAGAAAATCAATTGGAAAAATGGCAACATAATGATTAACGGAAGCAATGGAATAAGTAGAATATTGAAAATACCAATTTAGAATCTCCATTCATCTACATGTAACCAGGTTTTCACTATCTCACCAAAATCCAATATCAACTAAAAAAATAGTCAAACAGAACATGAATCATGACCTGAGGAGTACCTGAAGGCTATTCACAGCACCCTTATGTGCACTGATAATTTCTTTCCGGTTAGCAAGTTCAAGACTCCATATTCTTCTCGACTGTACACTGTTGGCCAGAAAAGCAGGTCTTATCCTTCCTAACTCTCTATCTTTCACCTCCTTCCACATTTGCAGTTGGTGTGTTTCATCTTCTGTAATCCTCTTCCATGTTGCAATTAATAATATTCAGGCTTTCATCAATAGTGCTTTATTTATAGAGATACTTAGAATTGCAAACCAATAAAGCATGCCATGCATATGTTATAACATATAAAATTTGAAACAGAAGAGACTAACCACATATAAACAAGCTATAATGTGTCCCATGTTTGCCACAGTATTCACACCATCAACTAGGATATCCAAAATTAGCAAACTGAAGTCTCTATGGGTCATTATAAATGCCCATCTCCGTAGCACCCAAACATACTGAATACAGGATCCTCTGAACCTTTCCTCTACCTGTGGCCCCTCAATACAATCTAAACAGAGCTTGAAATCCATAAAGGAATAAGAATTAGCAAGTCTCCAGAACTTACCACAGAACTAGGCATTAAAGTGGAACAAAATTCCATCATAGGAATATGCCACTGGAAATAACAGCTTGTAGAAAGAAGAGCATCACAATGACCAGTTAGAAATCAAGAGGGCCAACTAGAAACAACATTTATGTACAGACTCCAGACTTGGTAGTAATTGGTAAGGTACAAATAGGTAGACATCCTAGATCTTTCTCTCCTTGCAATCTGTAGATCAACTAGTCATACTTATCTCAAAGCAAGCCTCCAAGTGGCCAAGGGAAGCCTATCACCTTGGAGGCCTTCGGCCTCAATAGAGAAAATGCTTAGTAAGAGGAAGGAAACTCTTGTCAAACCCTAAGAGTGAAATAGTGATAGATTGAGAGCTGTTGCAACGATGGAAAGCATTTCAATGAAGATATATAAGGAGTCTAACCCTTAGACACTAATGTATATTTTCATACGTAAGATTCATGTTTTGTCTCCTGAATATGCAAGAATTCCAAATTCAGATGGCTATGGTTTAAGATTTCGTGGATTCAGTATATTTTCATACCTAAGAATCATGTTTTGTCCCTTAAAGATGCAAGAATTCCGGCTTCGGAGGGCTATGGTTTAAGATTTCTTAATTTCCTGAAGCCGGCATCAAGTTTCAGTAGACTATTGTTCAGCATTTGCAATATAAAAGATGCAAAGATTGGATAGCCGTCCCTTAATTCCCATCCACTCCAACAGGGTCTGGCCATATGGAAGGCATTGTCAAAAGGTATCTACCAGCTAAGACTCCAACCTAGGAACTCATGTCAAGGCTCTGAGTGCTCTGCTGCTGACATCCTTCCACTTTGCAGGTCAAACATTTCCTGGAGTGTGGATTGACTTCCAACAACTTCCCACCCCAAACCACATAGTGAGGGAGGCACGTGCAAAAACAAGCTTGACATTGCTTAACCTGACATCCTTCCACTTTGCAGGTCAAACATTTCCTGGAGTGTTGATTGACTTCCAACAACTTCCCACCCCAAAGCCACATAGGGAGGGAGGCAAGTGCAAAAACAAGCTCGACATTGCTTAGCCTCGCTGGGATACCATAGAAATAATTCATGGACCAGCTAGAACGGTAACCCATTACTTCCTAGCAACACTCAGGTGCTGTACCACTAAGCTACCAGTCCTTGGAGTGTCGACCATCTTCTGGAGTGTAGGTTAACCTCCAAAAGGCATGTACACTCAAAAGAATAGCCTAGAAGCTCCTAAACTAAAACAAAAAACTTTTAAGCATTCCACAAACTTGTACCCTAACTCCCCATGAAATTCACTACTCCGCTCCAGTGAAATAGATAAAAAGGAAGTCTATTCTATCATTGGAGTTACACACGGTGATCATGGACACCAAAGAAGGCTCTGCTCTAAAAACAAAATAGATGAGAAAAACAAGTCATCAAGTGTATAATAGTAGAACAATCATCGATAAAGTGCCACCATAATATTTTTGCATTATAATTACCATGTTTCCGTCATCATGATCTCAATCTTACAGTTTTGAAAAAGAAGGAGCACAAATTTTCCTGTTAAAACTATCCTTAAGTTTTCATTTTGAATCAGGCATGGACCCAAGGTGTAACCCTCGCTCCCCGGTGGGACTCTTCGGCCAATTCAGCTAGGGCTAAATTTTCACAGAATTCACATTGAACTCACGGCTAAATTTCGAACAAATATATATATATATATATAATTTGAAATGAGAAAATAAATTGCTTGGAAATTGGTAAGTCTTGTAACCTTTTATCTCAATACAAGCGAAGTTATACTTTTAAGTTTGGTGTGCAAAGAAGGGTTGAATGTTAAATGAAACTAAAACAAAAATCAGACATAATTTTTTTTTGGTGCTGCCTTAAAGGATTAGCTGGCAGGTTGATTTCGGCATAAACCTCTTTTCTTCTGACTCAGTACCAGTTTCAGGAATTTCAGGAATTTAGTTTAAAAGTTCAGAAGAAAAGTTACAGTAATCCATCAAATAAACACTGAATACAGTCAAGAAATACATGTTGTAATGCACTAAAAAAATCTACTTAATCAAATTTCTGCATAATTATCGCGCTAAAGTGCATCAAACCACAACTACAAACTAAAGGTGAAAGATTTAAGGGAAAATGTTGATACATACATCGATAAGAATTTGCCCCAGTGGAAGCTTTCAATGCCCCGATCTCTGTACAACGGATTCTTTACGTGGTACGACTAAAAAGTATGAACCCCATGCCTTCTCGACTACGGCTGCAGATTTCTGTTGATTTTTATTTGTTTAATCCGTTCGGGATTTTTCACTTCTCTCTCTATCGAAACCCAAGCTTACGACCTACGGCGTCGTTTGTCTGTCCGTCCCCACGTCAGCCACGTCATCGCTTTTCAACCCAAGTTTGCGACCTACGGCGTAGTTTGTCTGTCTGTCCCCACGTCAGCCACGTCATCGAGTTTCAACGACCCGTAATGGGATGCACCGTCAACCCCAATAATTTTTTTTTTTTAATACTTAAATACTTTTGCAAGATTTTAAGTCATCCTTAAAGAGGAATGGGATAGGATAGGGTCATTAAAATTGAAAAATAAGATGAAAACAAACAGTACATCTGGAAAAAGATCATAGAAAATAAGTCAAATATTAGCATAGCAGCTTGTTATCTCCTAAGAATTCTAAATTCTATAAGAAACATAACCTTAACAGAGAAGACTCATACTTTTCCCTAAAAAGAGACATTTCAATATCCAGTAAGTGTTGGGGGAGATTATATTAATTGGAGATTTCAATGCAAAGACAGTAAATAAGCAAGCTAACATTCTAGAAGGTAACGAAGATATTGAGATTAATCCTCTTTGGATACCAGAAGATGAAAATCAACAGTGGACTAGGACTTCAGAAGATGAGCATGGGGCTATCACGCAATATGGAGAAGAGTTGTTAGGTCTTTGCAACATATACAATTTGATTATTTGCAATGGATGAACAAATGAAAAAATTCAGGAAAGTATACATGCAAAACATATAAGGGACAAAGTGTAATAGACTATGTAATATGCTCACAAAGTTACATACCAAAAATAGAGGAGCTAGAAGTGGAAGATTCTCCGGTGGAACTTAAATCAGATCACAACCCAATTGTTATGAAACTTCGAATGCATGGAGACAAACCAAGGGAAAAACGCTTGCAAAGCAATCAAAATAAATATCCTCACAAGGGAAACATTCTCTTAATAGATGAAAATCGACAGAATTTTAGAGCAATATTAAATAACAAGTTACAGGTAAGGGAAGAACTACATCACAGTAGTAGAGATTATAGTAAGAGTGAATGGTTAATGCACATTATTCAAAAAGCTCTAAACAAATGCAAGAGAGCTAGACCTAAAAAGAAAGAAAATAATAACTTCCCAACCAACCCATGGTTCGATGAAGATTGCAAAAAAATGCAAAGATTACTAAAGGAACCAACGGGTAAAACAAGAGCAAACAAAAAAGCATATGAGAAACCGGTAAAGGCAAAAAAAGAAGAATACACTATAACAAGGAGGAAAGAATTGATTTACTTAGGGAAACATGAACCAAAGAAATTTTGGAAGGTACTAAGCGTGAAAATGATGCAAACTAAAAATAACATAATAGTTAATAAGTGGTTGGAGTATTCAAAACAACTGTATTAGTGTAGTAACCAGCAGGAGACACCCCCTACTATCATTGTCAAGAAAATTTTTTTTACAATTGAAGACATTATTCAAGGGATAAAAAGGTTAGCAACTGGTAAAGCCCATGACATAGACAATCTTCAAGCAGAGCATATAAAATGGGGGGTAGATATCTTGGCACCGCAAATCAAAGAAATTTTCAATGAGGTCATACAAAATGGCTTTCGTACTGAGTAGACAACTAGCTTGACCATTCCTTTGTTTAAAAGTGATGTAAATAATGCCTCAAACTATCGAATTATCATGATCAACCCTCTTTTTGCAAAGTTGTTTGGGAGTATGATAAAGCGTAGGATCAGCATATGGGCGGAAGAAAAGGGAAAGAGAGCAAAGGGGCAAGCGGGTTTTAGGCCCAAGCACTCAACTATTGATCACTGTATCACGCTCAGACACATAGTGAAAAAAATATGGGACAAAAAAGAGGAGGTTTTTTGTTGTTTTGTAGACTTCAAAAATGCATTTGACATAGTGCCAAGGAAAAAATTATGGAGCAGAATGGAAGAGCTAGAGGTTCCAATTCACTACAGGGCAGTAGTTCACAGATTCTATGAGCATGTAAAGGCTAGAATACAGGAAGGGTTATCTGAATGTTTTGGTAGTGACATAGGTGTCAAACAAGGTTGCCCTCTATCTCTAACCTTATTTGGGTTGTACATTGACAAGTTAGAAGAATAGATAAACAAATTTGGGGGAGAGGGTGTGCATTTAGCCAAATATGTGTTAAAACTCTTCATGTATGCAAATGATGTAATTCTTGTGGCCAAAACAGCCAAAGATCTAAAAGATCACCTTCAAGCTCTAGAACTCTTTTGTAAAGAAGTTGGGATGCAAGCGAACACGAGCAAAACAAAAATTATGATTTTTTCAGCAAAAAAGAAGAAGCAACAACTCAAATTTTAGTTTGCAGGAGAACCGCTTGATGTAGTAGTAGAATACAAATACCTGGACATATATTTTCATGACAAACTTAATTGGAATACATGTAGGATGAAAAGAACTCAAAGTGGTTGGAGAGCATTATATGCACTTCAAAACAGGTGTAGGAATGCCAAGTTGTGGGACTGGAAGACCACCAAGGTCTTATTTGGCCTACTTGTTACACCGGTTTTGTTGTATGGTTGCGAGGTGTGGGCTAGTGACACAACAAATGCAAAATGGAGGCAAATAGAAATGATTCAAAAATATCTAATCACAAACTTTCTCAAAATTAAGGCCACAACCCCTTATGAAATTATTCTAGTTGAAACTGGAATGTTCCCTTTAGAAGCAATTGCTATAACCAAGTTGTTATGTTACTTAAAAAAAATAGAAAACATGACAAATGATAGATGGCCTAGGGCAACTAGGGACGAAGAGTTGCATAGGCGAAAGAATACATGGATGAAACAAAATTAGAAATGGATGAAACATTGGGAAAGCCCAAATGTCAACAAAGACATAAAAAATTATGTGAATGAAAGATGTTTACTCAAAAATATCTCAGACAATGTTGTATTTAATATGTTTGCGAACAATTTTTTTTTTTAAGGTTAGTGTGAGAAACTTCAACGATCAATTGAGAGAGCTAAGCAATATCCTCTTAATCATGATTTCTTGTAAAGTCGAGCTATTTTTATCAATAAAGAATTTAACATACACCCACTCCCTTACACATTACGTTGTGCCGCTCCAATTTTTTTTTGTTGAAGGATTTTAATTATAGAATAGTATGTGTATAACTTGTTTTTTAATAAGTAACGTATGGTTTTTATTGAGGTCACTCCATTTAAAAACAAAACATTACATTGTTTTAGTTACATTTTTAACAAGTTAATAAAGCATACTCATCTTTGACTATTTATTATAAATATTTTCATCTTCCTCAAATTGCTAAGGTAATGTAATTTTTTCTTTTTAAAGAACTAACAACAACAACCTTACATGATAACTCCAAAAGATAGAAGGAAAACAAACATATCAGTCATCCATCAAAGAGAAAATCAGTTTGATTATTTTTTCTATTGCAGAGGTTCTTCTTCCTTCAAAGTGGAAATATTTGAGAATGCATTTTTACACTTCAAGCTCATGAGGTAATATCTAGTTGTAACACATTTTGTAGGATCTTCATTTTCAAAAAATTAATTGTTACTGATTATTTTATAATTAGCTTCAAGAATATCAACTGAGGTGCTAATCTTTTCTATAGAACCAGTTGAAAGGTCTTTAGTAACCATTGGGCTTTTATCAATGATCTAATTCAAATTCTCCTTTTGGGATTGAGTCTTTTGTTGCTCACATGATTCTTGTTGGACAATTGGTGCATCTAAAGGATGAGCTTCTTTATTTTGAATCGGGATATTTGAAGGTTTTGAATCATTTGCATGTAGGGTCTTCTCCTCCACCAAGGAGGAATCAGAGCATGATTAGATGATCGAGCATCTCTTCTTCAAGTGGTCATATTGCTAACAACCATAACATCTTAGTGAAAAGTTTTCATATTCAATATTTTGAATCCGTTACCCTTTGCTAAATGAGATAATAATGGATTGAGGCCCAAGAACTAAAACGTCCATCCAAACAACCAATATTGTTTTACTCATTAATTTTACTAGACAAATTATCATTTTTTGGGGCATCCATATACTGAAATGCATCAATGACATTACCGATTTTGGTAAATATCTTCTTTCTCCAAAACTCCAACAGGAGAGAGCATAAAGATTCACCCAGACTAGGAAGCCATTAACTTCTTCTATAAAGGGGTTGAAACTAGAAATCCAAAGTCTTATATAGACACACCTTTGTCCAAAAAACCAATTATATCTATAATTCATTACCTTATCTCTATTTGCTAAATTAGAAAAGGAAACAAAAAAAAAAAAACTGGGTAGAAAAGTTACTTGTAATTTTGTACTGGTCCATCAAGCGTTGTTTTTAATGTATCCTTTAGGCTCCTTCAAACCTGGTTTTTTATCCTTAAGTTTGCAGATAATTATTGGGGCTTCATGATCAATCATATATAACCCAAATTCATCCTCCAAAATCTTGATAGAAGAGGCTTTCTCATAGGCTTAAGAGATGATTTGCAAACAACCCTCTTCCTTAAACACTTGATTTCACCTAGGGTTTGCATCCCTTTCACGAATATTATAGCCAAATTTATCGTTTTATTCCATCACTTGAGTGCACCTAGGGTTTACACCCCTTTCATGAAGACTATAGCCTGTATAACTTATCTTTTGAAACTAATTTTATTTAAATTTTTTTATTTGGTAATCAATTTTATTTAATTTATAAAAAATTAAGTATAATTGTAACATAATTGGGGCCACACTTTCAGGGTGCAATAGAATCTCGAACTTAGCTTGATAACAATCCAATTATATATCAGGGCCTCCCTTTCCGTGATTCGAACTTGGATAGCTTGATAATTGTAATAATAAAAGCTGGGAAGAATGGTGATTCCACCCTTCTGCTAATGAGCTACTCCTCATTTATGCGATTAGTAAACTAAAAGGTCTTTTACATAGCCCAACAACGTACCACTAGGGTGTTCCACAATGCAATTAATGTGGAATTATTCAAAAACACACACTCCACTAACAAGGCAGACAAATATTAATGTAGAACGAAATTCCAATCATGGAATATGCCACTAGACTTGCATTATCACATTAACTGGTTAGAAAGCAAGAGGGCTAACCCCCCGCACACATGCCCAAAATTGATGTTAATAGGGGTGAGAAATCTCGCAAAGTAGAACCAATGACTTACACCTTTAAGCTTGCTACCCAATTGGAAAATAGTATGGCAAGTGTTAGGGTTTATAAACCACTCAAGTCCCACAACACAGTTAATGTGGGATTATTCACAAACACACACTACACTAACAAGGCAGACAAGTCCCACAACAACGTACCACTAGGGTGTTCCAACATGGATAGTTATACAAACTTTTATTTTTTAATTATATTTTAAGATATTGTTTTCATCTTTTTAAATTGTATTTATATGTTTATTCTTACTTTTAAATAACATTTATGATATGTTACAACCTTGTGAAGTTAGTTGTTGAGGACAAGGATTGTGAGGATTTTTTCAAATCGTAAAAAATATATTTACAAATATCTCAGTATGCAGATTAATTGCAATATAATTTGTTTTTGAAAAAAAAATTATAGAAATATTTGTTGATAGTAAGGAATAGAGGATATTTGATTTTTTTTTAAATCCTAGTTTTTTTCTCAAATCCTAGCTGCTTTAAAAAAAAAATGGGTTAAAGATCATGGAGTTACCAGTTTTCACTGGAAATGATGACATGGATGCTCGAGAATGGTGGAAGAAGTTTAGATCTCTATATTTTGGTGACCATTTTTGGCAAATCCAACTTATGAAAATTTTAAGAGAGGAAGCTTATGTTTGGTGGGCAAGTGTTTTTAAGGAAAAGAATTATAATTACACTTGGGACAAAATGGAGCATGCATTCTTGAGTAGGGGAACCCATATAAAAATATATCTAATTTGAAGGTCATCATCAAAGGATATGAAGAAGAAATAAAAAGGCTTCAAAGGAAACTAAAACAAATGAATACAGAGGATATAATAGAAGGAAGAAATACAAATGACAATGTGCAAGTTCAGGGATGCATTCAGAAGGAAAATCTTAAGAAGCAAGGATCCAAGGAGAAAAAGGAAGCAAATATGGGAGGGGAACAAACTGAAGAAGCAACCGAAGACTCAAAAGTTGAATTTATAGTAATAGCATATATAAAGTCCATTGAAGACACAACAACAAAGTCTAAGGAAGCCCTCTCAAAAGTGTACAAGGACGCACCAAAATAAGGGCATAAAATAGAAGAGTGTGCAAAAGAACTTAAAATAAAAAATTGTTGAAGAATCAAAAGAAACAAAATGTCGAGTTAAGGTTGCAACATATCGACACCCACACCACCATGAGAATAATCTTGGAGGCATGGCTTAAGGCATCAATATTATAAATCTACATGGAGTTAGAAAGGCATCAAGTATGGCAATGTTTGGCAAAAAAAACATAGTGATTATAGATTTCAAAGGGAATGGCAATGTTTGGCAAAAAAACATAGTGATTATAGATTTCAAAGGGGTGCAACAACAAGAGGGAATAAGAAGATCGATTGTTCAAAATTTCAAAGTAGAGCAACAGAAGCATGAAGCCAATAGAGCAGTTATGGATATTCAAGTGGCCCAATGGCATATTGGCATCATGAAAGACCACCACTAATCAAGATTTCACTTGGATGGACAGATGAACAAGATTAGAAAACGTCAAATAAAATGATGTTAAATATTTGTATTTACAAAGAAATTTGAAGAAGACACAAAAAAAGAATATCAAGAATTTAGAATTTTTTAGAAAAATTATGTATCTAGCTATAACATCTCAATTGAGATGAGAATTCAATATGTTTGTAAATTCTCAGGGAGAGAGTTGCGATTTGTCAAGGGTGGGGGACCAAGTACAACCCTTTTTTCTCAAGCAAAAAAAGCATTAATGATATATATATTTTTAGTTAATAATTAAAACATTTATAAGTAAAGATACATGCATAATTGTCAAGTTGTTATGATACCACTATATCTTTATGATGTAATATAAATATAGTTTCAATTTCATATAACCCATTTCAAAAAATAATAACCAACCACTCTAAATGATTAGTATGAAAGGTTATAATAAAATAAAACCTTAAAAGTTACAAAACAATGAAATCCCCATACAATGAAAGTTGTGTTATTTGTTTATTTATTTTCTCCTTTAAAGTTTGGGGTCATGTGGGTTCAATTTTGACCACATTGCAAAAAAAAATCTTTTCAATAAAACATGTTAAAAAAAACTAAGTGTACAAATCTATCATAATATCGGGAATGTCCCAGGGCCGCAACTCAATAAGCGCCACATCAGCTAGAAGCTTTAATGTCACAAGAACAGGCAAAGCGGTGATGAAAGTCAAAAAGTCCCAAAATCGTACCTTACTTGATGATGACGTTAGAAGAAGAGTGAAATGCATGGGAATAAGCAAGTCCAACTTTCTAGCTAAGTAACAAAATAAAATTAGTACGAAATCGATCGAGCTTCGAGGTTGCGACATGACAAGCGACACGTTAGCCAAAATTCTTATAGTCGCACGCCCGAACAAAAATATTGAAAAGTCAAAAGTCACCCAAAATCGCATCAAAATCAATAAAGAGACAATTAAGTAAAACGCATGCGCAAGATCAAAACATGTCCAAATTTGGGTTGTTCAAGAAGATGATACTAGTAAAAGCTCTAGTCGCTCGAAACGACGCCAATCAAATAAGTGATGTCATCAATATAAATAATTGCCCAAAACCATGCTCACAAATAAAGAAAAGAAGAACAAAAGGTAGCCCAAGCCTCGAAACACCCAAAACCATGACACCTCTGCAAGATGAGTCCTACGAACAAGTGAAAGGTTTGGCCTCAAACAAATTTTAGTTATAGGTCATTTTTAGATCTTCAATTGCCATGATGCTCATTAGCTAAGATCCAACTCACCTCCAAATCAAAAATAGGCAATTTTAATAATGCAACGGGCAGCTCCAATAATATAACCATCGATAAAAATCAATTGCAGATCGACGAGCCTAGTTCAAACTCATGCTCAAGATGAAATAGAAGATTGTCACATCATCATTTCTAGTTCTCCCACTAGACTGTCATTCAAACGACCATTCAACTTCCTTCCACCAAGAAAATTTGAAATTGTAACCTATAAATATGAGTTTAGACCTCATTCAAAGGGTCATCTATGTAGTCCTTGCTTGGTATCTCATTGTAATTGCTATTGATCATGAAGTGGTAGTTGTTTTATCTCTATGGTTCTTGCATTTCTAGGTTTTATGTGAATGATCTCTTCTAAGTCATTTATGTTACATTGTAATGTTGGTTTATTATTTTAAAGTAATTCTACATCTAAATTACCTATTGGATTGTTCATTATTATAGTCCTTGGAATGATTAGAATTGTTGTACACTCATTTTGTTACATTCAACATTTAGTGTATTCTGTTAAAGCAATATCCTTATGGCCTATTGGATTGCTAATTGTATGAGTCCTTGGAATGATTAAGATGAATGTAGTGGGTTAAAGTAACATGTGTATGCAATTACTGATGGTTGATCTATTAAGTACCATAAAATAGATTAATGGTCTATTATCATGAGAGATCCAATCTCGTTACACTATAAACCGTCCACATTTGTTCTTATCTCTTTACCATTGTTCTTTCTCTAAACCTTTATTTTTCTTTCCTTTTAATCATTTTCTTACCATTTTCCCTCAAAAAAAAATCATAGGAGCTAGCCTCCTTCGGAAGTTGAAACATAGGGCAACCTGATTTCATCCAATTACTATATTGTGGATAAAATTGATGGGTGCAATGTCTTTCCACGACAATGGCTTATTTTAGTCCAACAATAGAGTAATTTTTTTGCACGTCTAGTGGGACGAACAATTATTTTAGTCTCATTTAACCAAAAAGTTCAAGATTAGGTAAACAAGTCTTGACCTCATTAGTGGTGATTGTATGTTCATCTGGTGACTCCCATTAAAAAAAACCATAATCTTTATAAAGCAAAAATTATCGGTTCAATTTCATCAAATTTACATAAGATTTGTATATCCATCCCACCTCTTATATGATCACAAGATCTACAACCAAGAAGTCAGGAATTCCACTTTCATTTGTTGAATTACCTCTTCATAAACCAAGGCATATTGAAACTTTTATTCCAAAATCTCTTTTCTAAGAAGTAGATCATTTCCCCCTAATTCTTCAATTGCGCCCATATCGTTAAGCCCTATCATAATGCCTCAAAATTTGAATCAAATTGTTCCTAACTTCCCCAATTTGAACACTACTGGACCTCTAGGTTTGGCCCAAATAAATGATATTCCATAAAATACTATCAAGGCCCTCCCCACTTATGATGGTACATGCAAGACTGCTTAAGAGCATTGTCAGGATTTGGTGTCATTAGTTGTAATTCATAACATCAGAGAATAAGATGTCATGGTCAGACTTCTTACTATATCTATTTGAGGAAAGATACTTAGCTGGTATCACACCCTAGGAGATAACACCATTCACTCATGGGCTAACTTGGGCTATTTGTAGAATAATTTAATATGTTGGAAGATCCATTTTTGCTTTTGACTTAGTTTACTATCATCCAAATGCATCCCCAAGAATTTAATCACTGATTTCAATATGAGATTAGTAGAACTTGGTAACGCATTCCACATAATATCAGGCCTCCAGGTCCATTAGCATATATTTACTATAGTAGAGCATTAGAACTCGATTTGGGATTACAAACCCAACAGTCAAATGTTGTTATTTTACCTCAAGGTTATCAAGTCATTATCACAACTAAAATGCTCTGATTTTTGTAGGAAGTTACCCCCAAGAGCAGTAATGTCATATTTTCCATAAATACCACAAACTTCTCAAAGAGTTAAAACACCTATTACTCTTCTTTTTTCATAATTTCTCACATTCCCTCCCCTAAGGCGTTGCCTCCGATACCTACTTTACCAACATTACCGGCACATGAATCCAAAGAGTCACCAATTATGTTAGAAGTGTTGTCCACTTTAAAGACTTTAAATAATAAAGTTATAGCAATAAAGAAAATATAAGTAGAAAGATCATAGTTTAGAATATTCCCTTATATTGTCGAGACCAGAAAGCTTCAAATAGTAATACAACTAAAAAAACTAATAACAATTATCAAGAAGAAGAGCTAACATTTTCAAAAACCAAGAATCATCCTTGGTGTCTTGTTTGTAGTGATCACCACAGTGTAGACATGTGTTATGTATCAACATCATGCATAATTAGCTCTCAAAAAAGTTGAGAGATCTCAAAAAGGTCAGGTTAATATGTTATGGGAGCCAGAAAAAATTATGCTCACACAAGATCCATTGGAGGAAGAACACATATTTGTACTAACGAGATCTAGAAAAAAAAATCCAAGTGGATCTACGAAAATTGGAGCTCTTTAAAGTCTTGGCTCAGTCACAAAAAACAAAAGAGCAAGATTTTCTCGGGATCGAGAAATATCCAATACATAAGGAATCTAAAACTTCTCCACCATAACTGCAAAAAGATCCTTCTAGCTCAAAGCAAACAGAGAAGGCCAAAAGTTTGTTACTTGATACATGGGAAGAAGCACATGATAAACTCATATTTCCTTCAGTCACCAAAATATAGAGGATTGAGGCTACCCAAGAATACAGAAGGAATTTCAATGAACCTGAAAGGAAAGATGAAAAGAAAATAACTAAAACACCCAACTTCAATATAGTAGAAGAGTTGAAGAAGACTCCTAAAGTAAGCATGTATGATGCATTAATGATTCTCGGTCAGATAGATCTTCTCAGATCCTCATTGAAGAAAGTTGTTATGGGAGATCAGCCAAACTCTGAGTACATCCTGGCTCAAGATGAAATAAGTCCAGGAGCTATGAAAAATATACCACCTCCTTTCTACATATCCTTAAGGATGGAAGGTTGGGTAGTTCACAACTGCATGATTGATTTTGGAGCCACTACTATAGTAATGCCAAAAGTAGTATGTGAACTAATGGGTATGGAATATACTCGTTCTTGCCCAGGTGTGCTCCAATTATATGGTACTCCTATAAAGATAGTTGGGGTCATCAAAGATATTCCTATGACACTTCACAGAGCACCAAAAATAACTATGATACAAGAAATAGTTGTGGTTGATCTAGAACCTTATTTTGGCCTTTGCTTATCACATGAATTCACTGCCAAATTAGGAGGTTACATGTACCTGGACTATTCCCACATGATGATTCCTCACAAAGGAAAAAATATCAAGATTCTTCTAGAAAAACCCACATCCTATCACATTGAAAGGATAGAGGAAGATGAGTATATTAACACTATCTATGAAGAAATAAACTTGTTGGAAGATGTTCTAGAGGAGCTAAAGATCAAAGATCAATTTTCTCTAAAGAACTACAATTCCATGATTGAGACTGATATAGGCACTTATCATCTCTCATCCTCATAATGCAAAAAGAAAATATCAGTTGTTTCAAATCAAGATTTGCATAAATCAAAACTTTGGAGAATGTATTTTGATGGAGCTAGATGTAAGAATGACATTGGAGTTGGTGTTGTATTAATCTCCCCTTCAAAATGCATCAAGATTTTTTCATATAGGCTAACATGGAGTTGCACCAATAATGTTGCTGAATATGAAGTGCTATGCCTCGGTCTAAAGCAAGCAAAAAATATGAGAATCAAGTTGTTGATAATTTATGGTGATTCAGAGTTAATTGTTAATCAAGTCACTAAGAAATGTAATAGCAGACATCATTACCTGAAGGTATACCAAAATAGAGTTTGGGACATGATGGAAAGCTTTGAAGCTCTAAACATAAAGGCTATCCCTCGAGAACAAAATAAATTAGTTGATGCACTTGCAACTAGAGGAGCAAATTATGCACCCGCTTCAGAGTTGGTTTCAAAGAAAAACAAAGTAAAGTTGGTTTTTAGACCATCTATCCTAGATAGGGAGATATTTTGGTAAATATTTGAAAATGATCAACAGATCATAGACTTCCTCACAAAAGAAGCAATCTACTCAAATCAATCAAAATAAATATCTCAACAATTTGATCAAGAAGACATCATTCAACTGAAGAATAATCATATTCCTAAAGGATTGATTACCCTTGAGAGTCTGTTTGATAACAATGATAGGAATGTAGGCCGAAGAATGAAAATAGAACAACAAGCTTACAAAGAAGTTGAGGTTGAACCTAAGAAAATGCCTAAAAGTTGGGGTATATTGTACAGACACATAAGTAGATCAACTCAAGCAACTTTGCATTCAATACCAAGATATTATAGCTTGGAGCTATGATGACCTCTGGGTCTATAATAAAAATATAATTCAACATACTATTGAACTTGCCCCTGATTCTAAACCCTTTAGATAGAAGTAGAGGCCTGTTAATCCTAAAATTGAAGTAACTATGAAACATGAATTGCTTAAATTATTGAATGCCAAAATCATTTATCCAATTAAGCATTCCACATGGGTTGCAAACCTGGTACCTATTTGAAAGAAGAATGGAGATATTCGTCTATGCATAGATTTCAGAAACTTGAACAGGGCATCATTGAAAGATCATTACCCTCTACCCTAAATTGATTAGATCCTACAAACAGTAGCAGGAGAAGAGAGATTCTCATTATTAGATGGCTTCTCAGGCTACAATCAAATATGGGTAAAGGATGAAGATCAACATAAGATAACTTTCACAACCAAATGGGGTACATTTGCCTACCAAAGGATGCCATTTGGATTATCCAACACAGGAGAAACATTCCAACATGCTATGGACTTTGCCTTTGGAGAATTGGTCAATAAAATAATTTTGATATATCTGGATGATATGATAGTATTTTCTCATGATAAACAACAACATTTGGATCATTTAGAAAAAGTCTTCAAATAATGTAGAGAGTTCAGGATATCCTTAAATCCAAAGAAGTCTATATTTGTTGTACATGAAGGTAAACTCTTAGGTCACGTCATTTTCAAACAAGGTATGGGAATATACCCTAAGAGAATTCAAGCCATTCTATCTCTTCCCATATCTCTAAATAAGAAATCCTTACAATTTTTCTTTGGGCAAATTAATTTTGTCTACAAGTTTGTTTCAGATTTTGCACAAATTATGAAACCTATGACTAAGCTCTTAAAGAAGGATGTAATATTAGAATGAAACCCAAAAAGACATGAAGCATTTGAACAGATCAAAGAAGCTATCACAGAAGCTCTAGTGTTGATCAACCCTAATTTTAGCAAGGACTTCATCATGTACACATATGGATATGAAGACAATTATGTTGCAGTGTTAACACAGAAAAATTCTCAAGAAGAGGAACACCCAGTATTCTTTCTGAGCTAGACTTTCCAAAATTATAAAAAGAATTATAACTTCATAGAAAAATAGGTATATGCAGTCAGGAAGTCTTTAAAGAAATCCAGGCATTACTTGTCACAAAGTAAGACTATAGTTTATGTAGTTCATGCAGATATCTGAAATTTCATCATTCAAGAAGAACTCGATGATAAGAGGGTTATTTGGGTAACTAAGTTACAATAATATGATGTAGAGATTCACCCCACCAAACTTGTGAAAGGTAGAGCATTATGCCAATAGTTAGCAACTTTTCTAGAAGAAGGCTATAATATGTGCATTAGTGAAGAGCTGAAAAATGTGCTCGAGATCAGGCAAGGTGCAGAGAGACTCGATTGGGTTGAAGAAATTCCAATACTCTTAGGTTTCAAGGTGTCCAAAGAGACTAAATTCTTCATAGTGAAGAAGGTTTAGACTTCAAGCGTTGAAGTATGTCTTGATACCAAAAGGCTTATACCGAAAGAATTTTGATGGAGTGCTTTTAAAGTGCATAAAAATAGAAGAGAAAGATAAAGTGTTAATTGAATTTCATTCAGGTTTATCTGGAGGACATTATTCGGGATAGACCACTACTACCAAAATCCTTAGAGTAGGTTATTACTGGCCAACAATTTTTGTAGACTCTTTCAAAGTGGCCCGATCATGTGAAAAGTGCTAGAGGTTCATTGGAAGAAACAAAAATGCTTCGTTACCTCTACGACCAATTATGATAGAAGAACCATTTCAACAATGGGGTCTAGATTTCATTGGAGTCATCAACCCACATTCTTTAGTAGGTCACAAGTACATCCTCATAGCTATCGACTATTTTACTAGATGGACCAAAGCAGTCGCTACAAAGGTGGCTAATCAAGACACAATAATTGAGTTCATTGAAAAGTTGATAACAAGGTTTGGTATTCCAAATGCAATAGTAAGTGATAATGGGACTCCCTTCATTAGATCTAAGTTCATTAATTTTTTTATACAATATGGCATATATCTCAAAACTTCTTCTAATTATTACCCATAGGGGAATGGATTAGCTGAATCTACTAACAAAAACCTCCTAAGAATCATTAAGAGAAACATTGGAGAAAATAAGAGGACATGGCACTTATTGCTAGACCAAGCACTTTGGGATGACATAATCACAATTAAGAAGTCAATAAAAACATCCCCTTATGCTCTAGTCTATGGTAAAGAGGTCGTTCTCCCAATTCATCTAGAGTTGCCAGCTATAAAAATGTTAACTCAAATGGGTCTTCCTAATATGGAAGCAACAGAGGTTAGACTAGCACAATTGATATTATTGGAAGAACAAAGGGAAAAGGCCTACTCCAATTTCCAATGTCACTCCGTCGCAACCAAGAAATGGTTTGATAAAAAGACAATGTCTCAGGATTTCAAAATAGGTGATTTTATGCTCAAATGGGATGAAGACAAATCGAAACCTGGTAATCACAAAAAGTTTGATTCATTCTAGATAGGACCATATCATATTACCACCAAATGAGAATTTAATGCATATGAACTAGAAGATAAATATGGTCATGTTTTACCAATATTGGTAAATGACTACCATTTGAAACACTTCGTATGAAGTGCCACCATATGTGTTTGTTTGGTCTTAAAAAAAATCATATAGAAAAGCATGAAATAAAGAAAAATAAAATGCAAAAGCATGATATTAATCCACCATCATTTGCAAATCATGTCAGCAAGGTGATTGTTTAACTCAATAAGATCCATGCAAAATACAAGGACAATTTAAAATACATACTTCAAATATAATGGTAACTGCTACAATCTATGTTCAAAGATTATTGTGATATTTTGTATGCAATTATCAAATGAGATAGAACTACACAAAGTAGGATTGTAATAGCAGAAGAGAGGTCATACACAAAGTACTCAAAATCCAAGCGAGCGAGAAAACAAGGTATAAAGAGTTTTTATCTCTTTTGAAATAATGGTCAGAAGTATCAGAGTAACCAACAACAAGATGAAGAAATCTCTCCAAGATCAGTAGTGTCACATTGAAGACACAAAACTAACGTTCAAGAATCTAAATCAATTGTGCAAAGATGTTGAACAAAGGATAGCCCAAGGTGTGTCTCCTAATACTCCTAGTACATTCCCTTACTACTCTTTCTTGTCTCGTTATATCCATAAATCTGTTCATCCTTGTCTAGAGTTGGCTTTAGCCATCTCAAAATATTATAATGTGCAATTGAAAATGATTCAAGATGCTAGAAGAAAGGTCATTTTCCATCTCACTCCAGATTGTATCAGAGATGCTTTTATCGTTGGAGAGAAACCTCGGGTTAATCCCAAACCTATCAATGCCCATACCCAAAGCAAGCATTATGAGTCTAGAAAAGACCCAAAAAGGGAAACATTTTAGGAGATGGTTACACTCCCAGCTCCATAAACCCCCATCTAAGGATAAACTCCCAAAAACCCCATTGAAAATTTTAGATTTCAAAAATTTGGAGTTATATTCCATGCTAGCGATTATTTTTGGCCTACCTTCAGATAGGGAGGTCCATGACTATCAAATAGCAATGGCCTATATCATTTCTAACCCTAGGTACTATGATGAGTCTAACCCAAACTTTGCATAGAATCCTATTTTCTTTGATTGGGCTGACTTCTTATGTAACAAGATTCATGAGTAATTGACCCAGCTGCAACTATCTCCACATGGCACTTTTTACTATTGCTCACACCTTGCATGGTTGTTCTTCTACCACACCGTAGACTCTATGCCATGGGTAGCTCATAACAAAGTTGACAATGAAGGAAAAAATATCCCAGTGGTAGAATGGTCAAATTTGTTAGAAAAATCATAATCCTATTATCATTTTAATAGGGAATTCTTGGGGCCAACCTTGAAGATAATTTTGTGCGATTTTTCTCATCTGTCTAACCAAGTCAGGATTTTTCTATAGGCCAAACATGCAGAAGGAGTACTGGTATTACCTTTCAGATGGTACTATTATCAAGACTATATGGCTTCATAGGGAAGCCATTTTTACTACCATATTATGTAACTGATAGGATCTTTGCAATGGAATATTGTAGATAGATATATTACATTAATATGAACTATGGCTCTGGCATAAATAAGAAAAGTACTTGTGATTATCCACTTACTTATGGCCCCATCATTGTGAACTCCAAGGGTCAAGTAGAAGAATTAGATCATAAATTACAAGAGTTAGGGCTACAAACAATACCACAAAGATGGAGATATGACCCTATAGACAAATTTAGTGAAATATTATGTCTAATTAACTTAGGCAAGCCACATGATTTCAAGAAGACAAGTATACAATAGGTGGAAAAGCTAAGGAATAATCATAAAAACAATGAGCTAAAATGGAATATCAACCAACTACCGGAGTTACCACCATGGAGAGATTGGTATGAACAAGAAGAAGACTATGATCCTCAGTGAAACCCAACACACTCCCTCTCTGATAAAAAATTAGCTACACTCGTAAAAAATATTACATAGGCTGCACCTAAAGTAATATAGTGGTGGATCTTCAGAGTAGAGAGAAAGAAAACCTCCAATTCAAAATTTGGTACTACAATGGACAAAGAATTTTCTAGAATATACGATGAAAATGTAGATACATGGAAGGCCAAAGTCAAAGAAAGAGACGTCCCAAATCCTCCACTACAGAGCATAGTAGAAAAGAAAAAGTCGTAATCAATAATAGAAAAGGAAATGCCTACACAACATATTATTGAAATAAAAATAGTCGAGGCAAAAACTTCAACATTTGATAAAGAACACAATAAAAAAGAGTTTGCAAAAACGTCTAAGTAGAAGGAAATCACAAAACAACTTCAGCATCCAGATCTACAGGCTAAAGTTTTTGTGTCATTGGAGCTGCAAAAACAACTTTATCTAGTGGGCTCACACATATTAAGCAAAATGGGCTACAAAGAAAAAGGATTAGGTAAAATTCCTATTGGTCCTCAAGCTATCATTGAAGTAGAACAAAGGCATAAATTATTAGCTTTAGGCGTGTCCTTCCCAAGTTACTTTGTGCCAAAAACCAAAGGTAAAAGACGACAATTTCCATAAAAATTTCCAATTAGATCACCTATAAAATTCATGACAGTCTAAGGAAATATTCAAGGAATTGGTGAATCCACTACACTGCAAAAGACACTTATAGAGGGTGCACAAACACCAAATTAGCCCACTTATAGTGATGAGGCTGCAAAAGGTAACGTCTCCCCTAAAGTTTAGGAATTGCCTAGGATCAAAGACCTCCTTTCCTCTGCTCAACAACAATTGCCTAAAGATGAAACTCTTGCTTCTTCATCTCAAAAGGCAATAGAAAAGTGGAAGGTTGAGTCACCCAAGGGATCATAGGATGAAAGCAAAAAATATAAAATATTCAAGAATCTCCATCTAAAGCAACCATCAAGCAACTAACGACTAAAGCAGGTATGAATATTCTTGACACTTCAACTTCTATTTCTTCTCCTCCTATCCTAGATATAATCCCCTCCTCTTTTATTCTATTAAAAAGTGCTACATTAGAATAAAATGTTACAAAGGCCTCTACAACAAAAGCCATTCACATCATGACATCTCCCACATTCATTCAAACTCCACCAATTGTCACCACTCATCCCATTCAAGAAGATTCACCATCTCCATTCCTACTCATTCAACCATTCCTCACCATCACTCATCCATCAAATCACCCCACCATAACTACCATCAATATGCTCACAAAAATGGGTTGCAACGCTTATAATTAGTGGAAAGAGAAGACACCCAAGCAAACCAGAGGACATGTAGTCCCCAGACAAATGATCGCTATAGATTCCACCACACATCAACAAATGAGAACAGTGGCCACATCGAAAGTCAACAAGCCAGAAACATAGATGACGTTGAATGACTATCATATTGAGACTTAGGTGGTAGACATCATTCAATTGCCACTAGAAGATACCTTGAATGACCCGGCATGTGTAAGCACCATGTACCTCCAAAGATGCAAACTAAGAGACAAATGCCAATATCTAGAAAATAAATATAGAGTTGGATGAAATAACAAAAGAAGATTAAAATGTAAAGAAAGCTCTTAATCGCAAAGTACATAAATGGAAAATAAAGTTCTCTAATATGGCTAAGCAAAATAATAAGCTACAGGAGAAAAATAAAACATTGACAAAATAGGTTCAAGCATTGCAACAACAACTACAGGGTGAAAAAGAAAAGACAAATATCTTAGGCTTCTCCAAAGACACTCTCAAATAACTGAGGAAAGATAGTTGGGGCAAGATCCTTGAGTATGCCCTCAAGGCCTATGTGGTTGTAGATTACCTTGATTTCTATGGATAAACCATCAGAGAAGCCAAAGCAACATTTGAGCAATTTGGACTAGGCAATATGTGCCTACAAGCAAAAAACATAATGGAAATATCTACAAGGAGGTTTGAGCCAACAACCAAAGCTATTCTTGGCCTGCAATGGAGTGTTGCAAGAAGAGCTACCCAAATTGTGATTGATAAATATAGACTAAAGCAAGAAGGGATACAATTAATCCAAATATTGCAGAGTAAAGTTGATAAGATCATGGAACCTATGTGGAAGCTCCTATCACTTGGATTCCCTAGCTTCTAGGACCAAGATGTACAAATCCTATCCAAAGAGGAAGTGCAAGCCCAGATAGAAGCAATTGCAAATGATGAGTCTAAAATAGATCAACTACAGGAACCCATAGGAGAGATCCAAGTAATGGAGCTATTAAATAGATTGGCTTAGCTGCAATCAAAGCTTCAAGAAATAGCTAGGAGATATGAGTACCCTTCTTATGAAAAGATATATCGGTTGAAAGGAATACAAGATCAAACCAATAGGATTAAGACTCCTTCAAACAAAGAATGGACAAGAGCTTTGGTTGTATTTGAAAAAGAAAAATAAATATTCTATGGAGAGGATCATCAAAAAGGTGAAAATACTAAGGCATAAATCCCTTCAGAAGACTAAATATTAAGACTCCTAGATGAACAATTGATACTTGATGGACAAACAAAAATACAGAGCAAAGAAATAGCTGACGAACAAGCAAATACAAAAAATAAAAAAGGATAGATGGGTGTCTCAATACTTAAAACTTCTAGTAAAATAACAATTCCATTCATTTCTATTCATATTCATATCACTCCACATTCACATCCCGAAGATTGAAACATAGGGCAACCTAGTTTCATCCAATTACTATACTATGGTCAAAATCGACATGTGCATCTTTCCACAACAATGGCAGATTTTAGTCGAACATGTCAAAAGTGAATTCATTTAAAAGTTGTCATAAACTCCTTATTGGGGTTGGAAAAATAATAATCTTTCAAATGTATTAATTATATATTATTTTATTTTCATCATTGACTTACCACCTAGTTAAATCCAATCATCGCATTCACATAAAAAATAATTACCAAGGACGCTAATACAAGCAATGGCAATAATAGACACCAACTAGTAATTCAACCATCAACCATCTTCAAAACTTATATGCTAACAAGTAAGGTTGTCACTTTAACCTCTACACTACACCATATCCAATTAAATACCCTTCACTATTAATTCCATCTAAACTAGTGATTCACTTTCCACCAAAGCAAAGATGACATATTTTACTTCTTATCAACTTGGATTGATTAGTTAAGAGAGTGTACCTACTCATACCTCATGAAGACATACTCTAGGGGAGTTTGGATTTCCTCTTTTATTGAATCCAACCACCTCTTATTACCTTATAACGAAGTGTTATTAGATGACTAAGCTATAGAACTTGTTTCATTCTAATTTTGATTACTAACAAGATGGTAGTGATGTGCTAATACATAGTGCATGCATGTTTTAACTCAATCTTGAGTGGTTTAGAATAGATGAATTCTTCTTATCTATGGGAGATGGCCTCCTATCATATTTACAAGCATATAGACTTTCTAGAGGTGAGAATATCTCACATAAGACAAGCATATTCATTAGTAATGAAGAAATTGCATCTAATACATCAAAATAAATGGCTAGCTCAGTTGATGGACATGAAGCTAGAGAAAAAAAATAACTCCATCCACTACTTAGGCATGCAAGCCATATAACACATATAAACATCACGATTACCTTTAAACAAGTGTCAAGAATTTTGTTACATCACTAATGATCCAATCATGATGTAATAAAAGTATAATTATTGATGTATTAAAAGTGTAATCCCACCATATCAATACACATATAACCAACCAAACATTTCCAAAATTGTTACTTCATGAAAATCAATGGATCAAGTGTTTATTATGTTGATAGACAACATCTAAAATTTCATAATTGATAAAAATTATAGATCGAATCTAAACAAATGATATTAGATCAACATGATAATATATGAGGTTTGAAATTACATATATATGTGGAGTTAGGTGAAGATAAGTCACAAGCACTTAGGCAGAATAATATTAAAGAAATATTATTTGTATCATTCAAGTCATGCATAGACTCATCTTTAATTGGATTGAAAAGGTTACGTATTCATAATTAGTTTATGCAAAATCAAACAATGGAACAACGCTACAATCTAAACTTAGTATATTCTCAACAAACATAAACAATCACTTGTTTGTATCCTAGCAATTACAAGCAAAGAACAAATCATTTCTCTAATATCAAGACAACATTGCTACATCAACATATCAAGATGACATATTAGTTTGGAAACTATCCCACAATTCAAATTTTGTACAACAATCATTAGATTTACATGCATTAGGCTAGTAGTTATGTTGTACTCTATAAGTATATTATTTATTTTTCTTCATGAGGGACTTGACCAACAACAAATTATTTCCAACCAAATAGTGTAGTACAAGAAAGTTGTAATCATGACAAAAAAGTGACATGCTGAAGCTAAGTTCCCAATATATCTAGATTTATATCACTAATAATAAATCTTTATTTAACCACTCCTTAGTTATTCCAACCAACAATGATGGTCGTCACATGTAAACCTCATACAACATACATGAGTCATCCAATTTCTAATTAATCTTATTGTCTTTTACTTGTGGTTTGAGAGGAAGAAGAGCATCATAATAGTGATTTATTTTACAACCAAGGAATTCTCACCTAGAAGTCCCCTTCATTTTTATTCCCTATTTGATAGAATCGACCCTTCAATGAGGATATTAGATACATAGCACCAACTTGTTAGAAAATAAACTTATGATGTGTTAATTGATCTACATGACATCACTCACACCATACGACTTGATGCATAGTGGATGTATTCTAAAAATATGAAGTCTATACACATATTCATGTAATCGTCTCAATGCATTCTATCTACATAAAGTAATCAACTCATGTATACAATGAACATAATGAATATTTTAATCATATTTTGGCCAAATTTTTTGTTAAAATAATCCACCTAAAATGTTCTTATAAGCATAATTAATTATAAATTACCTAAACACATGTCAACACTCGTCCTCGAGCATACCACCCCTGTATTTACTTGCAAAAGACATCTTTTACAAGTACCATATATAAACCATCCATTTTCTCCTATATATGTAAACCACTTCCCTTCCATCTCACCAAGTCATAAATTATATTTGCTTTCATAGTAACTTCATGGGATACCCTTGCATATAGGCAAAACAAGCATGTAACAATGATTTGTTCATAATTGTGACATGGCAAAATATTCTCTTATCCTAGAAAATTTCTAGTATATAATGTTATACCATCTACAATGTTTCATGGCCAAGTGCTTGCTCATCATAGTAAGATATTAAAATTAAGATCATGACTTATAATTGTTTAGTCCTCCTTGGAAAAGTAGTCATATAAATCATTGCACAAAGTGTCCTTACCACTTGGCTTTGTAATAAAATAAGGGATTTCTCACACTTAGTGATTTTTCATCAATGTAACACTACAGTTGGTCTCGGTGTCAAGTGCAACTCATGTAAGCTATTCACAATAATTATTCATCATGGAAGCACCCAATTAGACAAGTAATGCATAAAGGTTGTATATCAATGCAATATTCCAACTTGTCAAGGCATAATTAACACACATGCAAGACCTTAGTAAGAATTGATTTCAATTTTGACCAACTACATATAGGACAATCATGCATATTTCTAATTTATCTAGGTGGAGAATAAGATAATCATTGTCTATGTTAAGCTTATCCAAGTACAAAAATAGTATAGTTGTTTATGTTGACAATCAAGAATTCTTCCAATTTGTCTAAGTACCAAAACATGACAATATATATTTTTAATAGTAAAGAATTATTCTAGTTTGTTCAAAGATAAAATAGGACAATTATTTTTTTGATAGACAATAATTCTTTCAGTTTGTTCAAATACAAAAACATGACACTTTTTCTTTTACAATCAAGAATTCTTCCAATTTTCTCAAATACAAAAGCAGGACAATTATTTTTTATAGTAAAGAATTCTTCTATTTTTTTTGGCTGGATAATAAGGGGTTGTACTCGGGTCTCCCACCCTTGAAAAAATACAACTCTATTCTTTAGAGCTTGAGAGTTTACAAATAGATACACTTCTCATCTCAATTGAGATGCTATAGCTAGAAACCTACATCATTCTACATAAAAGGTCTGAATTCTTGATTTTAATTTTTTGGATCTTTTCAATTTTCTGTATGAATACAAATATTCCAAAATTTAGCATCCTTCTTGATATTTTTCTATAGCAACCTTCACAATACCAAAAATTCACCTCTATTATCTATGCATTGCATCTTAGTAGAGTAATATTTCCAAAACATCACACTATCATAGTTTACTTTGCGAAATCTGGATTATTGGTTTCCTTCTGGAAACATAAGTGCAACCACAAAAATTATAATAAATAGTTTACATGAAAACACATTATTGTTATAAAATAAATAAGATATTACCAATGGAGAATATTAAAGTAAATCTTAATCATTATTTGATTTAGGCAATCAATATTTTCTTGTCGGCTTCAACTAAACTTACTACTTCCTCTAACCATGGAAAGGAGAATTTAACTTTACGATCCTCAATCAAAACCCCTCTATTGGCTAGCCTATCTGCACATTTATTTTCTTCCCTTAATGTATGTGTAAACTTGATTTATTCAAACTCTATAGCAAGATCTTGAATTTCCATAATTATCTCTTGTATGTTCCATGGAACCTTTGCTTTCCTCAAAATTGTATTTATTACTATGAGAGAATCACCTTCCATCCATACTTTGTTCCATTTAATTTGTTTTCATATTTTTAACCCTTCTAAATCTGCCCAAGCTTCAACTTCATTATTTATCTTAAATCCACTATTGAAAGTGTAATGAGACAAAATATCTCCTCTATTATTTCTAATTATTCCTCCTCCTCTTGCTAGTCCTGAATTTCCTTTAGATGCTTAATTAAAATTTAATTTAACCAACTCCACATTTGGTGGTTTCCACTTTATATTATTTGTCTTATTTTTGCTTCTCTTATTTCCAAGTACATCATAATTCCATTTAATGACTTAACTCCATCTATCAAGACTCTCTACTTCTAGATTAGGGATTGGGTGAGTTGATGGGGTTGGTTTAGACTCCTCTATGGCTAAACATATCTTCCTTTTCATTACCTCTAAACTGCTTTCCTTTCCTTTAAATATTCTTCTATTCCTTTCTAGCCATACAGTCCAAAGTATTGTATCTTTTGATATATCCCATATTATTTGTAAAGCCCCACTTTTATAAGTGCTCTTCCATTGCTTTAACCAATCTTCAGTTCTACTATTCATCACCATGCATTTACCAGACATATTAAGAATCCATTGTCATAGTTTCTAGACTATTTAGCAATTTCCAAAGAGATGGTCTATACTCTCCTCCTCCTTTTTACAAAGAAAACATTGAGAGGGGCCATGAAAACCCCTTTTCATAAGGTTATCCTAGGATAAAATTCTTCTATAACCTACTAGCAAAACAAACATTTTGACTTTAGGAATGCTTGGGATATCCCAAATATCTCTCCATATTCTAGTGATATTACTATTTTGTTGGTGCTTTACATTATATACACTTCTTATTGTGTATTCTCCTAAGCTAATCAACTCCCAAATCAATTTATCCTTGTCTCCCCTCAGAATAATCACAGTTGTTATCTTACTACTCAATTAAATTCTAGCATCACTGTCTTGTATACTTGTGAAAAAATCTTCTCTCCATTTGTATCTTCCTTATTGATCCTTGTATAAATTTTTTGAAACCCTATCACCATATTTATATTGAAGCAATCTCATCCAAGGTTTCAAAATTGGATCTAAATTGAGTGAATTTTTATCACACCAAGGATCCATCCAAATAGAAAAAATTTCCCTAGTCTCCACCACCCATCTTAAACCTTTAATCATTAGATCAATAGATTTTTTTAAACCATTCCAAAGAGCAAAACCATTTGGTAGAGAGAATGTAGTAAATATTAAACTTGGGTCATTAGGCTCAACATACTTAGAAGAATTATTGCCCATTGTCTTTGAATCTCTTTGTACAATCTCTAGATTACTTTTACTTTGAGAGCTAATCTTGCATCTGTAAGAACTCTTAACCAAAGACATCCCCTAGTTTTATCATCACATAACTTGCTCAATTTCACCAAAAGAAAGTTCCTTTTCTGATGTAAACATGACCATAAAAAGGATCACATAATATAGATCAAAATTTTTGCAACTGATTTTGGCATAGTATACAATGACATATAATATGTTGGAATGGCCTGTAAGATTGAATTAATTAATTACACTCTTCTTGCTGATGATAACCATATACCTTTCCAAGCTGGTAGTTTATTCTAAACTTTACTAATAATTGGATTCCATAATTTTATCCTCATTCTCCCCTCAAATAAAGGCATCCCTAAATAAGTTGTTGGTAATATTGCCTCCTCTATTTGAAGTAACCTGTAAATTCTTGCTTTGATATTAGTTGGAGTGTTAAGGAAGTAAATTTTGGATTTTGTCCTATTAACTTTTTGCCTTGATGCTTTTTCCTATTCCTTTAAAAAGGTTTTCAAATCTTTAGCCTCATTTATCCTTGCCCTTCCAAAAAGGTTTGTATCATCTACAAATTATTGATGGGTGATGTTGTTGATATTATTACTAACCTTAAGACCACTTATAAGCCCATATTTGTAAGGCTTATTTAAGTTCCTACTCAAAACATCTGCCATAATAATGAACAAATAAGGAGATAAATGATATCCTTATTTAAGACTTCTCTTGGATTTAAAATATTATGTTGCTAACCCATTGACCAACATTGAATAAGAAACTATAGAGACACAAGCTTTAATCCATCTAGCCCATTTCTTCCTAAATCCAAACTTTTCTAAAATTGCAAAAAGAAATCCCATTTAACCCTGTCATAGGCTTTACTCATATCAAGTTTTTAGATCATTGCTTTCTCTTTTCTTGAAGATGTTGAATGTATGAATTCATGAGCTACTATGATCCCATCCAAAATTTGTCTCCCTTTCACAAATTCTCCTTGCTCTTCTGAAATAATTTTGTCTAACAATGGGCTTAATCGATTTGTCATCACTTTGGAGATAATATTATATGCCATATTACATAGGCTTATGGGTCTAAAAGAATCAAACAATTCAACATCCTTATTTTTTGGAATTAGGGTAAGATATATTGCATTTATTTTATAAGGTATGTATTGTTTTACCCTAGACTATTCCACTGCCATGAATAAAGAATCCTTCACTATATCCCAATTATATTGGTAAAAAGCAGCAGAGAGCCCATCTAGACCTAGGGATTTATCCTTATTAAAAGAGAAAAGAGCTAAATGAACTTCTTCTAGAGTAATAGGCTCCATCAATTTCCTATTGTCTTCATTACTTATAACTAAAGGTACATCTTGAATAAGTTTATCATTAAGAACTTCAGTATCCTTTGATCCTAGAATATTTTGATAAAAAACTTTACCTCTTTTCTAATTACACTCTGATCTTCAATTCAAACCCCTTCTATTGATTTAATTCTACTAATTTTGGATGTTGATCTTTTTGTCTTGCCTATATCAAGAGTAGGTCTTATTATTCAATTCCTCAATGTTCTTTCACAATTTTATTTTTCATCATATTTATCCTCTCTTGGCTCCACTATAGAAGCTTTTGACTTGTCCTGCTCATTTTCTAGTATTTCCTTATTGACGACATAGGTATTAACTTCTATAACTGCATTTTATTTACCAATTTTTTTCTCTTGAATGGTGCATGGTACTTCAAGAGAGTATTTAAAATCTGATGAGACACATTCCTTAATTAAATCATCAAGAATTTTCATAAATCAGGATCATACGAAATAGACGGTTCCTTGTTAATATGTTGAACCTATTGTACTGTGTCCTCTAAGTTTTGATCTACTTTTTCTTCATAGGCTAAAGCCTTTAAAGAGTTGGTATTTATTCCATTATCCTTACTTACTGGTATCCACTATTTATTTTCTTTCATTTTTTTAATCTATTTTTTGGAAGTTGAAAACCATCTTCATCCATAACCATTTGTTAGTTTCGCTTATAGTTTTCAACATATGATTCTTCTAGGGTCTTCTTAGGGCATGATATCTCAATATGCCCCACCTCATGCCATCTTCTACATCTAAAAGATATGTTTTCATAATTGATTCAGGAGCATCTAGTGGTGTAAGAGTGATCTTGCATCACCCAAAAAAAAATTGTAATTGTTTAATTTTGTAAAACTAGTAAAACTAGTTTTACTTGTAGGTGAATTTTGAAGGCCTTAGAGGCCAAATTTGAGGATTTTTAGTTAGAGTCATTATCTAAGGCTTTTCCCGCTTAGTTCGTCTCGTGCCCTTTCTAAAAATATCTCGTGCAAGTCAATCGGAGCAACGAGCGCGAAGTTATGACCCTGGCAAGTTTACCTCCGAAATTCAAATTTCAAATGCATTGTTTTAGGAGGGAAAAGGGGAAAACAGGGTATTAGAGGGAAATTTCAAAATTGTAAAGGGGATTTTTCTTTTGTAACCTCTTTGGGATGAAAAATTAATGAAAAGGCTTGGTTCTCTAACATGATCAAAGGAAAAACACTTGTGCATGGTTTATTTCTTGTTTGTTGATCTTCACCAAGTGGTATCAGAGCGGGAGTTCCTGAGTGTGTAAACAGATCACCGGACGTGAGGTAGTTTACACCAGGATATGTGGTTAGGGTTTATGAGAAAAGAGAGAAAAATGCCTCCACGAAGAAACCATGGTGGTGGGAGAAATGTGGTGCCAGAAGAAGATTTTAGAGCTTTGTAGAGGCAAGTTCAGGCTCTGCAAGAGGAGCTGCATAGAGGGTTTGAGCCAAGGAGAGAAGATGGGAGTGAAGATGAAGCTGAAGAAGAAGAGGACCAATTGGAGGAAGAAGAAGAGGCAGTAGATCCTACACAAGCTATACTGTATAAGGCCATATCCCAGATTGGGAAGAGACCAAAGTTTGATGTCTCTACGTATTCTGGAAATCTCAACCCAGAAGAGTTGATCGACTGGATCAATGACATGGAGGAATACTTTGAGTATGAGGAGGTAGAAGATCCTGAAAGGGTCAAATTTTCTAAGACTAAGCTGAAGGGCCATGCCAGTATTTTGTGGAAGGGAGTACAGTTGGATAGAAACAAAAGAGGGAAAGAAAGGATAACAAGGTGGGAGCGAATGGTGGAGAAGTTGAAGAGGCAGTTTATTCCAGCTGATTATGAGTTGGATCTACTCAAGAAAATGTAGGGTTTGAGATAGTCAAGTAAGTCTGTCAAAGAATACATAGAGGAGTTTTATAAAATTTTAATCAGAACAGGCCATTCTGAGGCCAACAAGGAGAAGGTAGCCCATTATATTAATGGGTTAAGAGCAAGTATTCAAGAGGAGTTAAGTCTGGTCAGGATGACCACCATAGAGGATGCTTACCAGTTTGCCTTGAGGGTTGAAGAGAAGCTAAACAGAAGGTTTGAGAGCAAGCAAAGAGGAAGAGGTCATGGTGGAAGAACTGGTGGGAGAACAAATGGAGGGAAAAATGAAGATCAAAAGAAGAATGGAGAAGCCAACAGTGGTCAGGACCAAAAGGGGGATAATGCTTACCGCCCCTGTGATCAGAACAATGGTTACCATAGAGGAAGAGGAAGGTCTAGATGAGGGTTTGGAAGAGGAGGATTTCGTGGAACCTGTTTCCACTATGGGGAAGAAGGACATCGAGCATACGAGTGTCCACAACACCAAGAGAGGACAAATAAGAGGCCCAAAGGTAATGCCCGAGCTGTTGTTGTAGATGAAGGTGCTGAATATGAGCACTCTAAAGAAGCAGAAAGAGGAGAAGTGTTGATCACAAGGAGAGCCTTGTTGAATGAGGAGAGAGATCCAGATCAGAGGAAGAGCTTATTTTGCACAAGGTGTAAATGTGCAGGTAAGGTCTGTAATGTTATCATAGATAATGGTAGCACAGATAACCTAGTTTCAGAAGGAATGGTTACCAAACTATAGTTAGAGAGGAAGAGACACCCGCATCCATATCGGATTGTGTGGTTGTAGAAGGACCATAGGGCTTTGGTCAATGAGCAGTGTTTAGTAAAATTTAATATTGGGAATTACCGTGATGAGGTCTTGTGTGACATCCTACCTATGGATGCTTACCATTTTCTATTGGGAAGGCCATGGCAGTTTTATCGATGTGCAATACATGATGGGCATGCCAACACTTACTCCCTAACAAAGGATGGAGTACGCCATAAGCTAAAGCCCCTGAAGGAGGTGGACGAAAAGGTATGTAGCAGTGCCAGAATATGTTTAGTTGAAGGTAGAAAGTTTTTGGATGGTTTGAAGCATGAGCATATGTGCTATGCATTAATTCCTAGAGTTAGGGAAGAAGAATGCAAAGATACCCCAGTAGAAGTCTCAGGTCTATTAGAATAATTTCTAGATATTATATCAGATAATGTGCCTGAGGGCTTGCCACCAGTGAGGAAGATCAGTCACCATATAGATTTGGTATCGAGAGCTAGTTTACCCAATAAGGCAGCCCATAGAATGACTCCTGTAGAAAGTGAGGAGCTAAATAGACAAGTCCAAGAGTTACTAAAAAAGGGACTAATTCGGGAGAGCTTAAGTCCATGTGCAGTACCTACAGTACTAGCACCAAAGAAATATGGGGAGTGGAGGATGTGTACAGACTCCCGAGCCATTAACAAGATCACCATCAAATACAGATTTCCATTGCCAAGGATGGATGACATTATGGACTATTTGAGTGGAGCCAAGTACTTCACAAAGATTGACCTGAAGAGTGGGTACCATCAGATTCATATCAAAGAAGGGGATGAGTGGAAGACAACCTTCAAGACCAGAGAGGGTTTGTATGAGTGGTTGGTCATGCCATTTGGGCTAACCAATGCACCAAGCACATTCATGCGGCTAATGAATGAGGTATTGAAGGAGTTTTTAGGAAAATTTGTCATTGTCTATTTGGATGACATTTTAATATTTAGCAAGACCCTGGAAGAGCACTTGATGCATATCAGAAGAGTTTTTGAGAAGTTGAGGGAGGAGCAATTGCTAATTAATTTGAAGAAGTGCAGTTTTGTGAAGAAGGAGTTGGTGTATCTGGGATTTGTCATCTCAGCTGAAGGTCTTAAAATGGACCCAAAAAAGGTGAGGGCTATCATTGATTGGCCTACCCCAAGGAGCATTACAGAGGTAAGATCATTTCATGGTCTAGCAAGTTTTTACAAAAAATTTATTAGAAATTTTAGTAGTATTTGTGCACCCCTAATAAAGACAATGAGAGGGGATAAGAAGGAGTTTAAGTGGACCTTAGGAGCAGATAAGAGCTTTGATATGTTGAAGAAGAAGGTCACAGAGCAACCTATTTTGGCACTTCCAAATTTTAATAAGGTATTTCAGGTAGATTGTGATGCTAGTGGTAGTGCCATAGGAGTTGTATTGAGTCAAGAAGGTAAACCTGTTGCTTATTTTAGTGAGAAACTCAATGATGCTAGGAAGAAGTATTCAGTTTATGATCAAGAGTTTTATGCTATAGTTCAGGCTCTGAAGAAGTGGAGGCACTATTTTTTTCCAAAAGAGTTTGTTCTATATATTGATCATCAGGCCTTACAGTATATTAATAGCCAAGGGAAGCTAAATTAGAGGCACTTAAAGTGGGTTGAGTTTCTACAGAGTTATACCTTTGTGTTGAAGCACAGGAGTGGAAAGTCAAACAGAGTTGCAGATGCCTTAAGTAGAAGGCAGTGTTTGTTGACAAAAATGAAGGTGGAAGTTGTAGGGTTTGACGAACTTAAGAGTTTGTACCCTAAAGATCCTGATTTTGCAGAGGCTTGGAGAGCTTGTTTAGCACCTGTTACTTTGGATAGGACTAAGTGGTTGGATTTTCTAATCCAATATGGAATGTTGTTCAGAGGAAATCAATTATGCATTCCAAGGAGTTCAATGAGGGAGAATCTAGTCAAGGAGAAGCATAGTGGAGGGTTGGTTGGACACTTTGGTCGGGATAAGACCATTGCTCTCGTTAGTGAGAACTACTATTGGCCATAGTTGCAGCAAGATGTGAAGATATTTGTACAAAGTTGCAGAGTATGCTAGATGGCCAAGGGTGTGAGACAGAACACTGGATTATATCAGCCATTACTTGTACCAGAGAGACCATGGGAGGACATCAGCATGGATTTTGTTCTTGGCCTACCAAGGACACAGAGGAGGAATGACTCCATATTTGTGGTAGTTGATAGGTTTTCAAAGATGGCACATTTTATTCCCTACCAAAAAACTAATGATGCAGTTCATGTTGCAGGGTTGTTTTTCAAAGAGGTGGTACGACTACATGGTCTACCAAAGAGTATTGTTTTCGATAGGGATACCAAGTTTGTTGGGTATTTCTGGAGGACCCTATGGAAGAAATTGAAGACAAATCTGAAATTCAGTTCTGCATACCACCCACAGACTGAGGGACAAATAGAGGTGGTGAATAGGAGTTTGGGTAATCTACTGAGATGCTTGGTAGGAGATAAGCCCAAGGGGTGGGACTTGGTTTTGCCATAGGCATAATTTGCATACAATAATTCTGTCAATAGGAGTACTAATAAATCCCCATTCCAGATTGTGTATGGGAGCAGCCCAAGGAATGCTTCTGAGTTGAGAAAGATGGATAGAGGGGAAAAGAGCAGTGTTGAGGCTGAGGACTTTGCAGAGCACCTGAAGAGTTTGCATGAAGAAGTAAAGCAACATATTACTAAGATGAACACTCAGTACAAGACAAGGGCAGATCAAAAGTGATGTTTCAAGGAATTCCAGGTGGGAGATGAAGTTATGGTTCACCTGAGAAAAGAAAGGTTTCCTGCTAAAACCTACAACAAGCTAAAAATGAAGAAGTTTGGACCATGCAGAATCACAAAGAGACAGGATTCAAGAAATGCATATGAGGTAGAATTGCCAAGTGGGCTGAACATATCACCTGTGTTCAACATTTCTGATTTGGCAGAGTATTATGAAGGTGATAATAATGGCGGGCCAGTCGCAGAATTGTGGAGTATTCCAACATCTACTCTAGAGACATAAGAGATAGAAGAGATCCTAGATACCCGCGTAGGCAAAAGCACAAGAAACAGGCAGTATGCAGAATATCTGGTTAAGTGGAAGGGCAGGCCTATTGAAGATTCATCTTGGTTGTCAAAGGCTGAGGTTGAACGCCTTGGTTTTCTTCCAACAATAGAGAAGTGAAGGTCACTTCTCAAATTACCCTGGGTGTCTGATGCAGGAGCATCCAGTGGTGTAAGAGTGATCTTGCATCACCCAAAAAAAATTGTAATTGTTTAATTTTGTAAAACTAGTAAAACTAGTTTTACTTGTAGGTGAATTTTGAAGGCCTTAGAGGCCAAATTTGAGGATTTTCAATTAGCCACAAGCCTTAGATTTAAGGATTGCCCCACTTAGTTCATCTCGTGCCCTTTTCAAAAATATCTCGTGCAAGTCAATCGGAGCAACGAGCGCGAAGTTATGACCCTAGCAAGTTTACCTCCGAAATTCAAATTTCAAATGCATTGTTTTAGGAGGGAAAAGGGGAAAACAGGGTATTAGAGGGAAATTTCGAAATTGTAAAAGGGATCTTTTCTTTTGTATCCTCTTCTTTGGATAAAGTAATGAAAATTCTTGGTTCTCTGACATGATCAAAGGAAAAACACTTGTGCATGGTTTATTTCTTGTTTGTTGATCTTCACCAATAATCTATGATTTGGATCCACATCTTATCCCCATTTAAGAATGATTGATTCTAGTAAAGCTTTACTTATATCAATCATGAACAATATTCAAGCATAAATAGCCAAGAATCCATATTTCATAGTATCTAAAATCTCAAGGAATTATCCTAGAGAGTTTCCTATTACCTCGAAGATATATATTTTCTAAAATTGAATGGGTAACCCAAACATCCTAACCTAGACTGGTACTAGGGATAGATTTACATTTTTAGGTGAAAAGTCTTTATACCAGCGGGTAAGGAAGAGTCCTGCTCTTCCCATAAACCAAGGGCCACCTTTTAGAAATTTTCTCTTTCTTCTGTAGAACAAAAAATGGCTAGGAAGAAACCTTTGGGAAGAAAGGATAGAATCACTCATAGAGACTTCCAACTCCTACCATTCCATTTTCTCAAGGTTGAAGCCCCTGGCCAATACCCATTAAATTTACTAAAAACCACCCTATCTTGGAGTAACGAAGATATATCTAAGATGCGCTCACTAACCTCTACCACTAGAGATGATTCTAAGGATTTAACTATAAATCGGTCCATGGAAAAGAAATTAAAACTCAAAATATATTGAAATTTATTAGAATGTCCTATAGCAAATATAATATTTGATAAAAATTTATAATAATTTACATGCAAAATTTCTAAGATAAAGAAGGGAAAAAAACTTATCTAAAAATTCTATGTCCCAATAGAATTTCTTGCCTCATTGAAGTCCTAGCCCTTCATTGCTCTTCGTATCATCCAAATCATAGGTGATAAGTATTTGCAATTTCGTTTTCGTGACTTGAAAATTTGTCACTACCCTTGTTTCGGATGGTTGAATTCATAGGGTCATAGCTCCATCAATATTGCTCAGATTACTTCATATGACCACTCATTTTAAAGCTATTCAAATTCCACACAACTTGGTCCAACAATCAGCTGAATAAGATAAACCTTCGTGAAGATATGACTCCTAAAAGATGAGATATTTTTTAAAAAATGCCTTAATCCTTTACAAAGCAACCTTTTTTCTTCCCTAAAAAAATAAGAATTCTTCTAGTTTATTCAAACACAAAAATAATATAATATATTTTTTTATTCTAAAAAAATCTTCTAGCTCATTCAAAGACAAAATAGGATAACTACTTTTATTATAGCCAATAATTCTTTGAGCTTGTTTAAAGATAAAAATGAGACAATTATTATTATTATTATTATTATGTTGTTAGTCAAGAATGCTTCTAGTTTGTCCAAGTACAACAATATCATTAACTTGAGATTGAAAAACAAGAATAATAACTCAAGTTTGACAACAAGAATAATAACTCAAGTTTGACATTAAGAATAATAACTCAAGTTCGACAACAAGGTGAGTATGACCAATACAACAACCATTCATGTGATAACAAAGATATGGATTAAATGAACCTTAGATATTGAGTTTATTAGCTTCCAAGCTAAACTCATGCGAAGATTTAAAAGTAAATACTACATGCAAACAAGTAAAAAGTCAAATCATAGTTTTAGTATCACAATTACATGCTTTGCCTCAACAACAATAACTTTTCATTTCATGAAGTAAGTTGTAACTTTGAGTTCAACTTCATGGAAAAATAAATAGATTAAGGTGTACCAACATTTAATCACTATTTGGCTACTCTTTAGAGTGAGTAAGAAGACAACAAATTAGTTTGATCTTTAACTAAGGAAAGTGTTGTTAGAGACATGGACAATTTTGGTTTGAATACCAATATCAACAAGCCCTCAAACTCTTATAATATTTAGAGTGGGTTTTATACAAATTCAAAAGTAGAATACAAGTAAGAGAGGCATATTGCCACACAAGCACTTTAAAGCATCATTACATTAATTTTGTATGGCTGACTACTAAATTTAAAAAATTGCTTATTAGGTTTTATTTTCATATGTTAAACTTGAAAGCTTGTTGGAATTACTTGGTGTGGTCCATGAATAATGTTGTTTGAATGTCATGATTGTTTTCCTCCATATACGACTTGGGGTCATGTGGTATGAGTGAACTTTTCCTAACAAAAAGAAAGGAGGACAAGAAGAAGAGGGAGTTTTAGAATCTGTAGAAATAAGTTATGCTCTAGATATTTCGTGAAAATCATGGTTCTTGAGTTTTTATGGGAGATTTTGAATACTCATTTTGTTATTCTATAAATGTAGTAGTTGAATGTTCTCATTGCTTTCTAAAATGGGTACTCTTATCTTGAATCAATAGGTCCTGTTTGATATGAATAGAAAATATAAACAACTTGCTCAATTGCTTTGTGAAAGGTAAGTTTTTTGTTTTGATATCTCTTGTTCTTGTGGTTAAAGGCATGAAGAGCAACCCTAATTTATGCACCTATAACCCTAGCTGGAATTATAAGAAAATGGGTATATACTTTTGTGAGCATGATTTTGTATTACATGACTATATGCAAATTTTTCTAAATTCTTGCTTGTAATTTCTTCATTGTACCCTTTGGATAGTGTAAAAAGGTAGGGAGGGGTTTGTCTTCATGACATGCAACCAAGGTTAATGATGGGAATGGATTGACTTCTTGGTAGAGTTGTTATTATAGAAAACTTTTAATTCTAAGGACAACAATAAAAATTTTCTTACTAAAATTTGAATCTTCACATTAGAAAATACAGACTTGTTGTCTTACCTTGTTTTGCATGTATGAATTTATAAGGATTAAAATTAGTTGTAGTATTATCATTATTGTGCATACAACTTGAATAGGCATGAGGTATTACTTGTATCTAGTTTTCACCATAGACCATACAAAATTGATGTTCTTACTCTGAATTGCATGTATAAATGTTCTAAGGATAAGAGTTGTAGTACTATCATAAAAAGTACATGCATCCTTGTACTAGTGTGAGGTATTAATTTTACCTGGATTTTCCCATGAAAGATAGACTTAACGTTATTATATTATTTGACATGTATGAATGATACAATTTGTTTTTGTATCATAAATATGCATACAATTTATATGAGCATGAGACTTTATTTGTACCTAGTTTTCTTCATGAAAGATATTTTTTATACATAATGTTATTATCCTGTATAGAATGTATGAATGGAAAAAGTTGTTGCAATAGTATCATAAATGTGCATACATCTTGTATGAGTATCATGAATGTACATACATTTGGTTTTCTCCATAAAAGATGAAATCGATGTTCTTACTCTATTTGCATCTATGAATGTTGTGATTGTAGTAACAAAAAACGAGCATGTGCTATTATATAAGTATGCAATATTAATTGTATCTATGAAAAATATGGGTTGGAGGTTCACACCCAGTGTTGCATGTCTGAGTTTCATAAGGAAAAGCAAATGTTGCTATAGTAGTATCATAAAAGTATATTTGTATCATTTCATGGTTTGGAGGCATTGAATTTTACTTGGAATGTTCAAAATATTTTTTATGGCAAGTTTTGTTCCCATTGTGTTTGATATAGTCACTAAATTCATTGAGTGATTACGTGAAGGTGGAAATCAAATGGTGATAGCTCAATGAATTAGTTTCCTTAATACTCAAGGAGGAGACCCAAGTTCAAATCTTGCCAAGTGATACATGGATAATATCCAAGATGTTGTAATACCACTATGTGGCGATGATGTAATACGAGTGGGACCTGTTTCAATTCCATATAACCAATTGAAAAAAAGTTGGCATGCTACCATGTTAAATGATAATTAGTGTGTTGTATATAAAAGTGTTAAACCGTCATAATTATTAGATTGATAGAGAGAAGATTTAATATGATGATCTATGCCTAATGAACTTAGAGGACAATACATTGATTTGTCCATATATAAGACAGTGCATTAATCATGGGTGTTATGATTGCATGTTGGTTGTACAAATGCTTATGAGTATTATAAAAATGCATAGTAGATGTATTTGCCTAGGTGCAAGTTATCACCGCACTAAAATCTAGTTCTAGTTGTGAGTTTATACTCATAAGTTCATTGATATTTGTTGCATGCATGTTTCAATATGAGTATAATTGCACTCACTATGTCTCTAACTCTATTAGTTCCATGTATTTGTCCCTTCATAAAAGATCAAAACTTTTAAATAAAAAGTTGAGGTGAGGGTATTTAAGTATAGATACAACCTGATTGGGCAGTAAAGTACTTTGGTGATGCATTCCCTCATGGATCTAATGAAATATGCGTTGAAATTAAATTGGAAACCACACCTCATGAAAGCGTTTTGGCTGAATTTGAGAATATATTGTATCTTCAATCTTGTTTGTGAACATTGTACCCACTTTACAAGTGGTTGGTTTTATTGTTGTTCCTTAAAAGGATTTGATTACTTCTATACAAGAGCTTCCAAAAATAACTGAGGAACATATAATGATTGATGGCTTTATGGAAATATAAACATACCTGGTTTTGTTAATGCTAAGTAATTATTTGGTAGTCAATAGATTATATGTCAGTGGTTGGGTTGTCCTGCTACATTTTGGACAAGAGATATTATGAGACTTGTATGTTGTTGTTGTCATGTTTTTGAGATAAAATATTAAAAGAGAGCTTACCATTAATTAATGTAACATGACTTTACTATCAATTGAACAAGAATGATTGTATGTGGTATGAGGTATTCAAGTTATTTTGGTTGATAGTCCAGTATGCAATAAGGCATCTGAAATTTTAATTTAAAGCCATATAAATAAATTTGAATGTGTGGATTTGACTCGAGACATTTTAAAATATGTAATAAAATGTTGAACTATTGTTGTTCCCTATTCCAATATTGGAAATGATCATTTTATCCAAGTTACATGTAATAAAAGATATATATTTTTGTCCAAAGTGTTCTTTCATTCACTACTTGGAGTTTTCTTGTCAAAGGCTACTAGTTACTATGCATGTAGAACCTTACGCTTGTTAATTTGTCTTACCTTCTATAGGAATAACAAAAGCACTAAATATGTTTACTTGCCTTATAAGGTTGGTTATATGATGAATGCCAACATGATGCTTTTAAACTATAATATATCAGCTAAAGTTAAAATTTGCTTATATATGATAAAGCTAAAAATATCTCATTGTCTTCACATTTGGTGAGAGACTTGTTGAAAGCATTTAAAAATTCTTGACATTAATATCATGTGCTAGTAACGGGAATGGAAAGGTAATTAACCAAACATACATACTATTAAATTCTAATAGTGATAATAATACTAGGAGGAAGTGATAATAATAATATTGTCGTATGTATTTGTGTATCTTTGTATGAATAAGAAAAAAATTGTAAGAGTGTTGTTTTAACTTTATTATAAAATGGTACTTTGTAAGCATAATATGATTATATTAAACCTTGCATGAGTAGTAAGTAAAAACTATTGTACCAATTAGGAATGATAAGAAGAGTTTGTTTTATAAATAATTAGAATATATCATGTCTATACAATGTATAACAGTCAATGTTCCTCATGACATTAGCATAAAAGACTCTTGGTCAATGAATTTTCCAATCCATAAAGCATTGGTCCAAAAATGGACATTTTTTTTGTTGGCTAATAAAGGGTTGTACTCGGGTTCCTCACCCTTAAAAAATTACAACTCTCTCCTTTAGAGCTTGAGAGTTTACAAAAATATTCAATTCTCATCTCAGTTGAGTTGCTATTGCTAGATACCTATGCCATTTTTCCTAAAAAGTTTGAATTCTTGATTTTCATTTTTTGGATATTCTTCAAATTTTTGTGCGAATACAAATATTCCAAAATTTAGCATCTTCTTCTTGACATTTTCTTGCATTAGCCTTCATAATACCAAAACTCCACCTCTAATATCTATGCATTGTGTCTTAGTAGAGTAATGTTTCCAAAGCCTCACACTATCATAGTTCGCTTTACCAAATCTAGATTGCTAGTTTTATTCCTAAAGCATAAGTGCAACCATAAGAATTGTAATAAATATTTTATATGAAAACACATTAATGTTATAAAATATAGCAAATATTACCAATGGAAAACATTAAAGTAAATCCTAATCATTTTTTGATTCATACAATCAACATTTTATTGTTAGTTTCAACTAAACTTACTACTTCCTTTAAAAATGGACAAATAGAATTTAACTTCATGATCCTTAATTAAAACCCCTCTATTGGCTAGCCTATCTACACATTTGTTCCCTTCCCTTAACGTATGTGTAAACCTGATTTCTTCAAACTCTGTAGCAAGGTCTTGCATTTCAAATTTTTGTGCGAACACAAATATTCCAAAATTTAGCATCTTCTTCTTGACATTTTCTTGCATTAGCCTTCATAATACCAAAACTCCACCTCTAATGTCTATGCATTATGTCTTAGTAGAGTAATGTTTCCAAAGCTTCACACTATCATAGTTCGCTTTACCAAATATAGATTGCTAGTTTTCTTCCTGAAGCATAAGTGCAACCACAAGAATTGTAATAAATAGTTTATATGAAAACACATTAACGGTATAAAATATAGCAAATATTACCAATGGAAAACATTAAAGTAAATCCTAATCATTTTTTGATTCATACAATCAACATTTTATTGTTAGTTTCAAGTAAACTTACTACTTCCTTTAAAAATGGACAAATAGAATTTAACTTCATGATCCTTAATTAAAATCCCTCTATTGGCTAGCCTATCTACACATTTGTTCCCTTCCCTTAACGTATGTGTAAACCTGATTTCTTCAAACTCTGTAGCAAGGTCTTGCATTTCCATAATTATCTATTGTATGTTCCATGGAGTCTTTGATTTCCTCAAGATTGTATTTATTACTATTAGTGAATCACCTTTCATCCATACTCTTCCATTTTTGTTGTATGCATATTTTTAACCCTTCCAAAGTTGCCCAAGCTTTAGCTTCATTATTTATCTTAAATCCACTATTAAAAATGTAACGAGATAAAGTCTCTCCCATATTATTACTAATTATGACTCTTCTTGTTGGTCCTGGATTTCCTTTAGATGCTCCATAAAAATTCAATTTGATCAACTCCACTTATGGTGGTTTCCATTTTAAATTCTTTGCTTTCTTTTTATTTCTTCTATACCCAACATCGTAATCCCATTTTATAACTTCACTCCATCTATCAAGGCTCTTTGATTCAATATTAGGGATTGGGTGAGTTGATAGGGTTGGTTTAGAATCCTATGGCTAAACAAATATTCATTTTCATTACCTCTAAATTGCTTTCCTTTCTTTTAAATATTCTTCTATTCCTTCCAACCATAAAGTCCAAAGTATTGTATCTTTTGATATATCCGAGATTGTCTACAAATCCTCACTTTTAAAAGCGCTCTTCCATTTCTTTAACCATTTTACCATTCATCATTGTGTATTTACCAGATATTTTAAGAATACATTGCCATAGTTTCCAGACTATCAAGTAGTGTTCCAAGAGATGGTATATACTCTTCTCCTCATTTTTACATTGAACACGTTATGAGGGGCCATGAAAACTCCTTTTCATAAGGTTATACCAGGAAAAAATTCTTCTATGACCTATTAGCCAAACAAACATTTTGACTTTAGGAATGTTTGGGCTATCCCAAATATCTCTCCATATTTTTGTGGTATTCCTATTTTGTTGATGCTTTACATTATATTCGCTTCTTGTTGTGTATTCTCCTAAGCTATTCAACTCCCAAATCAACTTATCCTTGGCTCCCCTCATTATAATCACTATTGTTATCTTTTTGCTCAACTGTCTCCTAGCAACAATGTCTTGTATACTTGTAAAAAAATATTCTTTCCATTTGTATCTTCCTTCCTGATCCTTGTACATAATGTTTGAAACCCTATCACCATATTTATCTTGAATTAATCTCATCCATGGTTTCAAAATTGGATCTAGATTGAGTGATTTTTTATCACAAGTATCCATCCAAATAGATTTTTTTTCTCCAGTTTCCACCACCCATCGTAGAACTTTTATTTATTTATTATTATTTTTTAATAAGTTATATGTGGCTTCTATTGGGGCCCACTCCCATCAAAATACCAAAATATTACATTTGTTGCAGCATACTTTTTATCACAGTTTTTTTCCATTTATTTTTTCTCTTAAATACATTCTTCAACTTCCCCGAAGTGCTATGTTTCCAAAATTATCTCCTTGACATGATTTTGGTTAAGACATAAAATCTCACTTGGTCATTTTCCTTCTAAAATTTTAATTTCACTGGATGAAGATCAACACCATAATTTGCTAATTTATCTGCTACCTGATTTTCTTTTATATAAATATGCTCACATTGCTAGGAGATTACCTCTAGTAATAACAATAATATTATTTTTTATCTAGTCTCCACATCTATTTTTGTTAATAGCATTGATGATAATTTGTGAGTCCCCTTCAATTAAAATATATTTCCATCCTTTTTCTACTGTAATTTTAATCCTTGTAAGAAATGCCCTAGCCTTTGCATAGTTGTTATTTGAAGTTCCATATGATTCTCAATAAGTAAGGAGAATTTTGCCTTCACTATTTCTAAAAACACCACCTCCACCAACTTTTCTCGGATTTCCTTTAGAAGCACCATCAAAATTAATTTTGATAAACCCAATTTCTAAACATTTATATTTTTACTATAGATTGAAGTAGATCCTTTGTTTTAATTCCATTGTCACAGATGACTCTTCCATATATGTTCAAATCCTATAACCAAGTAATTAGCACCTATTTTTTTGCAATTGAGACTTCCCTTAATGAGCACCATATTGCAAGAGAGGCAATAATATAGTTGCAAACTTGCGCATGATTTTGAGATTTATTTAAAAAAAATTGTTATTCATTTCAAACCATAAATTCCAACAAATAATGGCAAGACCAATCCTCCAAAGAATACATAATGCTTTAGATTTTATCCAACATTCTATCAACTCTTTCAATGTTGATGGAGCTACCCCATATAATTTCAAAAAAAAAAAAAAAAAACTTCAAATGGCATAAGCAAATGGACAATGAAGAAGTAAATGGTCCGATGTTTCTAAATACTTCTCACACAAGGCACATCTGAAGGCTCCATAATATCCTCTTCTTTGTAGACTCTCTCCCATAAGAATCTTAATTTGAACTGCTAACCAAAGAAATGTTGAGGCCTTAGGGAGAGCCTCTAATGACCAAATATTCTTCCAAGGAAAATCTTTGGGAGAAGGAAATTTTGATTGTTCTAAATTCTCATATCCCAACTTGACCGAGTATCGAGCATCCTTTGATAAATTTCAAACCTACTAATCTTTTCATGTAAAAATTGGCAAATAAAATTCTCAAAGCATCTTTTGAAGTTCATCTGCAACTTTTTTGAGTTCCTCCTTCAACCAAGTTACTATAAGAATCCATGATATGAAGTGTTTACTCATAATAATATAATATTTGACCTTTGGCTCTTTACATTCTAGGTATGATTGAGAAACTAGTTTCTATTTTGAGTCATAGATGAGAGGATAAGGCTTCAACCAAGCATCATACCAAAAATTTACATAACTCCCCTCATTGACTGACCATCTAATATGTTTCTTTATCAATTGTAAACTCTCTGATATGAAGTTCCATGTTGACAATCCTTTGGGTAGAATTATTTTCCTAAATAATTTCATTGCATCAAGAGAACCTATATATTTTTAAAGTAATATTTTTGCCCAATTCTTTCCTTAATCTTTGAATAATCTCCACCCAAGCTTTGCTCCTAATGCAAAATTCATAAGTCTGTAATTTTGCAAGCCTACTCCTCCAATATTATTTCCTTTGCAAACTCTATCCCACTTACAAAGAGGAAACCTAAATTTTTCCTCACCATCTTTCCATAGAAAGTCTTTGAATTTTATCAATTTATGATGAAATACTTGTTGGCAGTCTTGAAAGTGACAACATATAAATAGGAATGGATTGCAATGTAGTATTTATGAGTTGTAGCTTTCCTGCCATGGTTAAGAACTTACCTTTCCAACTTGCCAAGCAAGCTTTCATTCTATCTAAAAAAGAGATCCAAAGCTCCTTTTTATTTCCTTTATCAGACAAAGGAATACCCAGGTAGGTTGATGAATTTTTTTAAATTTTAAATCCTAAAAATTTCAAAATAATTTGTTGTAAATCTAGGGTAGTATTAATGAAAAATCCTGGTAGAATTCACCAATTGTCCAATAGCCTTCTCATAGCATGATAATATTGATTTAAAATCCATGGCCTCACTAATTGAGGGATGGCCCAAAAGAAAAGTATCATCAATAAATTGGATATGAGATTCAAAGGGACCAATTTTTGCAACTTGAATACCCTTGATTTTTTCTTCCATTTTTACCTTTGAAAAGGCTCTCACTAGTGCTTCTACCGGAATAATGAATAGATAAGGATAAATTGGATCACCTTGAGAAAGTCCACAAGATGACTTGAAGTACTGAGCAGGAAAACCATTGATCAAAATATAAAATTTTGTAGTGCTATAACAACATTTAATCCACTCACATCAACTATAATTAAAACCAAACTTTTTGATAATAACATGTATAAAATTCCAGAAAACCCTATCATATGCTTTATTCATATCTAATTTCAAAAGCATACCTGGTTTTTCATGGAATGAAGAGAATGTATGGCCTCCTGTGCAATAATTATACCATCAATAATTTGTTTACCATGAACAAATCCACCTTTTTCCTTTGAGATAAGACACCCTAGAATTCACTTCAACCCATTTCCCATAATTTTTAAAATTATCTTATAAATCATATTATAAAGACTTATTGGATAAAATTATCAAAATATTTTGTGTCATATTTCTTGGGAACCAAGGTAGTAAAAGTAGCATTGATCTCACTTAGTATAGTATTCCTTTTTTGGGACTCTTCAACCACAACTAACATATCACTCTTCAATAAATCCCAATTTTTTTGAAAGAAAATTGTAGGAAATCCATCGAGGCTAGGTGCCTTGTTAGGATAGAAAGAGAAAATTGAATCATGGAGCTCCTCCATAGATATCTTCTTCATCAAGCTTTCATTTTGTCCTTGAGTGATAATTGATGGAATATTTTGCAGAAGTTTATCTTGCTTCCTTCCTTATATCTTCTTCGTCCTCAATATTTCTTCCATTTGGAGTTATAATATTTTTGATATGACAAACAAAAAAATTTATTTTTGTTATAGTATGATTTTTTTTTTAAATTTCTATCTCTTTCCTTGAGCCATTTCTCTCTAGATTTTCAGAACCAATATGACTCCTTTTTCAAAGCATTATGATAATTAAAAACTAATTATTTTTCTTTCACATAAGTATCTTGATCTATTTCATTAATTTCTACTATCTCTTGTAAATTTTTGAGCTTAGATTCAATTTATTTATTTTCTTTAAAAATATTACCAAAATATTTGGCATTTAATATCTTCATTTGCTCCTTTAAATATTTCAACTTTTGAACAAACTTGAACATACATGATCCTTCAAATTTTGATTCATCCCACCATAACATAACCATCTAGAAAAAATTAGGGTCTTGGAGCCACATAGACTGGAAGTGAAATGGCTTTGGATGACCATTATTAGGTAACTCACAAGTAAAAATAATGGCTTTGTGATAAGATCCTGCTTGCAATAAAATATCTGAAGAGATTGTATACTTTGTTTGCAACCATTTATTAGATAACAAGAATCTATCCAGTTTTTTTTGCTATATGATTTTTTCCAATGCGTCTATTATCCCATGTATATTGAAATCTTGAGGGACTAACATCCTAAAGATCATTTGAATTGAAAAATAAAGCAAAATATTGTATTGATTTAGATCATCCTGGAATGTCATCCTTCTTTTCCAAAGGAGATAGAACAATATTAAAATCACCCGCAAAAGTCCATAGATCACAATGAATCATCATTGTATTTGACAAAAATATGCTAAGGTCCTTCCAACATCTTTCATGAGGAGTAACTATAGTTGGAGTATATACATTTATAACCCCAATTTTGATGTTTTCCTCTTTCTTGCAAAATAATCTAGCAACCCAATTACTTTTTTCTTCTAATAGTTATCCATCCCATTTGCATTTGTCCCATATTATTGCAATACCGCCTAAAGCTCCTATAGAAGAAACTGCTAAACAATCACCTGTCTTCCAAATATTCTTAAAAACATCCTTACATTCCTTATTGCTTAATTTTGTTTCATGTATTAAAGTAAAATCAGGGCTATAACAACCTATTAATTCCTTAATAACTCTTTTTTTAGGGGTTTTATTCATACCCTTAATATTCCATGATATCATTTTCATTATCAACATTTTTTATTTTTATTAGTGGGCTTAGCCCCACTTCTTGTTAACACCTGTGATATTTTATTTGGCTTCCTAAATCAACATACTTTTGAGTTTCATTTTCTCTTTGTTCCTGTTTTGATGGTCTTCCTCTCCTTCTTCCATTCTTGTCAACACTCTCATCTTCATCAATCTCTTCTATTTTTTTATTGTTCAAAATGAGACTTATCTTCTAAATATTTATGTTTCCCTAAAGAGTTGAAAGTGCAAGGAACAACCTCATTACCATTTTCTTCTTTATGTTGCCCTAAAAACTCTAAACTACATAGATGATCCTCCATAGTCATCACTTTTTTTTTTTTTTTGGTGGTGGCCACAAGGGGTAAACAGACTGTGACCACGAGGGAACCATTACATAACATATCCGCAACATGTGAGGCGAGAGATTAGAACCTGGGCCTCTCAGCAACTAGAGAGGTTTAACTACCCACTTGCTCTCCAACTCCTCTACATGGGCGGATCATAGTCATCACTTTCTTATGTTGGTCTGAAAATCCTAATTTTCCTTGGATATCCTCCATAAGATTTTATTTGCTATACTACTCTTTAATTCCTAAAGTTCAAGGAATACACTCTGTACTACTTTCATTTTTATTGTAAGGAGAATATTTTAAGCTACTTGAGAAAAATAAAGGTGATTTGCCTAGATTAAGCTTGACCTCCTTCATCTCATTTGCTTTAAAATCCATCTCCTTGTCTTATTTTATTTTAAAATTTACCTTCCCATATTCCTTTGCACCTTTAGCTCCTTCTAAATTTGAACTTGTGCATTGTATTTCCTCATCCCCCATATCATTTTTTTCTTCTAACGGTTGATTCGAGTGAATTTGTTAGGATCCCATCCTAACATTATTTTGTAATGACCCACTTCCAATGTGGGGATCACATCTATAATGTTATTTCGTAATACTTTGTATGTGGCAAGCAAGGAGCCTAGATAAGTGGGACCATTTCATGTAACCATTATCAAGATTGTAACTAATGTTTGGTAGAAAATTCTAGCTCGAGTGACATTTTGCATGTAAGACAACTCTTGAGCTTAGGGTTAAGGTTGCATGGATTTTTTCTTTAAAAGACATGGAGCCATGTACAAATGTATCTTTTTACAAATTAATGAAATATTGAAGGAGGTTGCCCCCTCGAAGAGGCCCACGATTCTGAGTTATTTTGTGAGATTGTTTCATTTATGCAATTACTTTATGCATAGTGTTATTATGTTATTTGATGAATTTTTGTTTATTTTTAGTATTTGTGTGAGTGAGCTTTATTTTAATAGTAGGTTCCTAACAAGTGGTATCAAAGCACTTTCCAGGGTCGATTTTTGTTATGACTGCGATAATTCTTGTCCATCCACTCCAAATTTTAGGTGTAATTTTTTTGTATTTTGTATTTTCTATTTGTCCTTTATATATAACCAACAAAAACCAAAAAAAAACTTAGTCTTTTTTTTACAGTAGTTGTGTAGGTTAGAAATCTTATGATGAGGGTTTTAAAATATCGTAGAGGAGTTGTCATTACTGGCTAATCTAGATAGTCCATAAAGCATCTTGTGAAGTGAGGGGTGATCAGGCTCCAATACATAGAACTTAGACAACATCTGTGCACATAATTGAGCTCCCACGTATCTTCGAGTATTTAGAACGACCATATAGGGTTAAACATAATTTTATCAATTAGGAAGTTTTTTGGCCTTGTATTATTCATAGTACACTAGGCATAGCATCTTGAAAGATTACCCTCCCATATTGACATAGATGCAGATAATGTGCTCAAGGGTATGTGTGGAATCCTCCTTGGGTAGTGGCTTGAAATATTTGTCCGAGCACTATTGTTCATCACTGCGGTATAACATAGGGCCTATGGGTATTACATACTCCCTTACATAGCGTACCTTGGTTCTATTGAAAATTCAACCTGTAAAAATAAAAGCCTTAATGTTATGCTAAACTTACATTTGTTCCAACAAAAGTGAGCATACAGAGGGGACTTCCCTATCATGAAAAAAAATACATGCACCAAAAAATTAGGGTAGAGTTTGCAAGTGTCTGTGATAGTCAAAAAATATTTAGTAACATTCAAGATAGTGACAGTAACATTCAGGTCAGTAACAGTCGGGTCAATAGTGGTAGTAATAGTCGGGTCAGTTGCAGTAACAATCATATATAATAGTCAGTTATTACAGGCTGGTTAGTGATAGAAATATAAAATATAGTGTCAACAACTACATAGTACAAAGAATACCAAAGCCAGTGATTTAACTGTGATAGTGGCTACAGTATAGGTGATTGAACAGTATCAGGCATGGTCAAAATTCATAATAGATAGGGCAGAGTCGGTTGACACAATACCCAACTTTTGAACCCAACCTCCAGCAAAAAACTAACCTCACTAGTAGACTTGTTAAAACAATAGTAAAAAATTATTAACTCATTGTGACTATCTTTTCAAGTTGATTATTTTGATATATAACACCTAAGCACCTTTTAGGACTCCTCACTAAAAATTCTAACTCTTGCAGTCCCACTTCTATTATTAGTAATTCAATGAAAGAGGTTCAAGACTTCCCAAAATGGTTGGTGGCACTCATTGACATCAAAAATAGGTAGACCAAGCCATCACAATGTTTGAATCCATAAAAAGCACCCTTGATAGCATTCTCCATGACAATAACATCATAAGGGAAAAAATTAAATCGTTTAGAGGTGATTACCTTCACTCCAAAGATCGCTTGGAAGAACAACTTGTCGAAGTTGAGTCCAAATTGCAAGGTGGCCCAAAAGGGTTTGAGTATCGTACTGAACAATCAGGCTAGGGAAAAGTAAAGGAAGCGGTAGACTCTCACCCTCTCTTTGATTGTGATCCTACTTTTAAGATGCCTAAATTGGACTTTACTAAGTTCAAGGGGAAGAACGTAGATGGGTGGTTATGTCTTGTTGATAAATTTTTTAAACTCCATAATGTCCCTCGATATTATCGAATCTATATGGCTTACTTCAACTTGGAATCTAAAGCCTTATAGTGGCAACAATGGTTCTTGATCCTTCTTGGAAGGAATTTGAGTCCTAATTACTCACTCAATTTTGCCCTAGTGAGTATGATGACTTTATAGAAGCACTAAAAAAGTTGAAACAAACCTCTATAGTTTGGGATTACCAAACCCAATTCGAGAAATTGGCTAACAAAACTAGAGGGTTGAATGAAGGATATTTTATGAGTTGTTTCATCACTAGCTTGAAGGATGATATCCAGGATGAGGTCAAGATGTTCAAACCAAAAAAAAATGATGTAAGCTATAAACTTGGCACGGTTAGTTAGATCTAAATTTTTAGCTCAAAGGAGGACATTTAAATTTCCACAAACTAGACCCTCTTTTCCTTCCAATATCCCCACTCATAATGAAAATAAAAATGTTCCCCCCAAACGCTTGAATACAGAAGAAATGGATGCATGATGCGCTCAAGGTTTATGCTATAATTATGATGAAAAACATGTTCGAGGACATATGTACGCCCAAAATAAGTTGTTCGTCATCAACGTCGATGAGCCAACCACCAATGACCAAAGTGATGATGATATAAAACTAGTAGAGAATCCACCCCAAAATGAGGAAGAAATGCATGAATAACCATAGGCATAATTTTTTGTCCATGTTCTTGTTGGGATAACGATGCTACAAACCATGAAAGTTGTGGGTTTTTTCAAAGGCCAACATCTTACAATCCTGATCGATTCTGGCAGTACACACAATTTTATCGATCCCTGTATTACCAAGCAGGCTAATTATTATATACACATATGTAATTCCTTTGAGGTTATGATAGCCAACGAAGGGACTTTGCCTTGAAAAGGTAAATATCACAATGTTAAAGTGAAAATAGGGGATTAAGAGCTCAAACAAGATATGTTTGCTGTCCAATTAAGGGGATGTGATATTATGTTAGGAGATAAATGGTTAGGTACATTATGAACCATCTCATGAAACTTTTCTGAGCTCTAGATGTAGTTTTCACAAAATGGACAATATTATACTATTTAGGGTTCAAAAGCAGGGTCTTCTTATATTATCAGCTCAAACTATATGGAGAAGTTGAAAAAATCTTCTTGGGGGTTCATAGCTTATATATTTACAATCCAACCACCCACTTCCAAGGTGGATCCAGTTCCCAAAGATTTGTAACTTGTTTTGACAAAGCACAAAGTAATTTTTACCGAACCATCAAACCTACCACCACGTTGCTCCCACAACCATGCTATTCCATTGGTACCTAGCAGTGTACCATCCAACATCAAGATGTACCAATATTCTTATGCCCTTAAGTTAAATATAGAGAAGTTAGTACATGAATTGAAGTGGATATCATTAAACCAAGTAACAATCCTTACTCTTCTTCGATATTATTGGTGCAAAATAAAGATGGGTCTTGGTGATTATGTATCGATTTTCATGAGCTCAATAAGCTCACCATCAAGGATAAGTTTTCTATCCCTGTGGTGTATGAATCACTGGATGAGATATATGGGACTATGTTTTTCTCCAAATTAGATCTTTGCTCTAGGTACCATCATATCAGGCATCAAAAAGAGGTAGACCAAGCCATCACAATGTTTGAATCCATAAAAAGCACCCTTGATAGCCTTCTCCATGATAATAACATCATAAAGGGAAGAAATTAAAACCTTTAGAGGTGACTACCTTCACTCCAAAGACCGCTTGCAAGAAAAACTTGTCGAAGTTGAGTCCAAATTGCAAGGTGGCCCAAAAGGGTTTGAGTACCATACTAAACAATCAAGCTAGGGGAAAGGAAAGGAAGCAGAAGACTCTCACTCTCTCTTTGACCATGATTCTACTTTTAAGATGCCTAAAGTAGACTTTCCTAAGTTCAAGGGGAAGGACGTAGATGGGTGGTTATGTCTTGTTGATCAATTTTTTAAACTCCATAATGTCCCTCAATATTATCGGGTCTAGATGGCTTCATTCAAATTAGAATCTAAAGCCTTACAATGGCACAAGTGGTTGCAAAACACCACTCCTGATCCTTCTTGGAAAGAATGTGAGTCCCAATTACTCACTCAATTTGGCCCTAGTGAGTATGATGGCTTTACAGGAGCATTGATAAAGTTGAAACAAACCTCTATATTTTGGGATTACCAAATCCAATTCGAGAAATTGGCTAACATAACTAGGGGGTTGAATGAAGGGTTTTTTATGAGTTGTTTCATCAGTGGCTTGAAGAATGATCTCCAAGCCAAGGTCAAGATGTTCAAACCACAAACAATGATGCAAGCTATAAGCTAGGCACGGTTGGTCGAATTCAAATTTTTAGCTTAAAGGAGGACATCTACATTTCCACAAACTATACCCTCTTTTTCTTCTAATATTTCCACTTATAATGAAAATAAAACTGTTCCCCCCAAACGCTTGACTACAAAAAAATGGATGCACAACGCGCTCAAGGTTTGTGCTACAATTGTGATTAAAAGATGTTTGAGGACATAGGTGTACCCAAAAGAAGTTGTTCTTCATCAATGTCGATGAGCCAACCACCAGTGACCAAAGTGATGATGAAACAAAACTAGTAGATAAACCACCCCAAAATGAGGAAGAAATACATGAGAACTATAGGCAAAAAAATTTGCTCTCCAATTAGGGGGATGTGATGTTATATTGGGAGCTTAATGGTTAGGTACATTAGGAACCATCTCATGGAACTTTGTTGAACTCTGGATGAAGTTTTCACATAATGGACAATATTATACTCTTTAGGGTTTAAAAGTAGGGCCTCCTCAAGGGGTCATAGCTCAGATATTTGCAATCCAACCACCCACTTTTGAGGTGGACCCAATTACCAAAGATTTACAACTTATTTTGACAAAGCACAATGCAATTTTTTCCAAACCATCAAACCTACCACCATGTAAATCCCATGACCATGCTATTCCATTGGTACTTGGTAGTGTACCACTCAACATCAAGCCATACCAATATCCTCATGCCCTTAAGTTAGAGACAGAGAAGTTAGTACAAGAATTTTTGAAAGCGGATATCATTTGATCGAGTAACAATCCTTACTCTTCTCCAATATTGTTGGTGCAAAAGAAAGATGGGTCATAGCGATTATGTATCAATTTTTGTGAGCTCAATAAGCTTACAATCAAGGATAAGTTTCCTATCCCTATGGTGGATGAATTATTGGACAATCTGCATGGGACTATATTTTTCTCCAAATTAGATCTTTGCTCTAGGTACCACCAGATCATGCATCAAAAAGAGGTAGAACAAGCCATCACAATGTTTTATTCCATAAAAAGCACCCTTGATAGCCTTCTCCATGACAATAACATCATAAGGGAAGAAATTAAATCTTTTAGAGGTGACTACCTTAAATCCAAAGACTGCTTAGAAGAACAACTTATCGAAGTTGAGTCCAAATTGCAAGGTGGCCCAAAAGGGTTTGAGTACCATACTGAACAATCAAGCTAGTGGAAAGGAAAGGAAGCAAAATATTCTCACCCTCTCTTTGACTGTGATCCTACTTTTAAGATGCTTAAATTGGACTTTCTTAAGTTTAAGAGGTAGGACACATATGGGTGGTTATGTCATGTTGATCAAATTTTTTAAACTCCATAATACCCTTCAATATTATTGGGTCTAGATGGCTTCCTTCAACTTGGAATCCAAAGCCTTACAGTGGCACCAGTGGTTTCAAAACACCACTCTTGATCCTTATTGGAAAGAATTTGTGTCCCCATTACTCAATCGATTTGGCCCTAGTGAGTATGATGACTTTACAGGAGCACTGACAAAGTTGAAACAAACCTCTATAGTTTGGGATTACCAAACCCAATTCGAGAAATTGGTTAAAAAAACTAGGGGTTGAATGAAGGTTTTTTATGAGTTGTTTCATCAGTGGCTTGAAGGATTATATCCAAGCCAAGGTCAAGATGTTCAAACCACAAACAATGATGCAAGCTATAAGCTTGGCACGGTTGGTCATATCCAAATATCTAGCTCAAAGAAGGACATCTAAATTTCCACAAACTAGACCCTCTTTTCCTTCCAAGCTCCCCACTCATAATGAAAATAAAAATGTTCCCCCAAACGACGCACTCAAGGTTTGTGATACAATTGTGATGAAAAATATGTTCAAGGACATAGGTGCACCCAAAATAAGTTGTTGCTCATTGATATAAACGAGCCAACCACCAGTGACAAAAGTGATGATGACACAAAAATAGTAGAAAAACCACCCCAAAATGAGGAAGAAATACATGAAGAACCATAGACATAAATTTCTACCCATGCTCTTGTTGGGATAACTACTCCATAAACCATGAAAGTTGTGGGGTTTTTCAAATGCCAACGTCTTACAATATTGATCGATTTTGGAAATACACACAACTTTATTCATCCCCACATTGCCAAGCATGCTAATTGTTACATACACACATGTAATTCCTTTGAGGTTATGGTGGCCAATGGATGGACTTTACCTTGTAAATGTAAATTTTGCAATGTTAAAGTAAAAATAGGAGATTAAGATCTCAAACAAGATATGTTTGCTCTCCAATTAGGGAGATGTGATATTATGTTGGGAGCTCAATGGTTAGGTACATTAGGAATCATCTCATGGAACTTTGTCGAGCTCTGGATGTATTTTTCACATAATGGACAATCTTATACTCTTTAGGGTTCAAAAGCAGGGCCTCCTCAGATTATAAGCTCAAACCGTATGGAGAGTTTGTTGAAAAATCTTCTTGGGGGGTTATAGCTAAGATATTTGCAATTCAACCACCCACTTTCGAGGTGGACCCAGTTCCCAAATATTTATAACTTGTTTTGACAAAGCACAATGCAGTTTTTGCTGAACCATCAAACCTACCACCATGTCACTCCCACGACCATGCTATTCCATTGGTACTTGGCAGTGTACCACCGAACATTAGGATGTACCAATATCCTCATGCCCTTAAGTTAGATATAGAGAAGTTAGTATAGTAATTGTTAAAAGTGGATATCATTCAACTGAGTAACAATCCTTACTCTTCTTCAATATTATTGGTGCAAAAGAAAGATGGGTCCTTGCGATTATGTATTGATTTTTGTGAGCTCAATAAGCTCACCATCAAGGATAAGTTTCCTATCCCTGTGGTGGATGAATTACTAGATGAGTTGCATGTGACTATTTTTTTCTCCAAATTAGATCTTCACTCCAGGTACCACCAGATCAGGCTCAAGGATAAAGATATTTCCAAAATCACATTCCATACTCATGAGGGTCACTATGAGTTCTTGGTGATACCATTTGGCTTGACCAATGTCCCTTCCACATTTCAAAGCCTCACGAACAATATTTTTCATCTATTCCTTCATAAATTCATCCAATTTTCTTTGATGGTATTTTGGTTTATAGTTGCTCGTGGGAAGAGCACCTCATCCATGTGGATCAAACTTCATAACTTTTAGCACAACATCAACTTTATGCTATGTGGTCCAAGTGTTATTTTGGGTTGATAGAAGTGGAGTATTTAGGACTCTATCACAAAATACGGAGTTAAAGTTGATCCTAGGAAGATCTAGGCAGTTCAAGAGTGGCTAAAACCTCACACTCTAAAAGGTATTTATTGATTTTTGGGGCTTACAGGCTATTACCAAAAATTTATTTGTAATTATGATAAAATCGTTGCTCCCTTAACATCCATGTTAAAAAAGGATTCTTTTACTTGGACTGGACTAGTTGAACGTACCTTCCTTGAGTTGAAGCACACTATGAAAACCATGACATTCTTAGCCACACCTAATTTTTCCAAGCCTTTTGTCATTGAAAGTGATGCTCAGGCCATGGTATTGGCACAATGTTGATGTAGGAAGGGATACCCTTGGCTTTCACTCGTAAAGCACTCTCCAATAGCAATCTAGACAAATCCTCTTATACCAAGGAAATGCTTGTAATTTTGCATGTGATCACCCATTGGTGACTTTATCTCATTGGGCATCATTTATCCATTAAATCAGTCATCATTTCTCCATTAAAATAGATCATCAAAGTATCAAATATTTCCTGGAGCAATGGGTTGCCACCCCCGAACAACAAATATGGGTCTCTAAACTCAAGGGCTATGATTATGATATTACTTATAAAAAGGGTAAGGAGAACATTGTGACAGATGCTCTCTCTCACCAATTTTAGGCTCATAGCATGCTATGTGCCATTTCTTCCTCCATTACCTAATGGATAAATTCTCTATGCGAGGAGGTACTCAAGGATTTTGGCTTGCAAAATTTGGTTGCATCCCCGCAAACCAAGCCTACCTCATGTCTCGAATACACTTGGGATGGACAATATTTATGCTACCACCAAAACCTTGTTTTTCCTCACACATATTCACTCTAGGAACTTCTCATGAAGAAAATGCATGCCTCACCCTCTGTAGGCCATTTTGGGTTTCTCAAAACATACAAAATAATTAAGTGTACTTTTTTGGAAAGGTATGAAGAAGGGAATTCATAACTTTGTGGTAACATGTGAAACCTATCAATGCATGAAAGGAAAAATGGTGCATTCTGTAGGCACCCTTCAACCTTGCCCATTCTCAAATAGTTTTGGACAGGTATTTCCATGGAATTTATTAAAGGGTTACCTAAGTCCAGGTATAAATCATTTTTTGTTGTTGTAGTGTATGGTCTTTCTAAGTATGCTCATTTTTGTTCCATCTTCCATCCTTACACAACCTCCATAGTTGCCCAAATTTTTCTTTATTCTATCTTTTGCCTTCATGGATGCCCACATCCATTGTGTCTGATTGTGACCCGACCTTCACTAGTAACTTTCGAAAATAATTGTTTAAGTTGTAGGGAACTCAGCACAAAATGAGTTCAACTTATCATCTGCAAATGGATAGCCAGACCGAGATTGTTAACAAATGTTTGAAGACCTACCTTTATTGCTTTACCTCTAATTATCCTACAAAATGCGTGAAGTGGCTTCCCTTGGCCGAGTGGTGGTATAATAATTCATATCACATGATGACCAAGGTCATTCCTTTTGAAGCAGTTTATGTATGACCTCCATTCACGCTCTCCTCCTACATTCTAGGCAACTCCAAGGTCCATGCAATTGACACTACACTCAACCAACATGCCAACATCCTCCATCAATTGAAGGCAAATTTGGAAGTGGTCTAGAACCGGATGTGCCAACAAGATTATCAAAATTATTTTAAGCATAGCTTTTATGTTGGCGATATAATATTCCTTTGCTTACCATTGTACAAAAAATCATCCCTCTAGCTTCACAGGTTCTAGAAACTCATTTCCAAATACTATGGGCCCTACCAGGTTTTACAATGGATTGGTACCATGACCTACAAATTGACCCTCCCAAAATTGGATGAAGAAGGTTATATCTTGCTTGGGCTAGAATAGTTGTTGGATCATCAGACTTGTACTCTACACAATCAAGCCATTACTAAGGTCCTTATTCAGTGGTATGGTCTACAACCAAAATATGCTACATGGGAGTCTCTCCAACAACTCCAATACCAGTTTCCTCATCTCCAGCTTTGAGGACAAAGCTTTTTGAAGAAGGGCATGTTAGGATCCCATTAACATTATTTTGTAATGATCCAATTCCAATGTGGGGACCCCATCTGTAATGTTTTTTGTAATACTTTGTAATATATGTGGTAAGCAAAGCACCTAGACAAGTGGGGCCATTTCATGTAACTGTTATCAATATTGTAACCGATGTTTGGTAGAAGATTCTAGCTCAAGTGGCATTTTGCATGTAAGCCAACTCTTGAGCTTAGGGTTAAGGTTGCATGGAGTTTTTATTTAAAAGACATGGAGCCATGTATGAATGTATATTTTTGCAAATTAATGAAATATTGAAGGAGGTTGCTCCCTCGAAGAGGCCCACTATTTTGAGTTATTTTGTGAGTTTGTTTCAAAATTGTAATTACTTTTTACCTAGTGTTATTATGTTATTTGATGAATTTCTATTTATTTTTAGTGTTTGTGTGAGTGAGATTTATTTTAATAGTAGGTTCCTAAGAAAATTGTAATGTTCTTTGCCATTTAATGATGTACAAAGTTTTTTATAGCCACTTTCTTAGGAGTGGAAAATCCTTCATTTGACCTAGATTTTCCTATGATATGATCTCCTCATTTCAAATTGAAGCTACCCTCATGCCAAAACAATTTCATCTCTTCCTCCATTTTTATTTTTTAGTCTCTTGACATGTGCTCGGTTTCATGATATTTGTGACATCGGAATGTAATGTTTTCATAATACACTTGTTGATCCCATTCTGCTGATTCAGATTTAATCCTAATAAACCATGGTAAATATTTAGAAATATCTATGGAAACACATAATTGAATGTATACCGCATCCTTTATCTCCTTTGTATTTGGTCCCTCCTACATGAATTCACCTAAAGTATTACAAATATTCTTCAAAACCTCTTCATTGATGAGTTTATAAGGAAGTCCAAAAAGCCTAATCCATACCGAAAGCCTTTTAATAGTTTTTGTGTCCATAGAAAAATTATCACTCCAATGTCTTAAATATAATGCATCTTTACCCCTAAACCATGGGCCTCCATCCATTATTTTATCCCTTATTTTTGAACTAGAGAAAATAATGAGGAAAAATCCTTTTGGAAGAAAAGTCATGGAGTAATTTGAATTCAATCTCCACTTCCACTTGATCAAATTTTTAATCTCATAAAAACTTGACCAATATCCATGAAAATTACATATTAACCCTCTATTTTAAAGAACAATTATATCATGCTCAATCATCTCATCCTTGATAATCACTTTTGGTGTAGAATCTACTACATGAATCAGGTTTTTCATAGAGTCACTCTTCCTCTTAGTGCTAGCTAGGGCATCCATACATCCAACTTGGCCATTCATAATTTTAGTAAGGACATTCACAAAGAACTTTCTTTCCATGTTATCTCAATTTTTTCAATAAATCCTTTAAATTCTCTATGGAACAAGAAGTGTCAATTGTTCCTTGATCACACTTTTCTTTCTTATTCACATTTCCTCTTCATTCCCAGCTCATGCTTACACTCACTTTTGGCTACACTCACTCTTGGCTCATGCTCACACTTGATTTTGGTTGCACTCACTCTAGAGTCATAATCGCACATGCTTTCAATTGCAGTCACTCTCAACTCACATTGACACTCACTTTCGACTGCGCTCACTCTTGGATTGCACCCACTTTTGGCTACATTCACTCCTAGCTCACGTTCATACACACTTTTGACTGCACTCACTCCTGTCTCATGCTAGCACTCGCTTCTGACTTCACTCACTCTTGACTCGCTTGCTTCTAGTCGCACTCACTCCCGACTTGTGCTCACACTTACTTTTGGGTACGCTCGCGCTTGCACTAAAAAAGTATAACTACTTGATACCCATATTAGACCTTTAATCTCTAGGTCAATTGATTTTTTAAAATAATTCCATAGTGTAGAGCTATTTAGTAATGAGAATGCAATAAATAGGTTCAACATACTTAGAATAATTCTTGCCCATTGTCTTTGAATTCCTTTGTATAATTTCCAAATTACTTTTTCACTAAGATATAATTTTGCATTTTTAAGAATTCTTAAATCAAGACCTCCCTAGTTTTATCATCACACACCTTGATCCATTTCACCAAAAAAAAATTCCTTTTATTATGTAATCCTGACTACAAAAATGACCACATTATTAATTAAAAAAATATCTATTGATTTTAGCATAGTATACAAGGATATATAATATGTTTGAGTGGCCTATAAGACTGATTTAATTGGCTACACTCTTCTTGCTAATGATAACCATTTACATTTCCATATTGGTAGTTTATTTTAAACTTTACTTATAATTGGATTCCATAATTTGATCCTTATTCTCCCCTCAAATAAGGGCATACCTAGGTAAGTTGTTGGTAAATTTTATACCTTCATTTGAAGTAACCTACATGTCTTTGCTTTGATTCTAGTTGGAGTTTTTATGAAGTAAATTTTCAATTTTGTCCTATTAAATTTTTTCCCTGACGCTCTTTCATATTCCCTTAATAAGTTATTCAAAGTTCTAGTCTCATTTATCCCTGATGTCCCTAAAAGGTTTGTATCACCTACAAAGTGTTGATGTGTGATGTTGTTGATGTTATTATTATCCTTAAGTCCACTTATTAGCCTATCTTTGTTATCCTTATTCAAGTTCCTACTTAATATATTTGCCATATAAATGAACAAATATCGTGATAGAGGATCTCCTTGTCTAAGACCTCTATTGGCTTTAAAGGATTATGTTACCAACCCATTGACCAATATTAAATATGATATTGTAGGGATACACGATTTAATCCATATAAACCATTTATTTTCAAATCCAAACTCTTCTAATATTGCAAAAAGAAAATCCCATATAACCCTATCATAAGCTTTACTCATATCAAGTTTTAAGATCGTTGCTCTTTTTTCTTGAAGTTGTTGAATGCATAACTTCATGAGCTACTATAATCCTATCCATAATATTTATCCCTTTCACAAATCCTCCTTGCTCTTCTAAAATATTTTTCTCTAATAGAGTCTGAATCAATTTGCCATCATTTTAGAGATAATCTTATAAGCCATATTACATAGGCTTATGGGCCTAAACGAATAAAAAAATTATGCATCCTTCTTTTTTGGAATCAGGGTATGTTATATTACATTTATTTAATAAGGTATGCATTATTATACCCTAGAATATTTCATTGCCACCAATAAAGTCACCATATCCTAATTAGGCTAATAAAATGTTGAAGAGACCCCATCCATATCTTCTAGAGTAATAGGCTCCGTCAATTTTATATTGTATTCATCTATTATAATTGAAGACGCTTCTTATAGTAGTTTATTGTTAAGAACTTCAAACTCCTCCAATCCTAGAATATTTTGGTATAAAAACCTTACCTCCTTTTTGATTTCACTCTAGTATTAAATCCAAACCCATTCTACTGATTTTGGATGTTGATCTATGTATTATTGTCATCCTATAAAAAACTTTGTGTTTTTATTTCCTTCTGTTAACCAAGTCTATCTCGATATTAATCTCCAAAATTTATATTCCTTAGTAAAAATGTTATGATATTCACTAAGAAAATCCTTTTCCTCCATGCTTGGATTATTATACTCTCCTTTTTAGAATTTTGAATGTTCCTTCTTTAGTTCTTTCTTCTCAAAAATATTTCCAAAAGTGTTCGTCGAAAGATGGACATGGATGAGAATTTTAAAATAAGAATTTCATTGCTCCTACTATGAACTTTGAAGGTGATTAGACTAATTAATTTGTCCAAAGGTGGACATATATAGGAGTTTAAAAAATAATAATTCCACTAGTCCTAGGATAGGCTTTAAAGGTGGATAGTATAATCACTAGGCCAAAGATTGACATAAAAGTGAGTTAAGATAAAAACTTCACCAAACTTGGAATGTATTCAAAGGTGGAAGAAAAAATTTACTGGTCCTCCAATGGACATAGATGGGAAGTATCAAAAACACCAGTCACAAATAGACATGGAATATGGAAGGCCAAAACCAAAACGTATTGATCCATAGAAGGACTTGGAAGTGATTTTGAAAAACCAAACCACTAGACTTACAAAAGGACACTAACAATGATGAAAAAAGCTCAAGCTTACCAATTCCCAATTGAGATGTTCAGAAGGACTAAATCAACAAACTCAATGGTACTATATTAAGCATAGAAGGGACCTAACCATGTCAACTTATCAGCTTATTAGGACATGAAATAAAGTTTTAAATACTCATTGATATTAATGAGGACATGGAGGGGAGTAGTGAATTTATCACTCCATCTAGATCATGATAGGAATGAGAATATACTAAAGATTTGCATATTTTTGGAATAATTTTGAGTAGATAATGCACACAAAAAAAGAAAGTGTTATTGGCCTCAATGATAAAAATAGATTGCAAATTTTACCTCATTTAACATTGTAATCATAAAAAAATGGTATTTTTAGTCTCTAAGATTGAGATGTTACATGTGGTATTAGAGCCAACTAAAAAGTTAGGACCTAACAGGTTCAGTAATATTGAATTATGTTATTTTTGACCCAACCAAGATAATGGTTGAAATAAATTCATCAACTGGTACTAGTAATGTAATGCCAAAATAAATCAACTTTTGATCTTGCTGAATGAGATGCAAGAAAGGATAGTCACACTCAAACATACAAATTAGGGAATGTCATAAAGAGAATGAAATTATCATTTTTAAGAAGTAATACCTTTAGGGAACTAGGATGATAAAAGAGGTAAACCATAACCCATGCAAGTGGAATAAGGCTAAGACAAACATCATGTATCCAAAAAGACCTAGTTTGAGAAAAATTTCTAAGGACTTAAATAAAAGTGCTTCCTTTAATCATGATGGAAAATATATTGGGGATGGATCTAAAGCTTGGCTCATCAAGATGACCAAGTATTTTGAGCTACAAAGCTTTAGTGAGAAAACCAAAGCTATTTGGGAAGCATATCATTTAATTGAAGAGGCAACATCCTTGTGCAATAAATTATAGACCAAGAAGGGCCTAAAAGTGGAAAGTGTCACTTGGGAATAATTTATTATCTTCTTTGGGCAATGATGGTTACCATAGTTGTATTTTTACCAAAAGATAACATAGTTTTAGAACCTAAATTTAAGAAAATTTGTCAATGACCCAATATTGGAAAACTTCCAGAAATCTTCTCAAATAAGTCCTAAAATATGAGTAAAACAAGAATTTTAGGAGATTTATTTTGTTATGGGATTAAACCTATAAATAATGGTTGATGTGGACCTGCAAAACTCTTTAAGAGGCCATAAGATTACTAAAACGATAGAGATAATAGTAGAAAGGGGCCCAAAGAAGGGTGTTTTACATGCATCAAGGTGTCATTATGCAAGCTAGTATCCCATAATAAGCATAGCATCTAGTTCAAAATGACCTTTGCAACCCACTCATTAACCACATCGCATTCACGTGGAAGTGGACAATCACCAAGTAGGACAACAAAATATTACCATGTAAACATCGAGTATTTTGTATGGATATATTGTTACCATCTTAATTGAGACTGGTACAACTAAAAGTTTTGTCTCTCCATATATTTTGAATAAAATAAATAGAATTAGCTTCTTATATGTATGATTTTTAGTCTGTTCTATATACGAATCAAGCAGAAAAAGGGACTAAACAAGAGTTAACATGGTTGAGTTAGATTTTTCTAAATATACCATTGAAGTAAACAATTATGTGACTTCTTTAGGGTCTTATAATGTAATTATAGGCATTGATTGTATTTGGAAACATAGGGACAAAGTCAATTACTTTGCAAAGATAATAGAATATATTGATGATGGTGGGTATGGTACTACTATTTAGAGAATCTAAAAACCCATATGCTTAAGATATATATTCGTTATCCAGTTAAAGAAGGCCCAAAGAAAGGGATGTATTTTATATGCTATATAGATTGATGAACTAGAATATGAGAAAGCACATAATTTTGAGGACTACCCTTTCTTAAAGAAGTATTAAATGTGTTTACTAAGAAGCTTTTGAGATTACCTCCCCCATGAAATTTTAAATTTTTAATAGATGTTTTATCAAGGGTAAAATTGCAATCAAAAGCCCCCTTTAGAATGACTACAACTAGGCTATTCAAGTTGAAAATATAGTTGAATAAAAAGTTTTCAAATGGGCTAATAAGACAAAGCGTGTTAGTATGGAGTGCACTATCATCTTTGTAGAAAATGAATGACGATACCTTACAATTTTGTATTGACTATAAGATGTTGAATAAGGCAAGTATGAAGAATAGATACACCCTCCCTTGTATCAATGATCTATTAAATAAAATGAAGGTTGTAACCCTCAATTTCAAAGATATATTTTAGATATGGTTATCATTTTAAAAAAGAGGAAAATATTCCTAAAATGACTTTCAGAACCATATATAGGCATTATGATTTCACTACCCTTTAAAGTCATAAAAACTCCTATAGTCTTTAAAAATCTAATGAGCAATACATTTTAGGATTATCTAGACAAAATTGTAATCATATTTCTAAATGATATTCAATTTATTCACCTATTGAAAGTGACCATTATGAGCATATCATAATGGTAATGAACATGTTGAGAAAGCATCAACTATAAGGGAAGTTGTCTAACTGTACTTTTCTACATAAAAAGATACATATCTAGGAGATATTATATCAGTTGAAGGAATATCTATAGATATAGTAAAGATAAAGTCCATTTTAGAGTGACCAACTCTTTAAACTATTCATGAAGTGTGCATTTTCATGGATTTGGTAGGGATTTTCTAAATATCCAATCCTATCACATCACTTTAGCAAAAGGGCAAAAGATTCAAATAGACTGAATGATTTGAATAGGATTTTCATCTTCTTAAATATAAATTGACAACAATGTTGGCTTTTTAAGCCCTATTACCACAAAATAGTACAAAAAATCACACAGGTCCCAATATAAAAAAACCACAATATTAAAGGTCAAAATAATAATATGAGCAAATAAATATGTGTATCAAGGATTGTATAATAAATAAAATAACATTCATTTATATAGTTAAATATGAATGTAATTAGCATGAATTATTCATGAACTATGCATGAAGAGAACTCACAATATTAATTGCTAAAAATTATATATACAAACTTTATTCATTCTCACCCTTTCACTCCTAGCTTATCAACTTGCTACTTGCATACTAGATGGACACTTGATCCTACAACACATGCACACATTTACATGACTCATAACATGCAATCCTAATCTAGGACACTTGTGCACATCCTCACATTACATATTTGCACTCTTACATACAAGACACTTGTGCACATTCACTCAACCTACACTTGCACTCTAACTTACATGACACTTGTGCATTTCTTGCACATTGCACTCTCACATGACACATGCATTTCTTGCATATTGACACTTACATAAAAGGGAAAATATAAATCACACTCTAAACTATTGACTCAACCCTAATCTATTATTTACAAATGTACCATGAAGGTACCATGGGGGTACATTAGCATGTACCAAATAATGTAATATACCTCAAAACCTCATTTGTATTACATTATTTCATTGTTGAATACTTTAGTCTTCAATCTTGGTCTTCATATTTGTCTTGAATATTCAAGTGACCTTGCATTGTTCACAATCTAATGCTTGAAAACCATCAGACTCATCTTCTTACTTGACTTCTGCTTTGACTTCTTCTTTGTCTTCATTCTTTGATTCCCCAGACTTTGTATCTTCAGGATCTAGATCACAAACATCTTGAACTTCTTCTATTTTTGCTTCAGGTTCATGTATAAGAATTTTTTCTTTGTCCTTGACCTCTATATTATGTGCTTCATTTTATCTAGTTTTCTTATTTTTGAACATTCACTTAGAGAATCATAATAATTTCCTAAATTAGATGAACTTGGAATAGGAGTATTACAAGAAAAATGAAACATTATTTTTAGAGATGAGTCACTTGATTCTCTTATATAAATCTCTACTTTCCTTTTTAGAGTTTCAATCAACTCCTTTTGTATTATATTTTCATTTTTATTAAGTTCTATTGAAATAAATGTCATATAAATTATGCTACCTATATCAAGAGGTATCATAATATCATCTTTTGAATTATCAATTGCTTCAACAAGTTTTGAATGTAAATAGTATTCAAATGTTTCAAAACTTCCATTCATGGCTTCTTTATAGATGAATTATAATGCCACATCTAGCTTACCCTCAAAATTTTCAATCAAATTCTTAATGCCAGATTTTATAACTTCTAATATTTGGTTTCTAATTATGGACTTCATAATTTATTTTGTAACAATCAAAGTGTGCAGTTCAATGCTTCTTGAAGTAGTAATCCTTATATGTCCCAAATTTAAAAAATAACTAAAAAAATAAATTTTGCAAATTTTCTTTTTCTACTATTTTGATGTTGAAAACCTTTTAACTTCCTAAGTTGATTTGCAAAATTCCAAAAACTTAAAAAAACCACAAACTTCAAATTTAAAAAAATCTTCATCTTTAAAGTTTTTAAAATTTCCAAATAACTTTAAAAACCTAAAAATTCAAAAATTAAATAACATCTTATATCTCTAAAGCTTTCTAATTTTCAATCTTTAAAATCTTCTATTAAATAAAAAATAAATTAAAATATTATCTCCTTATATCTCCATACCTGTCAAAAACATTAAAAATTAAAAACCTTCAAACAATACCTTATACCTCCTAATAAATAAGTTAAGGTGCAATATTCAAATTTCTTCTAAATATATATAGCACGTATTATGATATTACCTAGTGGTAGTATCACGAGTTGGTAGGGGTAACATCTTTTGTGTTGATTCTGGTGTAATACCTCAACATTACATGTTTCTTTCTTGCATGGGTGACTGTGCTATGTCATATGTATTGCCTACTTTCTTGATGCAAGATCATCCTTGTGTTCGCTAAATCTTGCATCGACCACAAAATAAAAATAAAAATAAAAAACATCTATAATATTGTGATAGGTACCACACAGTTCTATGTTCTTTATGCATGCAATTCTATGGTCTTCATACATGCAGTTTTGTGGTATTTATGACCATTGCATTAATGGCTCGGGCGGGAATTTATTTTGTGGTCTTTGCATACATAGTTCTATGGTCTTTATGATCATTGCATTAATGACTCAATCCAAAAATTATTCTATGGTATTTGTGCATATAGTTCTATGGTCTTTATAACCATTGCAATAATGGCTAGGGCAAGAAATTGTTAATTTGACTTTTTTTAAATTTTTCTTGGACCGGATCCATGTTTCCTGGTTGGGGTGGGAAATTGTTACTTATAAGTTTGATATTAAAGTTTGATTAGATTCCATTTTAGGGGAGAGTTTTGGGGATATGGGCTTGATTGTAAAGCATAGAGGCTTGATTGTATATCTGCACACAGTTATTACAACTTTTATTTCCTTACAAATAATATTAATTTTTTTTTTTTTTATGTTTTGCCTTTTATAGTTCTTCCTACTTGTGTTGTGTACTTTGCACCACCATGCCTATTTTTAATTCATCCTACATACAGTGTTTTATTTGTTGGTATCAGATCTTAGGCTCATGTTTTGTGATGTTGGATCATAAGAGTTATTCAATCTGAAGCATTCGTGCAGTTGCAACTACATTGTAGGTAAACCATAGAGATGGTTTGTATACTTGGAAGAGGAGGTGGAAAAACCAATCTTGATCCATGCATTGTTGATCTAGCTAATATGATGAGAGTCATCTTGGAAAGACTGGAGGCTATTGAGGTTGCACAGTGTAGAGGTGTTGTAGTGGTGGGTTATATCAATGAAGATGAGAGGGATGAGGATGAGAGTGAGGTAATGTAAAACCTCATGATGGAAGAAATATTTATGACTGCCATAGTGAATACTGGAATCAAGTCAAGGTTTGATCTTTTGAGCTATATAGGGAGCTTGAATCTAGAAGACTTGGTGGATTATAACACCAAGCTAGAGAGATAATTTGAGTTCAAAGCAATTGAGGACCCTAAAAGAGTCAAGTGCAACACCATGAAGTTGAAAGGACATAATGCCTTGTGGTGGGACTCGATCTAGAAGAGCTGTGTGCAGAGGAAAAAGTTCAAAATATCCATGTGGGATAAGATGGTGGTGAAGCTTAGAGGAAAGTTCCTACCATATAATAACAAGCATGATTTGTTCAAACAACTCCAAAACTTGTTCCAAAGAGAGACCACCATGCAAGCATACATAGAGAAATTTTATAGATTGTGCATTCGCACAGGATAAATAGAGGATGATATATAGAAGGTGTCAAGGTATGTGAATGGTTTATGCATCTCAATTCAAGACAAGATGTGTTTTATAATGATCAAATCTATCGAAGAAGTCTACCAATTGGTGTTATGTGCAAAGAAGTTAGAAATAGGTTATATTACATCATTTGGATCATGTAAATGTACCATTCTTGCTACATACTTAGGACATTAATTTTACTTTAGGGGGAAGTTATCTAGTTACTTCATACAATGTAATAAATGTACAAATGTCAATGTGCAAGCTATATTTGTGCAAGTTATCCCTTGCACAACTAGGTAGAGTGTTGGCAAAGGAACCTATTTTCCTATATAAAGGACCATAGACATAGAGCATGATATAGCAGTAGAAAGTAGTGTAGAATAGTGTGGTGTGATGTAGCATTGTGATGTAATGTGATGGAGTGTGATATGCTCAAAGCTCATTTTTTAGCAATAAATTTATTCATGGAGTGTTCATTTCCTCCATAGCTACTTTGTATACATTTCCATCATTTCTATTTATAGTATATTTTTAGTAATCTCACAGATTTACTTTATTTCATATTATTTAGCATCTTGCGATTGCTATCTCCCATTACACACTGCATCAAAAGCTAACAGTGGTATCAGAGCTATGGTAGATCAATAGAAAAACCACCATTATCATTGGCCCTAAGTTTTTGTCAACCTGACGCACCATTGGAGCAGTCATTGTCAAATATTCTCAAGAGATTCTAGGTGGTAGAATTAGGGAGGGCCACAAGTAAGGATTGAAAGAAATATTAGTTTTTGGAATACTAAGATTGCATATGGCTAGAGTCTTTCCATAGAATTACAAGGAAAAACTCATGAAGACTAGGACTCAACATTTGATCCACTAGTTTGATGAATCAACTAGTGAAGCTCATCTAAGAGATTTGAATAAATTTATTTGAAGTTTCTTTTATTGTAGGGAATTAATTCTCATATGATTGGAACACCTCCTATAATAAAAATCTAGGATATTTCAGCTTCGTTGCCCGAATATTAGAGTGCCTTCACAGTGTAGATATTAGTTGCTACAAGATAAGAATACTATAGAAGAGACTTTTGGAGAAGAATTATGGTGAAGTTGGGAGACAGGAGATCTCCATTGCTAAATTGGAAACTTCACAAGAAGAAAATGCCACATAAGCCTTAATCCAAGAAAATGCCATAGAAGCCTTGATCCAAAAGAAAATGCCATAAAAGCCTTGATCTAGAAGAAAATGCCATAAAAGAATTGATGTAGAAGAAAAGGCCATAGAAGCCTTGATATTGAAGAAAAGGCCATAGAAGCCTTGATATTGAAAAGGCCATAGAAGCCTTGATATTGAAGAAGACTCTAGAAGAGAGTATATAATTTAGAAGCATATTTTAGTACTAATACTTTGTTGCAAAAATAGGGAGATTTAGTGAGTTGGGAAAGCTTCCTACAAAAAGTAGGGAGAGTATCATCTTTAGAATCAATAAAACACTTGAAGCAAAAGATATCATGAGAAGATATCATTGAAGATCTTCCAGACTTGGAAGATGAAGAAGGACTAGAAGAGTCCTACTCAAATATAGAAGCAACATAATTAGATATCCAAGAGAAGATCTCACCACCAACACTTCCAGAAGTAGAAGGTTGAAGATAAGGTCACAAGGAAGACCAAAAGAAGTTGTAAGATCAAAGACCTTGGAAAGGTCTCTACGAGCATATAGTAAAATGCTTGGAGAGCCTTACCAAAGAAATCATCAAAGGAGTTCCAAGGATAACTCATTGGATAAATTAAATATAGTGAAATATTTGGGACAATTTTCACCATTCGAAAACAAACCCAAAAAGAAGAATTTGGTAAGGAGTACCAAATCTTAGAAGACATCAAGATATTTAGAATATTGAGAAGAAGATCATGTTTGAAATTAGAATTTGACAAGAATCTTGAAGGAAGATTTAGATATAATAAGCCTACCAAATCCATGATATTTGGAGATTACCTCTCACAACAAGAAGGCATCGCTTCAAAAATAAATATCTCTTCAAATCTACAACAAAATGAGGAGACTACAAGAGGAGAACAACCCACCAAAATCCTAGGCTCATGAAAGAGAGTTCGAGACCATTGGTGAATATGAAGTTGTTCAGGTCAACCTACAAAGAGCTGCAAGATCTTACTCAAGGCAACAACTTGGTGATCTTAGACACAAATATCTACATCCTCTACAAAAGTGGTAAAAAGGGCTTTCAAAAAAAGGTAAGAAAATATTGGTGCAAGTAGATTCATTAAGTGGATTACTTATCAGATTTGTTTAAGCACCTTAATTTGGATTAAAGTTGCAATAAGGAGAATTGAATTACAATCTTCAAAAGTGCAAAAAGAGAAAGGTTTATTTAAGGTTCATTTGCACTTTAGGAGTTGATTAGATTTTATAATTTAAACTACCTATCATCTAATTTGGAAAGCAAAAGAAGATTAGCTCCTACTGCCTTGCTTATAAGGAAAATTATAAAATAATTATTGAAGATTCTTTTCAGATTACTCTTGATTAGTTGTAGTAAATTGATTAAGTGTATTATTTTTTAGAGTTGATTAGAGTGATAAGGTGAAATTTTTAGTGCATTAGAAGTAAAATATTATTAGATTCATTTGCACTGTTATATTACTCTCAAAATTTTTTTTGTTTGTGTTCATGAGAAGGGTACAAAATATAATTTGTCAAAGGGTCTAAAGACACTATTAGTGCACAAAAATCTGCAACATTCAGTGGTGAAGAGAAGCCACCAAATCAACTCAAATCCTCCAAGAATTGGAGAAGAAAGTAGCCATCGAAGATCAACAAAGGAAGCCTCAAATCGAGAGTCTCAGATTCAAAGCACAATAAGATTTATGAAATAAAGATATTATGCAAGAATATACAAAAAAAGGGAACTTCTATACCCAAGCAAAAAGGGGAAGGTGTCTAATCAAAGAGACAACCTCAAAACCCCTATATTCCAATCAAAGTTCTGCCACAAAACTAGAAATTCAGATTTGAAAGGAGTGCAAAATAAGGTGCAATAAATGATATTTTATATAAAAATGCATTACATTGTATTGCACAATCCTAATATAGTTTATACAGGGAGAGAAGGCAAATTTGAAGGTGCCTCAAATGCACTACACTCACTGAAAAAAAAACTAGTTGAAAGCGGTCCTATGCTAGCATCAATCCAAGCATAACACAAGGTGCCACTCAAAGGGCTCATTCTCCTCCCATCTTGGATGGCCGAACCTACAAAAGACAAGGAGAAAAAGCAAAGGGAGAAACAATGTCATTCAAGAGCAACATTGTCTAAAAAAGGAGTATGCATATCAAGTAAGAAAGGAAGAAAAGTTAAAGCACCATTGGAGTGTTTCTTACTCCACATATGCTGGCTAAAATCGGTGCTCAAAGCCTCCAAATCATTGCTCCACATCCTAGCTGGAAAATACTATAGGTGAACGAAAGAAGAGTTGGAGATTTTCAGGGTTAAAAGGATATCCAAAGGGCTTGTTGAACCAACGATAGAGACAGCATACATGTACAAGAAGAAAGTGACATTTGTCACTGAAGGCAAAACATAACGCTCATAAAATGAGCACTCATATTCAAGAGAAGAGTTACACGAACAGGCTGGTGCATTGAGTGTACGAGATACACTTATCCATTGGAAGACCAAATATTTTTTTTAATAACATAATGTTCATACGTTACTTGAAGTGAGACAAGTGTTTCATTGGCATATTACTCTCCTCAAGCGCTCAAAGGGAAATGGATGTGCCACTTGGCACTTCATACAAGAATATTCTCCATTTTAAGGATGTTAACGATCAAGCACAAGAAGCAATCTTTGTCTCCACATTTATCACTTTGTTGTCTGTGTGCATAGGGTTGAGTTGTAGCATGTCAAGAAGGTGGTAGAGCCTTCAATGCTCTAGTCAAGCGAGGTCAAAGGCAGAGTCTAAACGGTGCTAGATTTGGAATGCTTCACACAAGGATAAGCTCCAAGTGATTCCATTGGAGGGTACAATCAAAGCATTCAAGTGTCGATGTCAATATTACAGCCCTAGCTCATTTGAAATTAGTGTCGATTATTGCTTGATAAAAGGTAAAGTTTATTCCCATTTCTATGTGATTTTTCCTTGAGAGTTATAAGGTTAAATTGAAGGAATTTAATTATATTGAAAGCCATAAATCATAAGGGAATATTTTATCAAAACAATATAATATTTGCAATATAAAACATAGGAGTAATAAGGGTTTCTATTGGAATACATCTTAAATATTTGTAAATCTTATTGTGATCTAATTTTTTCAAAAATTAGGGATTCATAAGGGTTACTACATCAAATTAATTAATTTGGAAATTAGATACACTTAAATTAATTCCCAAAGGGTTATTTAAAAGATAGGTTTATCATAGTATTTAAAAGGTTGGAAATTTATAAAATTATTGTCTCAAACTTCTCAAAAAGAGATAAAAAATCCAATATTATAACCTCCTTTAAAATTTGGGAAAGTTCTTAGTTCAATAGGAGCAATAAGGGATATTAGAAGTTGATTTTTGGTATTTACAAAACTTTACAAAATCAACCAAATATTGAACTATAATTTACAAAAGTACTATATATTATCCAAAAAATACTTGGGAGTCATAAGGCATTCTACAAAACTTGGTAATATCAACATTTATCAAAGATTATCAAGTTACAAAATATAAGCTTTCTTCAAAATTTAAAAATTCTTAAGCCTGCAAAGAGGAGTCATGATTGATGAGGAGCCTCTTCCACACCAAGTGTAAGTTAGGAGGAAAGTGTTATAAGTTGATAATTGATGGAGGCAACACAAAAAACTTGGTTTCCATGGAGATGGTGTAAAAGCTGGGATTGAAGAAGGTTGCACACCTAACATTGTACAAGGTCTCTTGGTTGCAAAAGGGACAACAACTGACTATGATGGAGCAAAGTCTAGTTTCCTTTAATATAGGAGGATATGTGGATTCAGTTTGGTGTGACATGATTCCAATGGACGCATGCCATATATTGCTGGGAAGGCCTTGGCAATATGATGTTAGTGCTATCCATGATGGGTGCAATAACACCTTCACCATCAAGAAGAATGGGAAGAATTTTGAGTTGAATCCAATGAGAGGGGAGGAAAAAAGTGTGTGGAAGGATGAAGTGATGATATTATCAACAAAGAAGTTTCTCAAGGAGGTGGGAGATTTGTAGTACTGTTATGCATTAGTAGTCACACCTGTGCAAGTAGAGAAATCAGAGTCATGTAGCTTTGAAGAACCAAATATTGGCATACTTTTAGAAGAGGTCATAGATGTAGTTGGTGAAGGAATTCTAGATGGATTGTCACTCGCACATGTAATCTCACATTGCATTGATCTAATTCTAGGTTCCAATTTGTCTAACAAGGCATCACATAGGATGCGTCTCAAGATGAGTGTAAAGTTGAACAAGCAGGTGAAATATTTGCAAGGTTACTCTTTTGTGTTGAAGCATCATGCAGGAAGTATGAACAAGTTCATCGATGCCATGTGTTGTTGTCCAAAATGATAGTTAAATTAGTGGGCATGGAGAGGATGAAGGATTTGTATGGCACGGATCCATATTTTGTTGATGCATGGCATGCATGCATGAAACCATGGGCTAGAGATAGAGGTTCATTTGTGAATTTATTTGCGCAAGAGGGATACCTATTTAGGAGAAAGCAGTTGTGCATCCCACATAGTTTTATGAGGGAAAATATCATCAAGGAGTCACATGGATGTGGATTTGAAGGGCACTTTGGTGCAAAAAAGATACAAGCAATGATGGAAGAGAGGTACTATTGGCCTAGTTTGCACAAGAATATGTGTAAATTTGTGGAAAGCTGTAGAATAAACTAGACAACCAAGGAAGTGGTGCAAAACATGGGGTTGTACAAGCCTTTACACACACCAAACAAACCATGGGAGAAAATATCCATGGAATTTGTTCTTAGATTATTGTGCACATAGGGAGGTCATAATTTTATCTTTCTAGTGGTGGACTGATTCTCTAAAATGGTGCATTTCATTCCTTTTCAAAAGTCAAATGATGCATCGAGGATAGCAAATTTATTCTTCAAGGATATAGTGAGATTGCATGGGTTACCACGTAGCATTACATCGGATCGTGACATAAATTTCCTTAACCACTTTTGGTGTAAATATTTGGAAAAATTTGGGCAAGCAACTCAACTATAGTTCAACGTATCATCCTCAAATGGATGGAAAAATAGAGGTTGTCAATTAGAGAGAACCTTACACAGTGGGACTCTAAGTTGCTGCAAGCAAAGTTTACGTATAACAATTCGATGAATAAGTCAATTAGAAGGATGTTATTTCAAGTGTTGTATGGATTGTATCCTCATGGAGTCACAAATATGTTGGAGGTGGAAGTTGGTACCCACATCATCATCGAGGTGAAAGACTTTGCGCAACATGTGCAAGAGGTGCATGCACAAGTAAAGAAACAACTTGAGGAGAGCAATACTAAGTATAAGGAGCATGCATATGTTCATCGCAAAGAAAATACCTACTCAAAGGGGGAGTTAGTCATGGCACATCTGAGAAAGGATAGGTTCTTACACAAAATATATAACAAGATGGAACCCAAGAACATAGGTCCTTATCACATTTTGAGTCATTTTTATAAGAACACCTATAAAATTGAATTGCTTGAAGGGTTGGATATCTCGTCAATATTCAATATACTTGATTTGTATTCATTCCATGCACCCAAAGAATTTGAATATGTGTAGATGGAGGAAGCACCAAATTGATACCTAAGAAGCAACGAGAGGAAATAACACAAATATTAAATTCACGCATTCATAAGAAAAATTGACAGAGTGAGTACAAATAATATCTTATTCGATGGAAGGGTAAAGGACCTGAGGAAGACTCATATATTTTTGAAGCTAAAGTAAGCCGACTTGGATGGCCAAATTAGTCATTCGCATAGTCATAATGTGAGCCCCAAGATCACATTCTTGTTATAAAGGGTGTTTAATGTAGGAGCATCCTTGTGTTTACAAAATATTGCATCAACCAAAAAAATAAAAATAAAATAAAAACATCTATAGTGTTGTGATAGGCACCACACAATTCTATGTTCTTTGCCCATGTAGTTTTGTGGTCTTTGCGAATGTAGTTCTATGGAATTTATGATCGTTGCATTAACGGCTTGGGTAGGAGTTTATTTTGTGGTTTTTGCGCACATAGTTTTATGGTCTTTATGACCATTGCATTAATAAATCAGGCAATTGTTTTTTATGGTCTTTGCACACACAGTTCTATAGTCTTTATGATCATTGCATTAATGGCTCGGGTGAGGAATTGTTAATTTGATTTTTTTAAAATTTTCTTGGAGCAGATTCGTGTTTCCTAGTTGGGGTAGGAAATTATTATTTTTAATTTTGATATTAAATTTGGATTAGATTCCATTTAAGGGGGAGAGTTTTGGGGAGATGGGATTGATTGTAACACAGAGAGGCTTGACTATAGATCTGCACAGAGTTATTGAAATTATTATTTTCTAGCAGATAGTATATAAAAAAGAGTTTTTTATTTTTACTTTCATAGTTCTTCCTACTTTTGTTGTGTACTTTGCACTTACATGCCTGTTGTTAATTCAACCCGCATACGATGCTACATCAGTTGGTATCTGAGCTTAGGCTTGTGTTCTGTGGCGTTGGATTGTAAGAGTTGTTCGATCTAAAGTATTTATGCAGTTGGAACTGCATTATAAGTAAACCATAGAGATGGCTCATAGGCTTAGAAGAGGAGGTGGCAAAAATAATATTGGCCCACATATCATTGATCTAGATGATACGATGAGAGCCATCTTGGAAAGACTGGAGACTATTGAGGTCACATAATGTAGAGGTGCTATAGTGGTGGGTGATATTAGTGAATATGAGAGGGATGATCATGATGAGAGGGATGGTGTTGAGGATGAGGGTGAGGCCATACAAAACCTCACGATGGAAGAAAGATTTGTGACTGCCATAGTGAAGGTTGGAAGCAAGATAAGGTTTGATCTTTTGAGATGCAAGAATATTGAATCCAAAATACTTGGTGGATTGGATCATAGAGCTAGAGAGATACTTTGAGTTTGAAGCATTCAAGGACCCTAAAAGAGTTAAGTGCATCACCATGAAGTTGAAAAGGTTTGTTGCCTTATGGTGGGACTCAATATAGAAGATTCGTGTGTGAAGGAACAAGCATAAAATATCCACATGGGATAATATGGTGGTAAAGCTCAAAGGAAAGTTCCTACCGTCTAACTACATGCATAATTTTCTTAAGAAACTCCAAAAACTACGTTAAAGAGAGACCACCATGTAATCATACATGGAAGGATTCTATAGACTATGCATTCATGCAAGATAGATATAGGATGACACAACGAAGGTGTCAAGGTATATGAATGGTTTATGCATCTTGATTCAAGATGAGATATGTTTGTTGATGATCAACTATATCAAATAAGCTTATGAGTTGGTTCTATGTGCAAATGAAAATTTATCTCGTAGACAACAAGGCACATGCAATGTTAGTGGTAATGGTAAGGATGGAAGATGAAGCAAGTAGGGGATGAGGCAGACTAGCCCACATAAGGAAGATGTTGGTATGAGTGGTAGTGCGCAAGGCACTAGTCACAAAAAAAACTCTAGCAAAGGTAAAGATAAGTCTCGAAGCCACACAAAGGTTTTGGAGGGACCTTCTTTAGATGTGGTCAAGTAAGGCATCAAAAATTTGAATATCTAGAAGTGCAATATGGGGGTTGCATAGAGAAATACGTGCATGTAACATGCACACACAATGGTGAGTCAGGTGGGTAGAGAAGCAAAAAGTGCATGCTTAGAGGACAGGGAAAACTTGATGGTGTACAAGGTACTACTAAAGCTCTTGTGCGAAGAGGAGTCATAGTTGAGGAGGAACCTCTTCTACATCAAGTATAATATACAAGGTACTGCTAAAGCTCTTGTGCGAAGAGGAGTCATAGTTGGGGAGGAACCTCTTCTACATCAAGTGTAAGTCAGGAGGAAAGTGTTACAAGTTGATCATTGATGGAGGTAGCACAAATAAATTGGTCTCCACAAATATGGTGAAAAATTTGGGATTGGAGGTCGCACACCCAACACCGTACAAGGTCTCTTAGTTGCAAAAGGGACAAAAACTGTCTATGACAGAGCAAGTCTAGTTGCCTTCCATATAGGAGGATTTGTGGATTTGGTTTGGTGTGATGTAATTCCAATGGACGCATGTCATATATTACTGGGAAGGCCTTGGCAATATGATGTTAACACTATCAATGATGGGTGTAAGAACACCTTTACCATAAAGAAGGATGAGAAGAGGTTTGAGTTAACTCCAATTACAGTGGAGAAAGAATATGCATGGAAGGGTGAAGTGATGATGTTGTTAGCAAAGAAGTTTTTCAAGGAGGTGGGAGACTTGTAGGACTGCTATGCACTAGTAGACACACATGTGCAAGCAGAGTAATCAAAGTCATGTAGCTTTGAAGTACCAAATATTGTTGTACTTATAGAAAAGGTCATAGATGTATTTGGTGAAGGAATTATAGATGGATTGTCACCCACACATGCAATATCACATTGCATTGATATGATTCTAGGTTCCAATTTGTCTAACAAGGTACCGCATAGGATGAGTCTCGATATGAGTGTAAAGTTGAAAAAGCAGGTGAAATATATGCAAGGTTACTCTTTTGTGTTGAAGCATCATGCAGGAAGTATGAACAAGGTCATGGATACCTTGAGTAGAAGGCATGCCATATTGTCCGAAATGATAGTTAAACTAGTGGGCATGGAGGAGATGAAGGATTTGTATGGTGTAGATCCAAATTTTTTTGATGCATGGCACACATGCATGGAGCCATGGGTTGGAGATAGAGGTCCATTTGCAAATTTATTTGCGTAAGAGGGATACTTATTCAGGAGAAAGTAGTTATGCATCTCACGCAGTTTGATGAGGAAGAATCTCATCAAGGAGTTACATGGAGGTGGACTTGGAGGGCACTTCGACGCAGACAAGACATAAGATATGGTGGAAGAGAGGTACTATTGGCATAGTTTGTAGAAGGATGTGTGCAAATTTATGAAAATGTGTAGAATATGTCAGACAGATAAGGGAGTGGCATAAAATATGGGTTGTAAAAGCCTTTGTGAACATCAAATGGCCCATGGGAGGAACTGTCCATGGACTTTATTATTGGATTGCCAGACACACATAGAGATCATGATTCTATCTTCATAATAGTGGGTCGATTCTCTAAAATGGTGCATTTCATTTTTTGTCAAAATTTAAATGACACATCTAGGATAGCGAATTCATTCTTCAAGGAGATAATGAGATTGCATGGATTGCGGCATAGCATTACGTCAGATTGCAACACAAAATTCCTTAGCCACTTTTGATGCACTCTTTGGAAAATATTGGGCACACAGCTCAACTACAATTTGGTGTATCATCCTCAAACATATGGAAAAATGTAGGTTACCATCAAAGTCTTGGAAATCTATTGTGATATCTCATAGGAGAGCACTCTGTGCAAAGGGAGTCTAAGTTGGCATAAGAAAAATTTATGTGCAACAATTTGGTGAACAGGATGATTGGAAGGATGCCATTTAAAATAGTGTATGGATTGTCTCCTCGTGGAGTCATAGGTCTATTTGTGATGGAATTTGGTACATGTGTTAGCACTAAGGTAGAAGACTTTGTGCAACATGTGCAAGAGGTGCATGCACAAGTAAAGAAACAACTTAAGGAGAGCAATGCTAAGTATAAGGAGTGCACAAATGTTCATCGCAGAGAAAATACCTACTTAGAGGGGGAGTTAGTCATGGCACATCTAAGAAAGGAGAGGTTCCCGCACAAAACATATAACAAGCTAAAACCCAAGAAGATAGGTCCTTGTATTTTACATCATTTTTTTGAGAACACCTATGAAATTGAATTGCTTGAAGGGTTGGATATCTCGTCGATATTCAATATATCTGATATGTATTCATTGCATGTGCCCAAATATTCTAAATATGTGTAGATGGAGGAAGCACCAAATTGGAGGGATATACTTGAGAAGCAACGAGAGGAAATAACACAAATACTGGATTCACCCATTGGCAAGAAAACTCAATAGAACGAGTACAAAGAATATCTGATTTTATGGAAGGGTAAAGGATCTAAGGAAGATATGGATTTTTGAATCTGAAGTAAGCCGACTTGGATGGTTGAATAAATCATTTGTACAATCACAATATGAGCCCCAAGCTCACATTCTTTATAGCAAGGGTGTTTGACGTAGTAGCGTTGTGATAGGCACCACACAATTCTTTGTTCTTTGCGCACATAGTTTTATGGTTTTTATGCACATAGTTTTATGACCTTTATGATCATTGCATTAATGTGTTAGGATTCTAATCCTAACTCTTCACATTATTTTATCCATTAATGTAATTATGGACCAATGTGTCATTTCACATCACAACTTAGGATAGATGTATAAATGCATTCGCATGGGTGTTTTCCACCGTTCATTGAAGAATATATTTTTATAGATCCATTGATTGGTTTACCATCAATGAAAAAGTGATTCATTTACAACTATGATTCTTTTCTTTATTCCACTTATCTACATTTCAATCCATTCTTCTATAGTCAGATAAATTGTAAGAACCTTGGTTCTTACCATCTGGTATCAGAGCTAGTCTCAATTGTTTCCAATTGGGACACATCTACAATCAAATAACAGGTGAAAAACAATTGGCACCTACCTGAACATCTTGACTACCATCTACTACAAGTAAGGAACATAAAGAAACTACTCTAAGTTACTGGTTATTCCCAAATCATAAAAAGTATTATTTGTGGAAACAACCAGGGCATATCGAATCAACAGTCTTCATGGGACTACAAAAGAATGACTACCGATAGACAAGGATAAACAACATATAATAGATGATAAAACAATGTGAACGTGCCTAAAAAAACTTGCAAATATTTCAAAGACACCACAAATTCATTATCGTTCACGATAGAACACCAAATCACAAAGAGAAATTTCATAAATATGTCTACAAATTAACCTGCAGAACTTTCGTCGACATCCCAAAAAAAATGGCAACATTACATAAAAATCAAGCTTATAATATAAGGTTTTAAAAATAAATCGCACTTTTCCAACGTCAAAAAACACAATCGTTAGTGACAAGTTTTTGGGCTAGAAAGGGTAAGCGATAGAAGATAAAATAAAAGGGAACATATATCTCACATTCATCATAGATTTGAAAGAGGGAGAGTTTAAAATGGAGGTCATGCAAGTAAAGCTTTGTGTGACTTCGATCACACTCTCTAGCCCGCACACACATGTCCAAGGCTCTTCCATGATGTCACTTCGATTGGCAGCTACTTGTTTCATTGAGCAATTGACACTTGTCTTTGTTGACCTCTTGACCATCCTTACTACTCTGTTTCCACCCCGTCGATTCCACCTAACCCTTGCTATACTCTACCTCACCACCACCTAATCCCCACTCCGCTCCACTACTTCCAAAATAATGCCTGAATTATATTATTCACTCCTTGACCCGTGCACTCTGTCCTACTACTCCTTCGCTCTTCCATTAGATGTCACTCATCCCCTTTCACGCCCCTCACCTGATCACTCATAGAACCCAAATTTTTTTACAAACAATTGTTCAAAACTTGCTAGCAACAATTATAATTTTTGCAAAAATTGTAATTGCAAAACAATTTTTTTTGACAAACATTTTTGGAGCAACTTTTGCAAAAATTGCTAGCAACATTTAGCAACTTTGCATTTTTTTTTGCAAAATTTACAATATTTTGGAAACAAACCAAGGAGTTGTAAAATCCGCTAGAAATTTAACATGGCAGACGGGAGAAGATCACAAGACATTGTGAAAGATGTTACGAAAGAAGTCCTGCAAGTTATGAATAATTGGCAAGATGATTTTGAAACAAAAATAGTAGAGCTAGCCATAAAAATGGATGCCACTAATACAGAGTTATCCTTAAAATGGACACCACTAATCACTCTGTGGACATGGTACAACAAAATATGGCATTAATGCTAACCGACCAGCAGATATCAACACCATAAGCATTAGTCAGGGGACTACAAACATCAATCCTACCTTAAACCACAAAACTGGATTTCCCAAAATTTGATGGAGGCGACCCCACAAATTGGATATATCAGGTTGACCAATATTTCTCTCTATATCAAATTCCAAAATCCAAAAGGTCCGCATTGCATCCTTCCACCTAGAAAAAATTGCTACTCAATGGTACCAATGGTATGAAAAGACAAATGGTACTCCTACATGGACAGAGTTCACAAAAAATCTAATGGTACAATTCAGCCCAAGAAAATTTGAATATTTCACAAGGGCTCTCACCAAACTCCAGCAAACCACGACTAGTACACGAGTACCAAGCTCAGTTCGAGAAATTGGTAAACCTTATGTTAGGACTACATGCATCATTATTCCAAAGTTGCTTCATTAGTGGCCTAAAGAAAGAAATTCGATTAGAAGTACAAATTCTCAATCCTACCAACATGATGCACACTATTGCATTAGCCCATATGGCAAAAGAAAAAATCAATAACCAACTTTGACTAGGAAACCTATCTAAAGCAGACTCACAAAATACTTCCACCAACCCAAAACTAAATAGAGTCATGCCAATTAAATGAATTAGCCCAAAGGAAATGAAGGAAATAAGAGAAAAGGGCCTTTGTTTTCATTGTGATGAGAAATTCATACCTAATCACAGATGTATTACACCCAAATTATATATTTTGGATGCAACTATTCCTTGTCCATCCATAAATGATGAAGAGGAGATCGAGGTTAAACTATTGGTGGATGATGATAGCCCCCAAGGTCCACTAGAAATTTCTTTCAATACCCTCATCAAAAATTCTTCTCCCCAAACTATGAAAGTCCCAGGAACCTTCAAACGACAAAGACTTATCATACTTATTGACTCTGGCAGTACCCATAATTTCATCGACCCACATGTGGCAAAGCAAGCCAACTGTTTTATACATCCTTGCAATAATTTTGAAGTCATGATTGGTAATGGGGAAGGATCACCTGTAAAGGGAAATGCCAAAATATTAAGCTCACCTTGGGTGACTATACCATGAAACATGACATGTATGCAATTCCCTTAGGAGGTTGTGATATTGTCTTAGGAGTACAATGGTTATGAACACTCGACACAATCCAATGGGACTTTGATGACTTATGGATGAAATTCACACAAAAGTACAAAACATATACTCTTAAAGGAATAAAATTAGGCCCTTCTCCACTAGCAAGCTCTCATCGCATGGAGAAAGTTGTTCGTAAAGGAGGCAAGAAAATGGTTGCCCACTTATTTTCTCTCCAAGCCACAAAAAAACACAACAAAGGTTTTTCTCCTGTGATCATTCTGATCCTCCTATTATTCCTACCTATCCCCCACCAACACTTCAACCTTCCCAATATCCCTGCTTACGAGACGATGATATTAAAATGGTGCAAGAACATGAGCACCTACTACTTGGAAAACAAGGGATGAAGCTTCTCACTTCAAGCTTTGAGGACAAAGCTCTTTTTAAGGAGGGTGGCATGTTAGGAATCTAATCCTAATTCTTCATATTATTTAATCCATTAATGTAATTATGGACCAATGTGTCCTTTCACATCACAACTTAGGATAGATATATAAATGCATTCGCATGGGTGTTTTCCACCATCCATCAAAGAATATATTTGTATAGATCCATTGATTGGTTTACCATCAACAAAAAAGTGATTCATTTACAATTGTGATTCTTTTATTTATTCTACTTATCTGCATTTCAATCCATTCTTTCACAGTCAGACAAATTGTAAAAACCTTGGTTCTTACCATAATGTCTTGGATGAGAATTTGTTTTGTGGTCTTTACGCATGTAATTCTGTGGTCTTTGTGATCATTGCATTAATGACTATGGTGGGAAATTGTTCTATGGTATTTGCACACATAATTCTATGGTATTTATGAATGTTGCATTAACGGATTAGGCTGGACATTGTTAATTTGAATTTTTATTTAATTTCCTTGGAGCGAATTCATGTTTCCTGGTTGGGGCAAGAAATTGTTATTTATAATTTTAATATTACAGTTGGATTAGATTCCATTTGAGGGGAGAGTTTTGGGGAGATGGTATTGATTGTAATGTAGAGGCTCAACTATAGATCTGTGTGTAGTTATTACAAATTTTCCTTCCTTAAAAATAATATATAAAAAAAAGAGTTCTTTGCTTCGACTTCCACAGTTCTACCTACTTTCATTGTGTAATTTGCGCCTAAGTTCCTATTGTTAATTCAACCTACATACGATGTTACATCATTGCTTCTCCTTGGTACACCTTGCCTATGGTTCTTCAAGCAAATTTCTTTCACCTTTATTTTGGTTCTCTTAACAAGATGTTGTTCACCTCTTCTCAAGTGCCTTTTCCCAAATGTCATTCACCTTTCTTTTGATGTCTCCCTTTGAATGTCATTTGCCTTTCCTCTAGTTATTTTAACCAGATCACATTCAACTTCTCTCTGATTTCATTTTCCTTCTCTGTCGTTAGTCTTTCCTTTGGTTATTTCACCTTCTCTCTAATGTTCACCTTCACTGTCGTTCGTATTTAGAACGTTAATTGGTATATCTTATGGCTGAATGGCGTTAGATGGCTTGTCACTTCCTGTTATTTTGCTTCCTTGGTTCACCTTTATATAATGCTACTCACTGATTTTTCTTCTTTTATTGTTTTGTAGAACTGCCTATGATGCTGAATTCTGGTTGAGTGTGTAAGCGCCAAAGACTTCACTGTTCACTTTTTTATGTTCAACTAATGACTCCAACCTTTCTATTATTGGTCATATGATATTTTCTCCTCTTCTATGGTTGAATAGATCTGTTATGTTGTTTTACTTTTCTTAAGTTGGTCGAATGACCTCTTTTATTACTCTTTGGTGGAATGGCTTCTTTTGCTGCTATCTAGCCAAATGGCCTCTCTTTTTTGCTATTTGGCTGAATGACCTTTTTCCTTCTATTTGGTCAAATAACCTCTCTTTCCTTCTACATGGCTGAATGGCCTCTCTTTAATCTATATTGGCCTCTTAGGCCATTCTTTTTCTCTTTTGTTATAAAATGTCTACCTTGAAGAACTTTCTTCAAAAAGTGATTTGTAGCCAAGACTAAAATGATATATAGACATATCTAGTTAGCCTAGTTCTTCAATGTAACTTGTGAAGATACTTCCCTATTTTCTGCTTTGTAGTATATTGGTTCTCTTATTTGCTCATTTTCTATACTAGTATCTTCACCTTTAATGGAGATATCTCAAAACTTTAATATTGGCTTCTCTAACATTTTTCTTCAATGGAGGTTTCTTGAACCTATTCTTCGTGTCTTTGTATTTTTTATTTTTTCTATATTCTTCTTCTCTTATATTTGCACTTAGAAGCTAAAATTCTTCTCTATATTATGTAGGAAGCTTCTCCAAATTCTATAGCTTTTGTTCTCTACTGCTATTTTGAATCTTCAATGTCGTAGGTTGCACCTAAGAATCCAGTAAGATTATCCACCTTACTAGAGAATCCAATATGAATGTAAGAGTGGCATTGTATCTTTGAATGATCAACTATATTTAGAGTTGATTTTACCTCAATCTTTAATTTACAAATCTAAAAAAACTTCAAATTATTCAAATTTTTAAATGGATGTCAAGGCTGGTTTTATCCTTCAATGACCAAATTCCTTCTAGGTTGGTTTTGCCTATCAATCAATGTCCAAATTCTCTTCTAAGTTGGCCCATTTTCTTCAATATACCTGACCTAGTCTTCACTAGTTTTCCTTCAACCATGTGAAAAGACCCTAGCCTACTCTACTCAATAAGACCTTTAGTGGACAAACTCTAAATTAACTTTATCAAAATGGAAAAATCTAATTAATAATAGTGGCTAATAAATAACTCTATAAAACTGGACAAAGTCTGGTGGTAGCTTTGATACCACAGTTGGCTTTTTAAGCCTTACTACCACGATATATATATATATATATATATATATATATATATATATATATATTGTTTTTTTTTTGTATTTACATGGTGGAATCGGTAGCCGCCACGAATCTAGGCAGGCTGTCCAGCTTTTATGGCCGCCACAGTATTCTACGCTGTCCGCCCTAGAAGCCGCCACACAGATCTTCGTGCAGTCCACCCCTATAACCACCATGCCACAATCATTTTAAACCTTTTATGCCGCTGAAAGCACCAGGAAAGGGACAAGCGTTCAGTCCGACGAGGCCCGAGATTTGAACCTTGGACCTCCGCCCCCTTATGGGGTTTGGATGAACCAATTGGTCTACACCTTGGATCTACCACAAAATATTATTAAAAATCATACAGGTCCCAATATAAAATAGCCACAATAATAAGTTGTAAGCTTACTACGGTGGTAAGGGCTTTGGCCTCTCTTTGAGAGGTCTAGGTTTTAAACCCCACTCAGTATGAGAGGATCAGGACCCCTCATAAAAACCTATGTAAACTCATTGAAACAATATAGCCACAATATTAAAGGTCAAAATAATTGAGTATAATATGAAAAAATAAATGTGTATATCAAGGCTTATATAATAAATCAAATAACATTCATTTATATACTGAAATATGAATGTAAATAGCCTAAATCATTCATGAACTATGCATGAATAAAACTTACAATATTAATTGCTCAAAATTATGTATACAAGCTTTATTCCTTCTCATTATATTACAATTCTATGGAGCATTTTCTCCATAATATAACCATAGTGATGTGACTCTTCAAGTACTATACTATTGCTCTCCATATGCTAAGTCTCATGACTCTTGGCTTATCAACTTGACACTTGCATACTAGCTGGACACTTGACTTTACAACACTTGCACACATTTACATGACTCTTACACTTCTACATGCACTCATAATCTAGGAAACTTGTGCACATCCTCACATTATATATTTGCACTCTTACATACAAGACACTTGTGCATATTCACTCAACCTACACTTACACTCTAACTTACATGACACTTGTGTATTTTTTGTACATTGCACTCTCACATGACACCTGTGTATTTCTTGCACGTTGACATTTACATAAAAGGGAAAATATAAATCACACTCTAAACTATTGACTCAACCCTAATCTATTATTTATAAATGTACCATGAAGGTACCATGGGGTACATTAGCATGTACCAAATAATGTAATATACCTCAACAAACACCACTACTAAAGGTACACAATCCTAATAGTGATTTATAGTAACCATATATGAATTGGGAGAGGGTTTAAGCTAAATGTTAATGCAATATGATGAGTGGTATGACATGAATCTTGTAAATTTAACACTTATAAAAAAAATATGCTCCTCATGTCTTAGAATTGACAACTATAATGTATGCACTTCATATTGGGAGGCATTATTTAATAGGAAAATCCTTTGAAGTCAAAATAGATAATCAAATATTGAAATATAGTTTTGAACTTAAATACTAGGCTATAAAGATGGTTAGATTTTATTTGTTAGGAGGAGACACATTTCAATAACCACTACTATGAGAATAACTTTCAAGGAATATGTCTTAAGTCAATTGGATGACAACAACCATTGTAAAATGTTGAAGGCTACCTTATAGACAAATGCAAAGGATCACAAATTTTATGGTTATTACTTATAAGTAAATGAGTTAATAAATTTTAAGAGGTGCATTTATGTACCAAATGTTGAAAATCTAACATATATTATATTGGAAGAGGCACATTATGCCTCATAATGAAGGCACCCTAGTGTAACAAAAAAAGGGGAAGACTTGGAAAGTTATATTTCTGGCCTAGATTGAAAAAGGATGCAATGAATTTTATTACAAAGTATTTGAAATGATAATGAGTCAAGGCTAAGCATCAAATTATATTAGCTCACCTGGTTATATTCCTCAACTTTTAAGGAGGAGACCTAGGTTTGAATATTGCCAAGCAATAAATGCATAATTGCTAAACTATTGTAATACCACCATGTGGTCATGATGTAATATGGGTGGGGCTCATTTCAATCCCATATTACCAATTTTAAAAAATGAGTCAAGGTTAATCATATATCTAACGGGTATTTTATATCCTCATGATATGCCATAATGGAAATGAAAAACAATTAGTACATATTTTGTGTAGGGACTATCACTATCTAAGAATAGATATGATGTTATCATGGTAGTAGTTGATAAACTAATTAAAGTCACACATTTTATACCTAGAATTCTAAAATATAATACATGGATTATGGAAAAAAATTTTATCCAAGAGATTTTTAGATTACATGGAGTTCCAAAACTTATTGTATTAGATGGAGATACAAATATAACCTGTAAATTTTAGCAAACCTTAACCACTACTTTAGAAACCAAATTAAGCATTAGCTCTTCTTACCATATAGAAAGAGTTGAACAAACCAATATAGTAAACCAAGTTCTAAAAGATCTAAACATTGTGTATTACATGGATCAACAATAACAGTGGAAAGAATCTTGCCCTTGGTAGAATTGCATATACTAATTATCATCATTCTAATTTGTGTATGGCATAATTTTAACCCTTTTATGGCAAAAATGTTGAACATACCTTAGTTGGAGCAGAATACAAGATATACTTGTTATTGGACCTGATATGTTGAAGAAAATTGAAGAACAAGGTAAAATAATAAGGTAACGACTAAAAGGGGATGTAGATCTATAAATGAGCTATGCTGACAAGAATATGGCACCTAGACAATTTGTTATAAGGGTAAGGTCCTTATATTTAAGCATAAAATATTAAGTTTGGTAAATTTTCTAAACTTGTTGCTAAATTTGTGGGGCATGAAATATTGAAAGTGGTAAATCTAATTGCATATCGACTTGCTCTACCTCATACTCTTTCTGGAATTCATTGTGTTTTTCATGTTTCATACTAAAATCCTATAACATTTATGTATCACATATTTTATATTGACATTTGTTGTAGGTTTAGGACCTAGGCATGGTTATGGTTAAGTCCATTAAAATTTTGGATACATATATGCTGCAATTGAGAAATTGAGGTGTCTTAATGTAGGGTTTAATGGGACCAGTACTCCAAGGATAGTGTCGCATGGGCAAACAATAATGAATTCTAGAAACTCTTTCTTTATCTATTTATATGAATTATTATTATTTTTTTTTTTTTCCAACAATATTGTGTACAGGGGAGTGCTTACAAATTTTGTTTACACACTAAGTGAGACTATTTATAGCTAGTTTCAAATTTCCTATACTAGAATAATTGTATTTAATTATATTACAAGAGGCATTAAGAGGTTATACTACATGATTTTTTAATGATTATTACTTGTAGTCATTGGGACGATGACTCTTTCTCGAGGGGAAATATGTCACATCCCAAATTTTTGATATAATTTAATTATTTATAGTAAACTAAAAATATGAATGATACGTTATCATTGAGTCAACAATTATACTTAAAATTCTATTTTTTAAAAAACATTAATGATGGCTATAACAAAGTAACTTTCTTGGTGAAGGATTAGGGTTTTTCTTGAAAAACATCTCATATTTTAGGAGCCATATCTTCGTGGATAGTCATTCAATTTAGATGATTCTTGGACCAATTTGTGCATAATCTGACTAACTTTAAAATGAGTGGTCATATGTAAAAATCCAAGCAATATTGAGGGAGATACGACCCTGTGAAGTCAACCATTCGGAACAAGGGTAGTGACAATTTTTCAAGTTGTGAAAAATGAAATTGCAAATATTTGCTAGCTAGGGTTTGAACGATGGGAAGAGCAATGAAGGGCTAGGACTTCAGTGAGGCAAGACATTCTATCTGGACAAAGATTTTTTTAGCTAAGTTTTTTTTCCCTTTCTTTATCTTAAAAATTGTGCATGAAAAATTTATAAAGTTTTTATCAAATATTATATTTGCTATAGGATATTCAGATAAATTTCAATATATTTTGAGTTTTAGTTTCCTTTCCATGGACCGATTTATAGTTAAATTCTTAGAATCATCTCTAGTGGTAGAGGTTAGTGAGCGCACCTTAGAGAGATCCTCATTGCTCCAAGATAGAGCAATTTTTGGTAAATTTAATGGGTATTGGCCAAGGGCTTCAACCTTGAGAAAATGGATTGATAAGAGTTGGAAGTCTCTAGGAGTTATTCTATAATTTCTTCCCAAAGGTTTCTTATTAGCCATTTTTTGTTCTAGGGAAGAAAGAGAAAGAATCCTAAAAGGGGGTCCTTGGTTTATGGGAAGAGCAGGACTCTTCCTTACCCGTTAGTATGAAGGCTTTTCACCTAAAAATGTAAATTTATCCCTAGTACCAGTCTGGGTTAGGATGTTTAGGTTACCCATTGAATTTTGGGAAATATATACCTTCAAGGCAATAGGCAACACTCTAGGAGAATTCCTTGAGATTTCAAATACGACAAAAGATGGATTTTTGGCTATTTATGCTTGAATATTGGTCATGATTGATATAAGTAAAGCTTTACCAGAATTAATCATTATTAAGTATGGGGATAATATGTGGACCCAAACTATAGATTATGAAAACATATCTTTTAGATGTAGAATATGTCTATAGATTAAATTCCCTCTAATTTCCTAAGAAGAGCCCAGTAGAATCATTTGTAGAAAATCGTAAGAGAAACTTACAAATGGTTATGGATGAAGATGATTTTCAACTTCCAAAAAATATATCTAGAAAAATAAAATAAAATAAATAGTGGAGGACAATAAGGAAGGATATTGGAAGAAATACTAACTCTTTCGAGGCTTTAGCCTATGAAGAAAAAGTAGATCAAAACTTAGAGGACACAGTACAACAATTTCAACATATTTACAAGGAACAGTCTATTCGGTATGATCCTAATTTAAGGAAGAACATTATCGATGAACCTAAGGAATGTGTCTCATTAGATTTTAAAGACTCTTTAAGTACCATGCACCATTCAAGAGAAAATAATTGGTAAATAAAATGCAGTTTTAGAATTTAATACCTCTACCATTAATAAGGAAATACCAAAAAATAAGCAGGACAAGTCAAAAGCTTCTATAATAGAGCCAGGAGAGGATAAATATGATGAAAATAAAAATTATGAAAGAATATTGAGGAATATAATAATAATACCTACTCTTGATATAGGTAAGGCAAAAAGAGGAAAACCCTCAAATTATCAAGCAAGATCCAGGGAAGCAAGAGCAAACATAGAGAAAGTAACACAAATTAAGTTGGTTGAAATTCTCTTTACCAAAAAGCAAAATGATATTGGTAATATGTAGGAGGGTCCAAAATCCCCTAATAAGACATGATTATCATCTCATGTAATATAAGGGATGCTAATTCCCCCTCAAAGCAAAGGTGCATTAGGGACCTATTTTTAAGTAATAAACCTGATATTCTTTGTATCCAGGAAACTAAAATGATAAAAGAAGTTTCAAAAACTATGAAAGTAGTAGGGGTAATATGTGAATGAGATGCTATGGATTATGAAGGAGCGGCATGGGGAATTATAACTTGTTGGAATCCTTCTAGAACCTCTTGGCATTGGATAGCCTCTTTAGTCACTTGCTACTTTGTAGATATCTGTTTCATCCTTATCAATGTCTATGGATCTACAACTTAGTCAAGTAGATTAGAAGTTTGGAGTAGGATTGAAGCCTTTATGAGAAGTAAAGACCAAGAAACCTAATTCATGATCATTGGATATTTTAATGCCATAACCAAGTTGGATGAAAAATTGGAGGGAATTAGGAAATTGACCCAAAGTATGAAAGATTTCTTAGCTTTTATTCAAAACAATAATCTATGGGAAGTTGAGTTTGAAGAAGACAACTATAATTAGACCAACAATGGGAGAGACTAAAACCTAATAGAAGAAAAATTAGATAGATGCATTCACTCATATCATTGGCTAGATGAAGGAACTTGTGCAAAAATTAATACCTTAACAAGGATTGGCTCAGATCATTGGCCAATACGAATTATAATGGTGGTAAGTGAATTAAAAAAAGATCATATTTTAAATATGAGCAAATGTGGGAAGACCATCCTTAATTTGTTGGTATGATAGCTCAAACATGGAATTATTTAGGTAATGGTGAGTTGTATGCTCTTCCAAACCAAATTAAAGCTATGACATCTAGATTATAATAATTGAAACAAGAACACTTTGGGAAACATTTTTGAGAAAAAATAAGAACTAAAAGATAAACTTTCAAAATTCCAAAAAGGTGATGATAATAATCCAAGCTCAGAGGAAAGGGATGTGCTTAGTGAATATCATGATATTTTGAGTAAGGAAGATAAATTTTGGAGATTAAAATCAAGATAGAGCTGGTTAAAAGGAGATAAAAATACAAATTTTTTTCATAGTATGGTTATAGTACAAAGATGAACTTCCAAAATTAGTAGAGTTAAATAAATATAAGGGGTTTGGATTGAAGATCAAAGTGAAATTAGAAAAGAGGTAAAGTCATTTTATCAAAATATTCTAGGTTTAGAGGAGACCAAAGTTCTTAATGATAAACTTCTTCAAGATGTTCCTTCAGTTATAACGAATGAAGACAATAGGAAACTGATGGTGCCTATTACTTTAGAAGAAGTTCATTTAGCTCTTATCTCTTTTAATAAGGATAAATCCCTAGGTCTAGATGGGCTCTCTACAACTTTTTACCAACATAATTAAGATATAGTGAAGGATTATTTATTGGTATCGGTGTAACAGTCTAGGGTAAAATAATACATACCTTATAAAATAAATGCAACATATCTTACCCTAATTCAAAAAAGAAGGATGTTGAATTGTTTTATTCTTTTAGACCCATAAGCCTATGTAATATGGCATATAAGATTATTTCCATAGTGGTGGTGAATAGATTAAGGCTATTGTTAGACAAAATTATTCCAGAAGAGCAAGGAGGATTTGTAAAAGGGAGACAAAATTTGGATGGGATCATAGTAGCTCATGAAGTTATACATTCAACAACTTCAAGAAAATAGAAAACACTGATCTTAAAACTTGATATGAGTAAAGCCTATGATAGGGTTAAATGGAATTTTATTTTTGTAATTTTAGATAAGTTTAGTTTTGGGAAGAAATGGGTTAGATGGATTAAATATTGTGTCTCTACATTTTATTATTCAGTGTTGGTCAATGGGCTAGTGATAGAATATTTTAAAGCCAAGAGAGGCCTTAGACAAAGAGATCCTCTATCTCCTTATTTGTTCATTATTTTGGCAGATTTTTTGAGTAGGAACTTAAAGAAGCCATACAAATATGGCCTTATAAGTGGAATTAAGGTTAGTAATAACATCAATAACATCACCCATCAACAGTTTGTAGATGATACAACCCTTTTTGGAATGGCAAGGATTATTGACGCCAGAGCTTTGAATGACTTTTTAAAAGAGTACAAAAGAGCTTCAAGGCAAAAAGTTAATAGGACTAAATCTAAAATTTACTTCCTTAACACTCTTGCTAATATCAAAGCAAGAATTTGTAGGTTGCTTCAAATGGAGGAGGCAAATTTACCAACAACTTATCTACGAATGTCTTTATTTCAGGGGAGAATGAAGATAGATTTTGGAAAGATATATGGTTATCATTAGCAAGAAGAGTGAAGTTAATTAAGTTAGTCTTACAAGCCATTCCAACATGTTATATGTCATTGTATTCTATGCAAAAATTAGTTAAAAAAGTTTAATCTATATTATGCAATCCTTTTTATGGCTAGGTTTACATGAGACAAGGAAATTTCCTTTGGTGAAATGGAGTAAGTTGTGTGATGATAAAACTAGGGGAGGTATTGGTTTAAGAGTTCTTACAGATGCAAACTTAGCTCTTAGGGGAAAATTTATATAGAGATTTTACAAAGAGAGTCAAAGACAATGGGCAAGAATTATTCTAAGTATGTTGATCCCAATGATCCAAGTTTAATATTTACTACATTCTCTCTACCAAATGGTTCTGCTCTTTGGAATGGTTTAAAAAAATCTATTGATCTTATGATTAAAGGTTTAATATGGGTGGTGGGAATTGGAGAAAAAAATTCTATTTGTATGGATACTTGGTGTGATAAAAAACCACTCAATTTAGATCCAATTTTGAAACCTTGGATGAGATTGCTTCAAGAAAAATATGGTGATAGGGTTTCAAACATTTTGTACAAGGATTGAGAAGGAAGATACAAATGGAAAGAAGATTTTTTTACAAGTATACAAGACATTGATTCTAGGAGGCAATTGAGTAGAAAGATAACAACTGTGATTATTTTGAGGGGAGCCAAGGATAAATTGATTTAGGAGTTGAATAACTCAGGATAATATACAACAAGAAGTGGATATAATGTTCAATACAAACAAAATAATAATGTCACTAGAATATGGAGAGATATTTGGGACAACCCAATCATTCCTAAAGTTAAAATGTTTGTTTGGCTAGAATGTCCTAGAAGAAATTTATCATGGGATAACCTTATGAAAATGGGTTTTCATGGCCCCTCTCAATATATTTTCTAGTAATGAGGAGAGTATAGACCATCTCTTAGGACATTGATCAATAGTTTGGAATATATGGAAATTAATTATTAATTTGTTTGGTAAAAACATGGCGATGAATAGAAAAATTGAAGATTGGTTAAAGCAATGGTAGAACACTTATAAAAGTGAGGCTTTACAAACAATATGGAATATATTAAAAGGTACACTACTTTGGACTATATGGTTAGAAAGGAATATAAGAATATTTAAAGGAAAGGAAAGTAGTTTAAAAGGAAATGAAAAAGAAGATATGTTTAGCCATAGAGGAGTCTAAACCAGCCCTATCAACTCACCCAATCCCTAATTTAGAAGCAAAGAACCTTGATAGATGGACTCAAGTCATTAAATGGAATTACAATGTTGGGTACAAGAGAAGCAAAAAGAAGGCAAAGAATATAAAGTGGAAACCACCATATGTGGAGTGGGTTAAATTGAATTTTGATGGAGCATCTAAAGGAAATCCAAGAAGAGGAGGAATAATTAGAAATAATATAGGAGAGATTTTGTCTCATTATACTTTTAAAAATGGATTTAAATAATGAAGTGAAGCTTGGGCAAATTTAGAAGGGTTAAAATATGTAAAAAAATGAAATGGAATAGAGTATGGATGGAAGGTGATTCTATCATAGTAATAAATGCAATTTTGAGGAAAGCAAAAGGCTCCATGGAACATACAAGAGATAATTTTGGAAATTCACGATCTTGCTAAAAAGTTTGAAGAAGTCAGGTTTACACATATATTAAGGGAATGAAACAAATGTGCAGATAAGCTAGCCAATAGAGGGACTTTGATTGAAGATTGTGAAGTTAAATTCTTCTTTACATGGTTAGAAGAAGTAAAAAGTTTAGTTGAAGCTGCAAAAAAAATATTGATTGCCTGGATCAATTAATGATTAAGATTTACTTTAACGTTTTCCATTGGTAATATATGCTTTATTTTGTAACAATAATGTGTTTTTTTTTTGGTAAGTTGTAGTTTTGTTTCAGAGGGTTTTAACTAGGTCCCAACCCCAGATATACAAAAACTTCATCAAGTTGAAGTGCATTCATGTTGCATAATCCTCTGCCATGAGGGTTTAGTCTACACCATTCTAACCAATCCCGCGTAGGGGATACTAATGCCAAAATTCCATCACAAGGGATGTAAAAGGCGATAAATAGGTGGTGCTTGCCCATGCAGGGGCTGTTGAAACTAAAAAAAAATAACCCATAGATAATCACTAGGGACCTCGCAGGGGTTGATACAGGGAGACCCAACCAAGCGTTTAGCCAAACACAAAAACAAACATCACCAAACATTGCATCAATAATTCCCATAAAACCTCTTAACAAAAATAGACATACCCATAGCAGATCAAGGGTCGACCTCCATGATGTACTCTTCAGGTTGGTCAACACACTACTGGAAGGCATGCTTCAGGGAAGCACTTGCACTTTCGAAAGAAATGATGAAGCTTCGGAGAAACATGCGAGTGAGACGGTTGGAGATGCCAGATGTGGGGGCCGAGTCCCCGTTGAGGTCTTCAATATCCAAAGGAGAATTTTGACTGGATTCAATTTTGGGCTTCTTAGCCCTAGATGACCTACGAACAGGGGTGGCAGCTTCTTCAATTTTAGCTTTACATTTTTCCAAATAAGGGTTCTTGTTGGCGGGAGGGTTGCGTTTGGATGGGGAAAAGATGGGTTTGGAAGGGGAAGGGGTTGGTTTGGAAGGGGAAGGAGTGGGGGCGGGAGGTGAGGGGATGGGTTTGGAAGGGGAAGGGATGGAATGGATGGGGAAGCAGCAATAACGCCTATCCTAGAGGTCGGGGTGCTGGGAACTCCATCGCTGGCCATAATATCACTAGACATAGAGTGAGCAGGGATTTGGAGGGGTTGGGAGAAGTGGGGAATATTGCAAGGGAGTAGTTGCAATGGGGGGATTAGCCATAACGTGATAGAAAATAATAGCAAACAACCCCTGGTGGGTAGGGGGGGCACTTTTCTTACGAGCAACGACTACAAAGAGATGCATGGATCAATAAAGAAACCCATGAATGTTCATGGGTTTGTATCCCCAAACATGGTTGACAAGGGCAAGGTGGAAGCTGGCCATAGGCTTGTTGGGATCATCGCAGGCTAAGTACTGAATGAGGGGAATGACAACAGTGGGGAACGAGGGAGGAAGGGATTGATGGTCTAGATAATGGCCATCCCACAAGAAGTTCTGGTAGTTGGGGAAACCTTCTAATTCAGGTTCCTAGCAGTGTTTGTCATGGCAGACAAGACGCCCATCGATTGGCAGCTTTGCAATCTCACCGATCAACTCTGGAGTGACCTTAAAGCACAAGTTCCTAATATAGACATGGCCACTTGACCATGTGCAAACAAATTTCTTTGTGATGCCTCCATCAACTCCATGGAATTTTGATAATAGGGTGGTGAGTTGGGTGCCCTACAGGTAAGCAGACACTAGGGTTTCCAATTGGAGAGAGCTCGGTTCAAGGTAGGCCATGGTGGTGGTGGTGGGGACAGGAAGAGAGGTGATGGAGGAGGTCCACAGAATAGACTTGCAGAGGGGAGTGTCGCAGACTAGGCTAGAGTGGGGAATTAAATAGATCGGGGGAGGCGAGCAGCTCATGCCGAGCCTCGCGGATGGGTGACAGGTGGACGGGGGGATGCCATGCCGAGGATGGCAAGGATTAATGGGAAGCCTAAGGACCATATCCGCACGGGCAGAGGTGATAACTTGGGCAAGGTCTGCAAACGTGGGTAGGGGCATGGAAGGGAAAGGAGGTGTAGCTGGAAACGTGGCAAAGAGAGCTGACAGAGAGCATTGGGACACCGTAGATGGAAACCCATATTTTGAATTTACATGATGACTTTGATGGATTACGACGAAGCAACCAATCATCAAAGGGTGTTGGAGCATACATCGTAAGGCTCTCGAATAATGGGATGCTCGAAGCAGATCCTACATAATATTAAAAAAATAAATCATTGATTAGCGTGGATGGATTTGGAGTACCTATCGTGACTGTACGACACCACAACTTGGAGGAAATATGGAGGGAATGATCTTGCCACATGATGATGGGTGTTTTTCCTAAGCCCATGTAGGCCAGTCTACCCAAAATTCGATTGGCTTCCCTGTATGTATGACTGGCTTCCACCTGGCAATGATGGTTTAACAACTTCCTACTTTCTTGGATAAGGGATATGATATTCCATGGAGGGGTTTTGTTGGAGATTAGGTAACCAATGATATTAAGAGAGTCCCCTTCAACATGGAACTTGACACATGACCCCTTGATGAGGTGATGACTTCACCACAGGGCCCATGCCTCGGCCATATTGTTGGTTTGATGATGAAGATTATCTACAAAAGCCATAACCATATTTTCTCTATGATCCCTGATCACTCCCCCTGTCCCGTCCAGACCGAGATTCCATTTCGACGCACCATAGAAGTTCAACTTTACCCATCCCTCAAGAGGGGGATCTAGCGAGCTTTGGTACTAGGATGGGTCGAGGGGGGGATAAGGTGGGAAGGGGGATGTTGATGGAATTGATGATGTCAACCTCATTCTTGCTTAAGGGGGATCTAGGCCATGGAATAATATGGGAGTTTTCAGAAGCGTATTGTTGTGGTTGCTCCACAACATACCCCAAAATTGGGGACCCACCTTTTTATTTTTGGTATTCGGGTGTTTGCATGTCGGTTTCGAATGTCTAATGCTCGGCTTGTTATGAATTTGCATTTATCATTAGTTGTTGTCAATAACTTTTTCTTGTCGACAATATTTTATTATCGATGACTTTTTCTTGTCGATGATATTTTATTGTCGACAACTTTTTCTTGTCGACGATATTTTATTGTCGATGACTTTTTCTTGTCGACGATTTTTTATCGTCAAGTTGTTGTTGATGATTTTTAATGTTATTTTGTTGTGTTAGCAATATTATTGCTAATGTTTTGCTGTTAGCTTTTTTTGTGATGGTTGCATTTTATGTTGTCTTCATTTGAGTGTTTCAAGTAAGATTTTATACATATGAATGTTTAAAATAAAAACGAAGTTCAAGCCCACGACATGTATATGTATAAGAAGTATTTACTCAATAAAAAAAAATAAATAATAATAATAAAAGGGGTTAAAGCATAATGTTTTTAATATATATTTTTATATTTTTTGAGTGTTTTGCAGGTTGTTCGACCAAGCATGGTCGTGGTTCCCATTGGACATACGGCGACAGCGCAGGCTTAGGCAGGACGATGGATAAGTTAAGACAACGAGGATGATATTATGTGGACGACTTGGTACTTCCGATGGACACCACGAATCTCGGCAATGTGATGTTGATCGATGGTGAAGACATCTCTCGAAGGAATTTCCAACGGTGAATGGTCAGAAGGTTACCTTCGAAAGGCCACCCAACGCGCCCACGACAGAATTAGACATGTGGGCCCATGAGAACAGTGTATGTATGAGGCAACAGTGGGGTCCCGAGATTATGTGAAGGTGCTACTTGACGATGACTTAGACATGTCATCGTGGTAGTGTTGATTAGATATGGCAGTATGAATGGATTTGCCGAATCGTGGGGCTCAGGAAATCACTCCGACGGTGAAGCGCAGGGGTCACAAGAAGTAGGTTTCAGATTTGAAACAGCATCAGTGGGGATCCGGTACAGTGGAGACGACCCGGATGCGGCATCAACACGGCAGACTTGGTCAACAACGCTAGACATGTTGCACAGGGATATTAATGTTTGAGTCTGGGGAGAGTTCGAATTTACCCATAACAAAGACACAGACTTGCAACATAGGGGTACCTCCGAAAAATAACAGGTAGAAGAGGTATTAAAGTGGAACAATAAACAGTTTGTATGAGAACACAATTTACGGGTGTATTTCCATTCATTTCGGCAAACACCGTGCAGCACGAGTTCAAGAGATAGTAGACACACTGGTAGACAACACCATGCAGATGAACACGTCGATAATAGATACGACATCGATGTGCGAATACCTGGGACAAAGAGAGCAGTGTGGAGATCAAAATTTCAATAAAACCTGCATCAATATATTTCATTCACGGTAGCCCTGTACACAACTTTCAATTGATGCGGTAGAGTGCACTGAAATGACTTGGGGATCTTAGGTGGAAATATGTCATAGTACAGCTATGGTATGACATGCAGCATGGTAGGAGTGCACCCGCAATCTGATTTTGACAGTGTTCATGTAGAACTTAAACCTGGCAGCATATCCACAAAGCAGTTATGTCCAACGAGATTGCAGCACCCGAAATCGGACATATCTCACTGCAGAGTTGGATAGCATGTAGTGCTTCATTGCAGTGACTGTCACAGCGGGTAAGAAGGCGTTGTAACTTAGAATAGACCCGTTGTGCAATTTTGAAATGGGTGAAAATGTTGCTTGGTCGTCCTTCAATAAGCGGGGCCCATTGGAAATTCAATGCGACGTGGGAAAGAGTCTAGGTCTTGATAACATTGCCAGATGGGTCATAACAAGAGGTGGTGTAACAAGTCACTTTTGGTACTTTATTTGACAATGTTTGGAAGTCGATATTGGCATTCGAATGACTCTCCTCACATCATTGGTGGATAAGAAATTTACGAAATGCAAGGTTTCTTTGGGCATTCAATGATGCAGTGAGCAGATGGCAAATGCGTTCGGAGACAGCAGACATTAGTGGGACCCGTAAAAAAGGACGTAAGACGTGGAGTCAAAGGCAGCATATCAGTTGAACAGCGAACAGTATGGGCTACGTGGATGCGTAACATGACGGGTGAGGATTCTGGCTGTCAACACAACAAATGTGAATGATGAACAACAACAATGGCAGAGCCCGCAGAGACTTACAAAGGTCGTTTAAAGAATGTGAGAGTGGTAGCGGTCGATGCCAACTGATGCATGCAATGGAACGGGCTGTCGCGTATGTTTCACCAAAAATAAGAGTATGATATCCCATTCCGTTACCAAAGTACGCGGCTACCATGTCACTAGTTGAATGAATATGGTATTCCACGTAGAAGAAAGTAATCAGGTCATAAGTACATTGTAACGCCCATAGCGTCAGTGGAGGAAAGGATGAAATGTATATGCGACAGTGCAATAGTTATAGTTTAATAAGAACAAAAAGACAAATTGTGATACTCAACAGGGAAAAGGTGTTTCCAAAGCCAAACCAAGGAAAGTGGAAACAAAGAGGCAAATAGAAATGAAATCAGAAGGGGAAATGAAGAGACGAAAATAGAAACTTTGCTGCAACTTTAAAAACAGATCAAAGGGCATAATAAGGGGGTTGGAAACTTTTCAGAGGAGATTGCAGGAATGAAGGCAAGGCCTTGGCACTGGGTCTTTTTTTCTGGATATTTTCCTTCCACATTGGACTGGTTTTTTTTAGAAAACCAGATTTCTGCCATGTACAATGACATATTTTTAATGCAGAAAATTTCAGAAAGTTGCATTTTATGGGCAAGAAAGGAGGAGTCATTTTCTGCATGCAAGATTAAATGTCTATTTTTCCCCTTTTCAGATTTTAGGCTTGTAAATGGAGTTTATGCAAGTTTCTTGGTTGCTTCATGTGAATGTTTAAATCTGAAAACTTCATTTAAACCCTAGGAACCAACACTTAGCTTATCCGGATTGTGTTTGTTTTGCAAGTCCAATAGGTTAGGTTGCATGCATGAAAACCTCACATCTTCGGTTTTGTCGGAATAGGATAGCATCAAACTGAATGTATCTTGTGTTCTATTTTCTGCATTTCATTTTCATTTTTTTTTTGCATTTTATTTTTCCAGAAATTTTAATTTTTTTTTTTAATTTTCAGGCATTAAAATAAACATTAAAAAATTTTCAAAATCCAAAAATAATTTCACCATTGCGTAGGTTATACTTTAGACTTCCAATACATATTTTGAAATTTCATTTTTGAAGTTGTTTAGTATTTTTAAAAATTCACCGAAGTTGTTTTATTACAGATTTTAAAAAATCCGAAAATAGAAAGTTTCCATTTTGGGCCGGAATTTCATTTTTTCAGTTTTTTTTTGCACTCATGAGCCTATGATGACATTCCCTTCATAAAAATTCCAATTTCATTGAAGGGGTTATGTTTTATGGCATTCTCACAAATTTCCATTTTGAGCCTAAAATTACCCTCTCTTCATAAAAATTCTAATTTTACGAAAGAGGGGTAATTGAGTATTACATTGAAGGTCTTCTCTTCAAAGCACTTAATTGTTCATCTTGATGAAATTTTGATTTCATTTAAGAGGGATAAGTTAAAGTGACATTTAAAGCCCTTTATCTAAGGCCATAAATTATTGCTTCTTTGTGAAAATTCATTTCACCAAAGAGGGATAGTTTATCTATCATATTGAAAGCTATCTTTATCTTCATGGTAAGAAGCCATATTTGGACTTAATAAAGAAGATAAAATCTACCTTAAAACTCTCAAGATAAAAGGAATTAAGGCACTACATCATGGTCATATGAGGGCCAACTCACATTTGCTTTATTTTGGTTCAATGAACAATCACTAAAGTTTCATGGTAAAATAAACCAACATTGCCCCTTGTTTACAGTTACTTGCAATCACTAAGGTGTTCCAAGCATTTAAAATGAATATATTTATTTGAGATCACTAATACACATGCAAATGCTAATATAGCGGAGACCTTGGAGAAGTTGGTTGTTTAACTTCTTTGCAAGAGGGGATTTGGAACCCAAATCCTAAAGAAGAGTGTACTTTCACAATTGGGTGAAAATACCACTCAACACGTATGAAATGGCTTTAATGGCTATGGAGGTGGAGTTGTAAAAGGCAGTTGAGAAGACCCTATGATTGCGTTCGAGCCAAGCTTGCCAAATGAAATGGTGGAGGAAAAGTTTCCATAGGAAAGCTACTTTGGGATTTCTGAAGAGAGTAGGTCATTGGATGAACATGTCTAGGAGGGAGTTGGGGTGGGTCCAATGGATTTGAAAGGTGGTGAACATGTGATCTAAGCTTTCCCTAGTGAACTCACACTATAAAAGGAGGTGGTCAACGAATTCCCATTTGGAAAGATAGAGGTGACATCTATTGGGGACAGGGATCCATATTTTCATAATATTATCGGTGGTGAGGACCTTATTTTGAATGACTGTCCAGGCAAAGAACCCAATTTTTGGGACAAGGTGTTTAACCCAAGCTAACTTGAACGGAATAGTGGGAACCCGGGATTTGACTAACATGGAGTGGGCATACTTGACTGTGAAATACCCACTGTCAGTTCTCGCCCAAATTTGGGTAATCTGGGGAGACTATGGTAGGGATAATGGTGGTTCTAAGCATCTTGGACAGAGCCTTGTCGGCTCGTAAGAGGTGCTTGTTGTCTTCTGGGGGAATATTCCATGTGCCTCTATCCATGTAGTTCGCCACTTTGCTTCCCCATCTCCTTTCGAGACTTGGTCTAAGTCTAAACACCTCAGGCAGATCCTTGAGGGGTTTGTCTTTCAACAATGTGTCTTCCCAAAATTTAATATATGCACCTGTGCCTAGCTGCCATCATGTCCCTCTCATGATTAGAGCCTATTATGGGAAGGGGGATTAGGGATGTGTCTCCAAACAAGGGAATGGCATATTGGGAGAGAAAAACTCGGTCCAACTTAACCTGAATATGCTCAGAGCCCGCTCTCTTGTTGCTCCAAGTGAACTGGTGGCCATGAATTTGAATGTCCATGAGTTCAGCAACAAAGGCCTGAAAGTCTACAATGCTTTTGGATGGGGAGGGTACTCCCCATTTCTTGTCAGAATGGAAGAGAGGAGAATTGAAATCCCTTGCTATCATCCACGGGAGGTGGGAAAAGGCATCCTTCATGAGGGACAGGGACTTCCACATGTTGAATCTTTCCATAGGATTATTTGGGGCATAGATGTTAGACAACACCCACGTGAATTTATTTTCTTTGCAATAGAAAATTATGTTTAAGGTTCTGCTAGAGTTGGAGATGAATTTCCCTTCCACCTTATCAGGGTCCCAAAGACACAGTAGTCCTCCTGCAGATTCCTTCACTGGGGATGAGGCCCATTGTCTAGTCTTCCAATTTTTTTGGACTACGTTGTGAGTTCTGTTAACACTAGTTTTTGTTTCTTTAAGGATGATTATAGAGGGTTTGTACTCTTTCCTGGTGGTTCGAGCTAACCTTTGTTTTCTCATGCTGTTAAACCCTCTGATGTTCCCAAAGAGGATCTTCATTTAGATATTTTGGCAGGTTTCTTGCCTCCCTTGATTGATATAGAGGGAGGTTTGGGATTTTTCGTCTCATCCTTTGCCTGAGTGAACAAGGCTGAATTGAGGGTTAGTTACACTCCATTGGCAACCTGGTCGTCCATGTATTTCTTGATTTGCTCATAGGTGGTGGGTCGACCTCTTTTTATTTCACCCCTATATAAATGGGGCCTTTCCTACTTTTGGTGATGAAAGAGATGATGTCCATTATGGAATGGGTGGGACAAAAAGCATCCTCTTGGGATTCGAGGTTGGATTCAGTTGGGGATAGAGGTTATTTCTAGGGGCAATCAACTCCAGAGTGTGGAAGAAGGTTGATCTCTAGCAAGGGTTCTAGAAGCGGATCGGGATGGGACGAGTTGGGGTGGGGAGGAGACATTGGGGATGGAAGGCCCAGATCTGGAGGGAGAGGGATGGGGGTGGGGAAGGGTGGAGGGTTGATGCACAGGAATGGATCCAGGGAGAATAACTTCATCATCAGAACCATTTAAAGGCCCAAATATGTTGGGAAAAGCAAACATGGAGCATACCTGATCTGCGTCTGAAGAAGGGTTGGTGGACAGAGGGTCATGGATAGTGTCTTGCTTTATTTTTCCATTGTTTGATCTATGGTTCCTGGGTCCTCTGGATTGGTTATTGCACTGTCCCATCTGGTATTGCTAAGGAGGGGGGGGAGCCTTTGTGCTAGGTGCTTTCTACTGGGGCTTGAGGGATGGGCAATGGGCTCGAAGGTGTCCCTAGGTTTTGCATTCGATGAAGAATGTTGGTTTGTTTTCGTACTCAATATATTGACACTAGTGGAAATCCTAATATATGAGGTTTAGGCAAGTAGGAAGTTGGGAAGCAAGGTTGGCATTGACACAAATTCGAGCATAGGCCATGCGAGAGCGGGTTTTAGTTGCAGGGTCAAGAACGACCATATCCCCAATGTACGTTCCAATCCACCCTAGGATGTCTTCGTGGAAAAACTGGATGGGGAGATCAAGGAGGTGAACCCAGATTGGAGCAATATTGATATCCTAAGTCTGGGGATTGAAATATTACTTCCATTTTGTCACAAATAGACTTTTCCTCCCATATAACCAAGGTCCCCCGATGAGGATTCGGGCATAGTCATTCTAGTTATTTAAGCATATCAGGAAGAAACCCCATGAGAGGGCCACAATATGGAGGCTCCCTACTATGCGCCAGTTGAATCTGGCCCTTATTATTATGGATTCCATGTCAGGTCTCCCTCCCACAAACTTGCTGACCAGGGAGAGGGATTCTAAAGAGAGTTTTTTTGCCATGAGAGAGACTGGAATAACCATGTTTTCCCCATTAGTGATCACGGGGGGGTGGTTAGGGTTACCAGAGGGGCTAGGTTTTGTTGTCCCTATTACCTTCTCTAGGTAGGTCATCCCTCCTGAGTCAAGGTCGGGGTTCGTGGGAGCATCCTTCGAGGGGGGATCTCGCCTTGCTCCAGATCCCCAGAAGGGGCCTAGGAAATCCTGCCCGTAGATACCATAGTTGCAGAGGGAGCTGTGGACGATATTTTCCAAGTTTCCAAGATGAAATTTCTATCAAATATTAATAATATTACCACCGTAACAATAATGTGTTTTCATTTAGACTATTTATTATAATTTTTGTGGTTGCACTTGTGTTTCAGGAAGGAAACTAGCAATCCATATTTGGTAAAGCAGACTATGATAGTGCGATGTTTTGAAAATATTACTCTACTAAGATGCATGACATATATAGTAGAGGTGAAGTTTTGGCATTGTGAATGCTGCTATAGTAAAATGTCAAGAAAGATGCTAAATTTTGGATTAATTGTATTCATACAGAAATTTGAAAAGATCTTGAAAAATGTAAATCAAGAATTCATACATTTTATGTAAAATGGTGTAGGTTTCTAGCTATAGCATCTCAATTGAGATGAGAAGTGTATCTATTTGTAAACTCTCAAGCTCTAAAGAAGAAAGATGTAATTTTTCAAGGGTAGGGGACCTGAGTACAACCCCTTATTATCTAGCAAATAAAAAACAAAGTAACTTTCTTTCAATGTTATAAATGTTGATAGATCACCATCCATGGATATGAATAGGAAATATATCACTAGAGAGAGGGCGACAAATACTTAATAAGACATTAAACTAGAGAGATGTATTGACACATAAGCCCTTTAAAACATCATAGAATTAGGATTTCATGGTTGACTATCAAATTGAAATGTTTCTTATGAGGTGGCATTTTAATAGATTAAACTTGAATGCTTGTTAGAATTACTTGGAATGGTCCATGAATATAGTTGTTTGAATGTCATGATTGTTTTCCTCCATTCATAAATTGGGATCACAATGTATGAGGGAGCTTATTTTGTTTAAGGAGAGAAGGAAAATTGTACCTTGATAGGTCCTCCACCTCCAACTCCACCATGGAATATTACTTAACTGCAAAATTAAAAAAAAAAAAAAAAAAAAAATTTCCTCCTTTGGTACCTTATTAGAGTCGGACTCCTCCATGTGTATTTAGAACCCTTATTTTTAGGGCATGTGCCATTTTTATTCTCCTTGTTCTCTTGGAAAAAAAAGGAGGAAGTTGTAGTGTTTTGGGAGAGTTGAGTGATGGCACTGATTCTTATCCTTCTCCACTCATAAGGAGACCATGCATGACTTGATTTTGGGACTTTCTAGGCATCCAAAAATGCTTGATCTTGGCATTCTCATGGGAAATAAGAGAATACATTTAATATGCTTTAGCTAAGTGGTTTATGGACTTTCTTTGGTTTCCAAAAAGAGAGATAGATAAGAATAATAGGGAATTTTAGAATTTATAGAAATTTTTATCAAGTTATGCTCTTAGATCTTTCTTGAAAATTATGGTTCTTGAGTTTTAATGGGAAATGTTATTTTTCTTGAGAAAAATAGGTTGTAGTTGGGTCCCCCACCTTTGATAAATAATAAATCTCTCCTTTAGAGTTTGAGAGTTTACAAACATATTCAAATAAAATCTCAATTGAGATGCTATAGCTAGATACCTACATCTTTTTTCATAAAAGTTTGAATTCTTGATATTCATTTTCTGGGTCTTCTTTAACTTTGTTTATAAATGCAAATGTTTAGCATCCATCTTCTTGATATTTTTCAGTCTTTTTCATCCATCCAAGTAAAATATTGATTAGTGGTGGTCTTTGACGATGCCAAGTTGCAATTGTGCCACTTAAATATCCATAGCTGCTTTGTTGGCTCCATGCTTGTGCTACTATGATATTTTGAACAAATGGTCTTGTTGTTCCCTGATGTTGTTACACCCCTTTGAAATTCAGAATCACTATGCTTTTTTTGCCAAACACTGCCATACTTGATACCTTTTTAACTCCATGTAGGTCTATAATTTTGATGGTGTCATGACCCACCCTTTGGTAGACTTTTATTTTGATGGATTTATGTTGTTATATGACTTAAGGATGAAATGAAGAACTATTTCAGTTTTAATATTCAATACTTGTTATTATTGAAAATGTGAGATGTAAATCTTAATGTGGGATGTAGGATAATTCCATATTTGGTTCTGTGAAAAACCTGCATTTTAAATATGAATATGATGCTCCTAATGAGGTGCACTTTTGCAGGAACAAATCTCTTCATGGTGGCAGAAATAAATGGTCACCGAGAAAATATTACCTTGGGTAAATGATGTGATGGGTAAATTGACTGGATATTTGAGGAGGCAACACGAATGAATGCCCTCTCTCATGGAGATGCATATCATAAATTGCATAAGAAAATATATATTAAGTTAGATAGATTTCTTCTTATATCATGTTTCTTCCTTATGAAAGAGTTCTTTTGAAATGGCATTAGTACTAGTAAGGAGTGCTAATATTTAATTTATTAAAGTTGATAAATTGCAATGAGTGTTTTGGAAAGACGTTTGTGATTTTTAAAGATAGAAGAAATGAAATGCTTTTATTTAAATTTTGTTATGTAAAAAGAAAAGGGAACATAATGTATTTACGTAGATTTTGAAAATGACACTAAAAAGGGTATCCAAAAAACCTATGAGTGGAGATACATCTTAGAGTAATAGTTATAACTCTAGTTGGAAGGGAATTTCAATTGAAATTAAAAAAAAGATATGTTTGGAGTGTGTAGATCATTGGGATCTGGAGGTTGGCAGACATGTTCATTGATGATAGAAGAGTGGTAAAGTGAATAAGGAGTGGAAATATTGGGGAGAGAGAGAACCAAAGGAAAAATAGGGATCACGAGGAGGAGAACAACATCGAAATGTAGCGGGTGAGAGGAGGTTGAACGGTAGAGATCGGCATCGAAGCAGAGCTCGATGAAGTTGCAAGAGTAACTGGGTTCCTTTGGGAAATATTTTGCTTGCCTTATGGTGTCATTTTATTGCATTGTTGTGGTTATTTGTCAAACAAATGAATGGTTTGGATAAATTAGACCAACGTGAGCTGAAAACCACATTGCATTGTTGTGTTTATTTATCAAACGAATGAATGGTTTGGGTAGAATTAGACCAGCGTGAGCTGAAAACCATATTGCATTGTTGTGTTTATTTATCAAATGAATGAATGGTTTGGGTAGAATTAGACCAGCGTGAGCTAAACCATATTGCATTGCTGTGTTTATTTTTCAAATGAATGAACGGGTTGGGGTAGAAGTAGACCAGTGTGGGCTAGAACAATGTGTGATATTGTTGTGTTCTTTGTCAAATGAATGAATGGTTTGGGCAGAAGGGGACCAGCGTGAGTTGAAGCATTATGTTATATTGTGGTGTTTCCCTATCAAATGAATGAATGGGTTGTGTTCTACGTATGACTGTGTTGGTTTTAATTTATTTTGTACTTTGAATGATGGATGGCCCAATATGGAACTTATACCTTGAATAAATGGGAAACGACTATCCAATTTGATCTAGTGATAGTTATGGACTCGTGGACGTATGGAATGCACCATAGTGGGTTAAGGACAAGCTACATCGGGTGGTTGTGATCCAATAGTGAATGCTGGCGTGTGTGAGTTATCTATGAGTGTGGAAGATATAGTTTTTTGTCTTGAAAGAAGCTATAGAATGATTGATTTTATGTAGAAGATTATTTTATAACAAATTGAGCTTGATATTGTTATGTTTCATGTGATGTTCGAATAAATGACTTTTCATTCCTAGAAAAATGAAACTAATAGCTATGATGTTCTTAACCGATTCTTGAATGTTGAAAAATAGCATATTGCATTCATATGAAAGGATATTAGATGAAGTGGGATTATCTTGTACGGTGGTTGTATTTATACCATGGATTATGGTTGCTAAAACCAATATTTTGGAGTCATTTTGATCCCCAAGATGAGGCAATATTTCTCGGTGATTGGCATCGATCTGCGAAAGAGGAAGGACGTCTTCCAGTGAGCTAGACTGATGAAGAGATACTGGAGGGCGGTTACATTCGCATGGGGTTAAGAATACATAATAAATGATGAACAACTCTTGTTGGAATATGTAGTGTTGGATATGTGCCACAATTTTGGAATCCCACGTTTCTTTGTAAGAGAATATATGTAATGGATATCTCGTCAGAACCGATAACTATGTAAATTTTGAGATGAACTTCTCTTTAGTGGAGTTTTTGACTCCTGATAAGTGAGAGGATTGGTTTAGTTAATGACCAAAATTTTGGAGTTGTGTTTGATTTACAATATGTTGTAATCTCGTGACAGCGAGGGCAACCTGTCACTGTTTTAATGAAGTGTTGCTTGGTTAAAAGTAAATATATGCTTGTTGCACAGTTTATGCTCTTTTAGATTATTGATAGGTTCTTGGGTTGACTTTTATGGATGAACTAATTAATTTCTTTTAGTTGGAACCCTTATATTTGTTTAAAGGGAATTGAAACTTAAATTAATTTAATGGGTTTTTTGAATTTGTGATGTAGGGACCCGCGCATGCACGTGGGAGCATGCTAAGGGAACGTGCCTTAATTAGAGCTTGGTCTGTTTTGTTGAGACATAACTCTATTGTAGTCCTCTTAGATAAAACCAATGTGGATAGACTAATGGTTTTCTTTAGTGAATATGTTTTAGATCCTCATGAGATTATTAGAGGTTGTGGATAGAACCACCCTTGGGATAGATAAATTATATATGAGGAAAAAGTAGAGTTCATGGACAAATGGACTAACTCTTTGAATGACGTAAGAGTTAGAAATACTCTCAATGCCTTAAGTGCTCTCATGCTAAAATATTTGTGTGGAGAGCAGGGATTAGTTGCTTCTTTTCGATAGAATGAAAAGTGATGCAAGCTATCTCATGTGGTCGATGAGGGTAATAGCTTGAGAGGGTGTAACACCTAGTACTCTCACATTAAAAGAATTATGTGGAGTAGATATTGGTGTAATGAACATAATTATTATAAGTATGGAAATACAGATAAATAATAAAAATGAGGGGTTTAGAAGAGAGAGAATAGGTGGTTGCTATAGATGCCTTCAGCCATACCTCCGAGATTGTTGTCTATAATATTGATGCTTTAAGCCATACCTCAAATATTGTTGCCACTCAAGGTAGCGTAGGTATTGATATGTTGAAACCTTAACATGACATTATGTTTTCTTTAATTCTTCAATAATTTGTTTCTTTATTTTAAATTCTTCTTCAAATTATTCTCTCTTATGTCCTTCTTTTGGTGTGTTCTTGTGCACTTATAAAAGGGCTTCCTTGGACTTTGTCGCTACTATGATGGACTTTTGAGTCTTCTATCGGTTCTTTAACATGGTGCATACCAGTTTTATTATTTTGTAATGCCATAATTGAATTTTATTATTACTTTATGAAATAGGTACTCTTGTCTTGAACCAATAGGTTCTATTTGACATGAACAAAATATCGTAAAGAACTTGTTCGATTACTAACACAATATTTTTTTTAAATCTCCCATTTTTGTAGTTAAGGGCATGAAGAAAATCCTTAGTATATACACTTGAAACCCTAGGTAGAGTTATAATAAAATGGGTTTACTTCTATAAGCATGATTTTGTATTAGATGACTATATGCAAATTGTTTCGAAGTCTTGTTTGTAATTCATTCATTGTACCCTTTAGATAGTGCAAAAAGATAATGTGGGGTTTGTATTCAAGGTATGCAACCAAGGATAATGATGAAAACGACTCGTCTTCTTGGTAAGATTGTTATTATAGTGAACTTTTAATTTTGAAAATAAGAAAATTTGTCTTATTGAAATTTGAATCTTCGCCATAGGAAATATGGACTTGATGTCCTTACCTTGTTTTTCATGTATGAATTTATAAGGGTTAAAATTTGTTGTAGTAGTATCATAAATGTGTGTATATCTTGAATAGGTATGAGATATTTATTATATATAGTTCTCACCATAGAAAATACAAAATTAATATTTTTACTCTGAATTACATGTATAAATGTTATAAGAATAAGAGTTGTTATAATAATATCATAAAAAATACATGCATCCTTCTATTGGTACAAGGTATTAATTTCATCTGAATTTTCCCATGAAAGATAGGCTTAATGTTATCATCCTATTCAACATGTATAAATAATAAAATATATTGTAGTAATATCATAATGTGCATTCTTGTATGAGTTTGACATATTGTTTGTACCTATTTTTCTCCATGAAATATAAATTGGATGTTCTTACTTTATTTGCATGCATGAATGTTTCTATTATAGTAACAAAAAACAAGCATGTACCATTATAGGAGTATGTGGTCTTGATTGTATCTAGGAAAAAATGGATTGGATTTTCATGCCCTATGATGCATGCTTGTGTTTCATAAGGAAACACAAATGTTGTTGTAGTAGTGTCATAAAGTATACTTATATGATTTCATGGTTTGGAGGCATTGAATTATAAATGGAACATTCAAAACATTATTTAATGGGAAGTCTTGTTGACACCATATTTTATATAATCACTAGATTCATTGAGTGGTTACATAAAGGTAGCACGATTTCATGCTAAGTGACAACTAGTATGTTGTATATAAAATTGCTAAACCATCATGAATCCTATTTGGATAAAGATAAGGTCCAATATGATAATTTGTGTACAATGAACTTAGGGATATTACATTGAATTGTACAGACATTCCATGTTGATTGTACAAATATTGATACATAAAAATTTATTCACCTAGGTGCAAGTTTATTGTTGGACTAAAATATAGATCTAGTTGTGAGTTTGTACTCATAAGTTCATTAATATTTGTTGCATGTATGATTGAACATGAGTAGAATTGCACTCACTATGCCTCTCTAACTAGATTGGTTCCATTTATCTCTTCCTTCTTGGAAGGACAAAACTTTGGTATAAAGTTGAGATGATTGCATTTTAGCAAAAATACCACTTGGTTGGGCGGTAAACTTCCCTAGTGATGGGTTTCCTCATGGATTCAATGAAAGACAAGTTGAAATCAAGTTGGAAACTATACCTCAAGAGAGTACAAGGAATATAGTAAAAAGTTTTTTGGGTAAATTTAAAAATTATTATATCTTCGATCTTGTTTGTTTGTGAACATTGGACCCACTTTACAAGTGGTTGATTTTATTGTTGTTCCTTAAAGGGAATTGGTTAATCTTGTACAAGAGATTTTAGAAACAACTAAGGAACATGTAATGACTGATGATTTCATGGAAATGCAAATATATCTTATTTTTTTTATGCTAAGCAATATTATGATAATCAGTAGATTCTTCTAGTGGTTATTCTAAAAAAGAGACATGATAAGACTTGTATTTGTCCTATTTTTGATATGAAATGTTAATAGAGAGCTTACCACTACTAGTTGAACAAGAATGACTATATGTAGTATAAGATCATTTGGTTACTTTGTTTGACAACCCAATATGCAATAAGACACTAGACTTTTTGAGTTAGAACCACTTGTGAATAAGTTTGAATGTGCAAATCCAACTTTGAGTCATTTTGAAATATGCGGTAAAATGGTTAACTATTATTGTTCCTTGTTCTGGTGTTGGAAATGATCATTTTATCCAAGTTGCATGTAATAGAAAGATATGTCCTGATGTCCAAAAGTGTTCTTTCATTCACTGCTCGGATTTTTCTTGTCAAAGGCTACTAGTTAACCTTATGCTTTTTAACTGTCCTACCTTCTAGAGGAATAACAAAAGCAACAAACATGTTTACTTTCCTTATAAGGTTGGTATATGATGGATGCTAACATGATGTTGTTAAACTATAATATATGAGTTGGATTGAATTTTTTTGTAATCAAAGTTAAAAAGATTATAATGTTTTCACATTTTATGAAAGACTTTTTGAAAGCTTCCAAAGTTGTTTGACATTCATATTATGTGATAGTAATGGAAATGGAAATGTAGTTAACCAAAAAAATATGCTATTAAATATTGATAGTGATAATAATACTAGAAATAAGTGAAAATAATAATACTATTGTATGCAATCAAGTGGCATTAGCTCAACCGGTTAGATTTCTCAACATTTCTTTTTTTTTGTAGATAAGATACTATAGCATTAATACCGGGTTTTACAAATTGACCCAAAACCTTTTACAAAAATCAGCCCAGGGTTGTTGATGAACATATCCTTACTAAGGATCCTATATATGTAAAATCTACATGCCGCCAAAGCCATTACATCCGGTAAGGCACATAGCCTGTTATCAAAAAGAAACTTCCCATACAACATTTTGGGTATACCCCGAGAAAACACACATGCATCATAATTACAAAAAAGAAACAGACACGGATCCCTTCCTTGAGACAATGGAGAAACAAAAAGTTGTAGACACACATAGCAGAGTACTGAAAAAAACTCCCACAAGCTCTGTATTGACAGTTACTCTTAATAATTCTTTGGTAATTGCTTTCTTCCGTATATGACATGCTTTGGTACCACATACTATCTTGGCCAATCAGCCTTGGAGAAGTGAACCTGTTGGCTAGATTTATGGCGGTGGCTATCTGGTGGTCCACGTGGCTTTGGTTCGAAGTCTTATATTGTCGTTTCTTTCCTTCCCTGTGATTATCAACCAACCTCAAATTACTAAGATGACTAGGAGCCATGTTATCTGACATGTGACTGTCCCCATTAGTCTTTGTGGTATTTCCAAGCAAGCATCCACGAAGACTGACAACTCGTATAATTTTTATTGTGAGTCCAATTCAAAAAAGAGACGGGAATACTCCTAGCCTTCGAACTTACAAGTGCCTTCCCTGTTGGTAAATTCGACTATCATTCTTGGCATTCTTGTTGAATAAGCTCCTCTACTTCACTCGGGACACCGTGTTCCCATTTGAAAAGTCCGTCACCATCGACACCCAAATTGGCCAACTTATCAACAATTTTGTTAGCTTCCCGAAAGACATGTTGGGCTTTTCTGTCCTGTCTTCCCTGGAAAAGGATCCTAGCCTCTTCAACAATTGTTTTAATCCTCCAAGGAGGTGTTTTCCAATTATTGAGGAGATTTATAACATGCATAGAGTCTCCTTCTATGATCAAATTGCCTTCTAAGTCTTGAGTCATTTGAAGGCCTCTCCACATAGCTCTAGCTTCAGCTTCGTTGTTCGTCCTTGTTCCCAAATATTCAAAAAATGCAAGCATCATATTCCCATTATGATCTCGCACAATGCCACCAATGCCTACTCTGCCAGGATTGTCCTTAGCTGCTCCATAAAAATTAAGCTTAAACCAACCCGTAGGAGGTGGAGACCACTTAACATTGGCTCTGGGGTTGACTACCCTAGGCACAGACTCATCTAACAAGGTTAAGCTTAAATATTGAGCAATCGTGGTCTCCTGTAGATGAGGTTTACAACTATCAAAAGGGATAAGGTTCACATTCTCGTTGGCAAAGGATAGGATCCTGGCAATGATAGTTTGATGATCATGGATAGACTCATTAAAGACTCTATGGTTCCTTTCTAACCACACCTGCCAAAGATAGTGATTGAGACAAATTTTCCACATGTATCTAAGTCTTTGGCTTGAAAAGGGGTAAGGCCACTGGATGAACAAATCAAGTACGATGGCTGGTTTAACCCATGAAATATTGAAGGCCTAAAAACCCCACTTAGGATAGTCAAGGAAAAAGGGCACTCAAGGAAAATGTGATAAATGGTCTCCCAATTAGCCCTACATAGATAACAACGATTAGTGATACAAATACCTTTACGCATCATATTATCAATGGTTAGAATTCTTCCTTGGATAACCAACCATGAAAAGACTGCAATTTTTGGAATTAAATTTTTTATCCAAACTAAGTCCTTTTGGAGGACAAAATCCTCGTCATCAAGCAGAAGCTTGTAAGCTGATTTAACAGTGAACTGCCCATTTTTCGTAGGAGCCTAGGTCACTTGATCTTCCTTGGGTCTCATGGGGATAAACTGTTGCCCGAGAATGTTACAAAGATCATTTGATTCCGCTTGAAATCCCTGAATTCTTATTTGTTTCCACTTCATTCTACCTCTGTCCTCAACCATATAATCGAAGACTTTTTTGCCAATGAGTTCTTCTGTGATATCTCTGATTCGGGCTAAGTTAGGATATTGCGTCAGTGGTTCGTCCTTAGCCCACCTGTCATTCCAACAATTTATCCTCTCACCATTGCCTAAAACCCATCTTAAACCTTTTTTGATGATTTCCTTACAATTAAGAATTGCTTTCCAAAAAGCAGAACCTCTGATTGGAACTGAGTCACTTAGAAATTCCATATTTTGAAGATACTTTCGTTTGATGATAGTTGTCCATTCATTTTCTTCACCAAAAATGAGACGCCACGCCTGCTTAGCTAGTAAAGCTAAATTTATATGAGCAATTCTCCTCAGACCTAAGCCCCCATTTTCCCTGGGTCTGCACACTTTGGTCCATCCTACAAGGTGTATCCTTTTTTTCTCCTCTGATCCAATCCATAAAAATTCTTTTTGGAGTTTCTCAATTTTTTGGAAAACCTTCACAAGGGCTTTGAAAATGGAGAGGAAATAGACTGGAATGCTCTAAAGAGAGGCCTTAGTGAGGGTCAGCTTTCCTTCTTGAGATAGAAGATGACCTTTCCATCCAACAAGTTTTTTTTGAATTCTTTCAATAACCTTGTCCCACATTGACTCTCTCGGAGAACCAATGAAAAGAGGGAGACCAAGATACGAAGTGGGGAGGTTTGCTATATCACACCCTAAAATTTTTGCAATCCTTCCTTGCCTCTGAATGGGGGTGTTCAAGAAATATAACTTGCTTTTACTGAAATTAACTTTTCGACCAGCAGCGTCCTCGTAGAGTTGCAGGATGTATTTAATTATTTTGGCCTCAACCACTGATGCCTTAGTCAATATAAGGGTATCATCGATGAATTGTTGGTGAGAAACAACCCTAGTGAGAGATGTTGCCTTGATTCCCGATATTAGCCTTGAACTGCAAGCATTTTTTATGGTTCTACCTAAAGCTTCTGCCACAATGATGAATAACATGGGGCTGATAGGGTCTCCCTACCGAATTCCTCTATGACTTTGAAAGTAACCAGCAGTTGTTCCATTAACTAGAATCAAGAACCATGCTTTAGAAATACATTCTTTGATCAAATTAACCCATTGGTGGTGAAAACCAAACTTAAGGAGGACAACAATCAGAAAGTCCCAATTTAGCCTGTCAAATGCTTTGTTCATATCAAGCTTGAGGGCAAAAACAAACCTGTTAGTTGATGAGCACCAAAAATGCTCATTTTATATACACGGTTAAGGAGAATTATCATTGGTTCAATTAGCATATGAAATGTATTTTATATAACTTATGCATATAATTGATAGAAAATCCGGTATTATGCTTGATTGGTGTTTTTAGTGGGAAATGTGTATAAATGCAGGTATTGGTACTAATATGGTGTTTTCCAGTCTACATCCACTTGGACCCGGCATACTTCTACTTACAGAGACTAAGGCAAGAGAGTAGGCACCTTCCTCTTCAAGGAAGGCGCCCAACATAAGTAGGCACCTTCCTACAACCGAAAGGCGCCCACGAAGACGAGCGCCTCCCTACAACCGAAAGGCGCCAACGAAAGACGAGCGCCTCCCTGCAACCGGAAGGCGCCAACGAAAGAAGAGCGCCTCCCTACAACCGAAAGGCGCCGATAGAAAACGAGCGCCTCCCTACAACCGAAAGGCACCCACAGAAGACGAGCGCCTCCCTACAACCGGAAGGCACCAACGGAAGACGAGCGCCTCCCTGCAATCGGAAGGCGCCAACGAAAGAAGAGCGCCTCCCTACAACCGAAAGGCGCCTCCATGCCTTCATACTTTGCAAGATTTACCAAGTCAACTTTGACTGGTTGACCAAGGACTATGGAGGAGGTTGCACGTGAAGACAAAGGAGATCTATTTTAATCATGCATTTATTAAATAGAATAAAGTGTTTGTTATTATTATCAACCGATTGGCCGGTTGACCTTGTAAAGCTCTTAAAGCATATTATTATTTTTAGGATGCATTAGTTTAGGATTTGTTGTTACGTACACCTAAGGATTTTTATATTTATCCTTCTGGTGAACGAACATACTTTAAAATAGAAGAATAAAATATGTGTAGAATCAATTGTAACTAAATCACATCACGTGATTAAAATAGACTGATTTGTTATTGTAATGAGATCTGGCTGCGCTTTATATAAAGACGCAGTCCGGATGAACAAAGGAGATCGGAGATCAATGATTAATTTTACACAGAACTTATTTTATTTTATTGTTTAATTAATTAAGAGTGCAACTCCTCTTATTCGAGCAAGCTCTACGTAGCTAGCCGGGCGGACTATCTGCGGGAGCTTGGGCCCACTCCCTGCAGTAGTCCTCCCCTGTTTTATTTGTGCATTTGCTTTATGTAGATTAGTTTATTGCTTTATTTAATTTCAGTTGTGTGTGTTTATTTCCTCGCATTTTATTTCCAGCACTTTACTTTTTGTTTAATAATTTATTTATTTCATTTCCCGCACTTAGTTTATTTGGTTTGGCTGGAATCCAATTACACAAACCTCCCCACCAAACTAAATAAGGTACAACCAGATTTGTTCCCCAACACCTGCAGGCATATACTGTGCGTGACACTCATAAGTTTACGAACTTACCGGATTGATAATTTATGGAAGAGAAATGAATGTTTTTCGGGACATGAATTTCTGCTCACCATTTTGGCGCCGTTGTCTGGGAGTGTCTAAACTGTAGTGTTCGAATTTACGGGTCGGATAAAAAGCTTATTTGAAATTACCTGTAGATATTTTATCTGAGAAGTGTGAGTCCACCAAGGGCCTTTTTATAAGGCCAAAAATAGTTGCCGGCACAGTCAAGCCAAATCCCATAGGCAATTATTTATATTTTATAGCTTCTCAGGTAAACGTGGGAATGAACCTGATGTACCAAATTAAGTGTAGAAGTAGAAATAAAATGTGTTGTTGAAAAAAATTAGAAAAAAATCTGGCATTGAAGGATTTCCATCATGTTCTAAATGGTTTCAAGAAATCAAAAGAAAAAGCACAACCCAAGTCTGATTGAAAATTTTTAGGGACATGTTTTTATACGGAAACCATTGAAAAATTGTGCCTCTAGAAGCTTGGTTTTAAATTAAAAAATTTTACAAGCTTGAAATTTTTGCAACGTATTGGTAAATGTTTTTTTTATGATGAAATTAATAATGCAGGGAAAATGACAGAGCATAATTTAAAGAGAACGCCTTGTTATGGAGTATGCTCTTCACTTGCGCTTAAGGCGACCTGGTGAATCCGAAACTAGCATGTGTTTTTAACAGAATGCTATGCCATGTTTTCTTCAGGTTGCTAGCTCGCGGATAGTCATTTGCTGGCATGCACACTTTGCCATTACGTTGAAAGAAGTTTGGTTGCGAGGCCATGAAGGAAAATACTCTTCTCATGCTACAACATATCAGACTAGTTGAAAAAAAAAAAAATTTCGAGAAGACTAGTTCAGATGTAGGCATGGGGGAGACCCCACCTTCATCAAATGCCGCCAACAACACAATGAACGCTATTTATAGTGTTCATGAAAAAAAAAGAAAAAAAGAGAAAAAAAAATAAATCATCTACTGAAAAGGCTCCAAGTTAATGAAGCAAATCAAAAATAGAGTTTTATTTTGTTGCTTGTTGAAAGAGAGTATCCTCTTTCCCGAGGACCAACTTGGTCCAGAAGGGAAATGAGAAATCTCCAACCGGTAGCTAAATAAAACAAGGAAAGATCTTGGAGGAGATCAGATTTCAAATGTCTGCACAAAGGCCACATTTTTTTCTCATGCTGCTTTATGATTTATTTGATTTGATTAATATTTGTTTTTATCTCTTTGAAGGGTCCTCTTGAATAATCAAAGGGTATTTTTTGTTTAAATTACTTAATTGAGAGCTCATGAATAGTGATTAATCCTACTACGAGTCCAACTTTGGATATGCATTAGAGCAGGATTAACATTTTTTTTTTATGTGCTAATTGAGGAGGAGCTTGGTGTTTCAAAAATGTGAGTTGTTGGTTGTCATATGAAAAAAATATATACAAAAGAGAGGCAGAGTCTCACTATGGTGGAAGATAACATCAACTTTGAGAGGATCTGAAACCATGGAGAAATCTGCTTTTCACAAAAAGTGTGAGGGCAAAGATGTTTCAGTACATGGTACATTTTGCCAAATTCTTAGGATGGATCATTGACAAACCTCCAGATGTGAAAATCACCAGCTCAAATGGTTGAAGTAGACATCCTATTCTTTGATGCAGATGATGAAAAAAAAATATGATAATCCAAGATCTGTTCTGGTCAAGGCAGAATAGACCAAAAAAAAAAAATAGAGAAAAAAAATTAGTTAGAATTTTATTTTAATGCCTTTAGTTTAGATTTTTCTTTTATGTTTTGCAGGACAACGTGAAGTGCGAAGTAGAAAAATAAGGAGGTGTCTATGAAGATCTCATGAATTGAGATTCATACATGGAGTTCGTAATAGCACTATACGAACTGTCTCGTGTACCTGATCGTGTAGCATCCAATCTAACAGGTGAAAGCTAGCAGAGTTTTGCCTTGGAAACATTGGCACTTGAAGGTAGGCTAAGTAACCCTGATCAAGCGAAAGGCTTCCAGCCCAAGGTGCTTGTGGAATTTGGGGGAAAATTTTGTTGGAAAGTGCATGACTGTTATAGCCTGGATGATAAACAAAGTCAAAGATGCTACACCAAGTGCAAGAGAAGAGTGTCGAGACAACGTTCGAGTAACGGTCAACGAGCTCCATTAACAATCGCCTCACATTCACAAGAGTGGATCAGACATCGGCATGGGGGAAACCCCATACCATACCAGTAGCTGGGATGAATGCTCAAACATTCGTTTATCAAAAAAAAAAAAAAGAGAGAAAAAGAAAAGAAAAAAAAGAGGAAGAAAAACGGGAGGATGCGTGAAAAAAAAAGAAAAAAAAAGAGAAAAAAAATAATAAAAAAAAAAAAATTGAAAGACGCCTTGTTCATCAAGAAGGCGCCTTCCGCATCAAGAAGGCACCATACATTGGAGGCGCCTTCCGCATGAAGAAGGCGCCATACATTGGAGGCGCCTTCCGCATCAAGAAGGCGCCATACATTGGAGGCGCCTTCCACAGGAAGAAGGCGCCATACATTAGAGGCGCCTTCCGCATCAAGAAGGTGCCATACATTGGAGGCGCATTCCACAGGAAGAAGGTGCCATACATTAGAGGTGCCTTCCGCATCAAGAAGGTACCATACATTGAAGGCGCCTTCCACCAAAAAAAAAAAATGCGAATCCTCCTAGTGAAAAAAAAATGCATAGAACATGTCTTGCTTAGCATAAAAATTGCTTTCTTATTGCTTTGCAGGAAATCATGAACTGAATGCAAGCTGCGGGCATCCTGAGAGCCAGGGCCTAACAGGCACGGAGTCATGACTCTTGTTTTACTGCTTTCGTGTGTGCAGTTTTTGTAGGTGTAGTTTCGCAGTACACAACCATGAGCATGATCTGTAGGTGGAGCCGGCTTAAACTAGGCCTAACAGATGTGACATTTTGTGCCCTGCAATTAGGAGTGCGGCAAAGTGGAAAAGGCACTTACTTCCCACTAGGAAGAGAGTGCCTACAATCAGCCCAATACAGTAGTGCCTTTTTCCACCTGGAGGAAGGCACCAATAAGCAATTTTCTTCTCCCTTGGATGGGGGTACCTGTTGTTCAATGTGGGACCTGACGTTTGGAGGGCTTCGGACTCGTTGTGTAGAGGGACTTATTATTGGCGATAAGGGCATCACCAATTTAAGTGGGGGAAGATGCGGGTGAATCAAGACCTCCCGTAAAAAAAAAAAAAAAAGGGGGAGTTCGGAAGGTTGTTGTCACGAGGACGTGACAATTTTTAGACATGGGGGGAAAGACGCCTTATTGTCGGCGCCTAACTTACTCCTATGAAAAAAAAAAAAACCTTGTGTTGAAATAGCTCCACGATGAAATGCAAATCAAAAGCAAAGTTTTATTTTTGCTGCCCGTTGGAAGAGAGTATCCTCTTTCCCGAGGACCAGCATGGTCCCGAAGGGAAATGAGAAACCTCCAACTGGTAGCTAAATAAAATGGGGGAGGAGTTTGAAAAAAAAATAGATGTCAAATATCTGTTTCCTTCGGAATCAACGCATGGTAAGTAGGCACCTTCCTCTTCAAGGAAGGTGCCCGAAGAAGGTAGGCGCCTTCCTCTTCCAGGAAGGCACCAAGAAAAGATAAGCGCCTTCCTCTTCCAGGAAGGCACCAATAGAAGGCCAGCGCCTTCCTCTTCCAGGAAGGCACCAAAAGAATGCAAGCGCCTTCCTCTCACCGAAAGGCATCGATAGGAAGGTGCCACAGGAAGGTGCCGACAAGAAGACACCAATAGGAAGGCGCCACTAGAAGGCAAGCGCCTTCCTCTCACAGGAAGGCACCGATAGGAAGGTGCCACTAGAAGGCAAGCGCCTTCCTCATAGGGAAGGCGCCCCTGTTCTTCGCCCATTGACTAGACAAGCACGATGTGGGCAACAAATATTGGTGCAGTTCCAACTCTACGACATGTAGGTTAATTTGGGGATCGCACCAATGGATGAGAACATCCTACCAACGCCAACACATACAACACATACATCTCAGCAATGCACCTGACAGATGTCGTGAATGATGAAAGAAATATTATTTTTCCTCACTCCAAAAAACAAAGGAATGGAGTGTTGTTCCAATTATGCATGCAAAAGAAATAATTCGGAGGGGAGATCATTTTGGACGCACACGTGTCAGGTATAAATTTTAATATTCATCCTGTAAATGCATTCGGAGAGAGATACGTCAATGCAGGATTAAAATATTTTTTGTGCTATTGAGAAAAAGCTGGGTATTTCAAAGTTTAGAGTCACCAGCTCAGTTGTTGCGGATTGACTCTGTTCTTTGATGTAGAGGATGAAGAAAAAAAAAAAAAGAAGAAAAAAAGGAGAGAGTCAAGATCCGTTCTGTTCATGGCAGAACAGATAAAGATACATATAAATAAATAAATAAAATCTCCAGGAGCACCAACGTGAAGACGTCTCACACCACCGACATCATATATATCAGATTCTACGAAATTCACCCGGGTATGTACTGATTTTCTTATTAATTATGTGTATAGTTATTTTAAAATCATTTCTATGCTAATACCAATCGACGCCTCCATAGTTTTTCAAAATCTCCCATTAGAATTCAAACACATGATGTGCCTTGAAAAAAATATAATTGAAAAAAAAGAGAGAGGCTATGGCATCTACATGAATAAATTTGGCATCATTTTCATTGCCGCCTCATGACAATGGCAGTCAGCTTGAGCGAACACATATAAATGATGCTACTCTATACCACAAAGGAGGTTCTGGAGATGTCAAATATGTTTCAGATGTGGGTAAAAGTAGTAGCTGGTGATTGCACTTATTTTAAACAAATTTGGTCTCACCAAATATGACCAATGTGCAACATTGGAAAATGCCAGCATTTATAAAAAAAAAGTGCAGTGGTAATTTGCCCTAAACAGTGTGGTCACAATTTAACTATTTATCCGCAATGATTAGTCAGGATGTGTTTCTGACTTCTGTTGGTGCCGCATCACTCTATGGATGAAGAATAGCAACACTCAATGAAAAAAAAAACACAGTGCTGAATAAAAAAAATAGTACTGAGAAAAAAATAGTAGTGCTGAATGGAAAAAAATAGCAGCACTCAACGACAGAGAAACAGAGATGTTGAAGGCCATTAAAAAAAAAAAAGGAGGGAAAAAAATATATATCCCAGGGGTTGTTGTCACGAAGACATGACAAACTTTTTGGCATGGTCAGCCTGCGAGAGGGATAACTTCACATTTTGGTGCCACGAGGGCGTGGCACATGTTAGGCATGGGGGGATGATGAGCACCAAAAATGCTCATTTTATATACACGGTTAAGGAGAATTATCTCTGGTTCAATTAGCATATGAAATGTATTTTATATAACTTATGCATATAATTGATAGAAAATCCGGTATTATGCTTGATTGGTGTTTTTAGTGGGAAATGTGTATAAATGCAGGTATTGGTACTAATATGGTGTTTTCCAGTCTACATCCACTTGGACCCGGCATACTTCTGCTTACAGAGACTAAGGCAAGAGAGTAGGCACCTTCCTCTTCAAGGAAGGCGCCCAACAGAAGTAGGCACCTTCCTACAACCGGAAGGCGCCCACAGAAGACGAGCGCCTCCCTACAACCGGAAGGCGCCAACGGAAGACGAGCGCCTCCCTGCAACCGGAAGGCGCCAATGGAAGAAGAGCGCCTCCCTACAATCGAAAGGCGCTAATAGAAAATGAGCGCCTCCCTACAACCGAAAGGCGCCCACAGAAGATGAGCGCCTCCCTACAACCGGAAGGCGCCAATGGAAGACGAGCGCCTCCCTGCAATCGGAAGGCGCCAACGGAAGAAGAGCGCCTCCCTACAACCGAAAGGCGCCTCCATGCCTTCATACTTTGCAAGATTTACCAAGTCAACTTTGACTGGTTGACCAAGGACTATGGAGGAGGTTGCACGTGAAGACAAAGGAGATCTATTTTAATCATGCATTTATTAAATAGAATAAAGTGTTTGTTATTATTATCAACCGATTGGCCGGTTGACCTTGTAAAGCTCTTAAAGCATATTATTATTTTTAGGATGCATTAGTTTAGGATTTGTTGTTACGTACACCTAAGGATATTTATATTTATCCCTTCGGTGAACGAACATACTTTAAAATAGAAGAATAAAATATGTGTAGAATCAATTGTAACTAAATCACATCACGTGATTAAAATAGACCGATTTGTTATTGTAATGAGATCTAGCTGCGCTTTATATAAAGACGCGAGCAGATGAACAAAGGAGATCGGAGATCAATGATTAATTTTACACAGAACTTATTTTATTTTATTGTTTAATTAATTAAGAGTGCAACTCCTCTTATTCGAGCAAGCTCTACGTAGCTAGCCGGGCGGACTATCTGCGGGAGCTTGGGCCCACTCCCTGCAGTAGTCCTCCCTCTTTTAATTTGTGCATTTGCTTTCAGTAGATTAGTTTATTGCTTTATTTAATTTCAGTTGTGTGTGTTTATTTCCTCGCATTTTATTTCCAGCACTTTACTTTTTGTTTAATAATTTATTTATTTCATTTCCCGCACTTAGTTTATTTGGTTTGGTTGGAATCCAATTACACAAACCTCCCCACCAAACTAAATAAGGTACAACCAGATTTGTTCCCCAACACTGCAGGCATATACTGTGCATGACACTCATAAGTTTACGAACTTACCGGATTGATAATTTATGGAAGAGAAATGAATGTTTTTCGGGACATGAATTTCTGCTCACCATTTTGGCACCGTTGTCAGGGAGTGTCTAAACTGTAGTGTTCTGATTTACAGGTCAGATAAAAAGCTTATTTGAAATTACCTGTAAATATTTTATCTGAGAAGCATGAGTCCACCAAGGAGCTTTTTATAAAGGCCAAAAATAGTTGCCGGCACAGTCAGAGCCAAATCCCATAGGCAATTATTTATATTTTTTAGCTTCTCAGGTAAACGCGGGAATGAACCTGATGTACCATAATTAAGTGTAGAAGTAGAAATAAAATGTGTTGTTGAAAAAAAATTAGAAAAAAATCTGGCATTGAAGGATTTCCATCATGTTCTAAATGGTTTCAAGAAATCAAAAGAAAAAGCACAACCCAAGTCTGATTGAAAATTTTTAGGGACATGTTTTTATACGGAAACCATTGAAAAATTGTGCCTCTAGAAGCTTGGTTTTAAATTAAAAAAATTTTAGGCTTGAAATTTTTGCAACGTATTGGTAAATGTTTTTTTTTTATGATGAAATTAATAATGCAGGGAAAATGATAGAGCATAATTTAAAGAGAACATCTTGTTATGGAGTATGCTCTTCACTTGCGCTTAAGGCGACCTGGTGAATCAGAAACTAGCATGTGTTTTTAATATATTGCTATGCCATGTTTTCTTCAAGTTGCTAGCTCGCGGATAGTCATTTGCTGGCTTGCACACTTTGCCATTACGTTGAAAGAAGTTTGGTTGCGAGGCCATGAAGGAAAATACTCTTCTCATGCTACAACATATCAGACTAGTTGAAAAAAAAAAAAAATTCGAGAAGACTAGTTCAGATGTAGGCATGGGGGAGACCCCACCTTCATCAAATGCCGCCAACAACACAATGAACGCTATTTATAGTGTTCATGAAAAAAAAAAAAGAGAAAAAAAATAAATCATCTGCTGAAAAGGCTCCAAGTTAATGAAGCAATTCAAAAATAAAGTTTTATTTTGCTGCTTGTTGAAAGAGAGTATCCTCTTTCCCGAGGACCAGCTTGGTCTAGAAGGGAAATGAGAAATCTCCAACCGGTAGCTAAATAAAACAGGGAAAGATCTTGGAGGAGATCAGATTTCAAATGTCTGCACAAAGGCCACATGGTGCTTGAGCAAAAAAAAAAAATGTGTGAATGGCGCTCAAGGTGGCTAGAAAAATAATAGCACATAAATCTCATCGAGGCATTTTATGAAGGCGTCACACTTGAACACGACACATGTTGTGATTATGGAAAATATTTGTTTTTATCCTCACTTTGAGAAATAGAGGATCGTTGGGCCACTCTAACTCCACCTCGATGTAAATAATTCAAAGTGGGAGATTATTGATGCCATGTGTCGGGATTGTGTAAAGATTACTTAATTGAAAAAGTGATGCGTTGGGGACACGATGAGAAAATAGTGCAGAAGATTAATCCTGCAATACATACGGAGAGTCCAATACTTTGGATATGCATTAGAGCAGGATTAACATTTTTTTTATGTGCTAATTAAGGAGGAGCTTGGTGTTTCAAAAATGTGAGTTGTTGGTTGTCATATGAAAAAAATATATATACAAAAGAGAGGCAGAGTCTCACTATGGTGGAAGATAACATCAACTTTGAGAGGATCTGAAACCATGGAGAAATCTGCTTTTCACAAAAAGTGTGAGGGCAAAGATGTTTCAGTACATGGTACATTTTGCCAAATTCTTAGGATGGATCATTGACAAACCTCCAGATGTGAAAATCACCAGCTCAAATGGTTGAAGTAGACATTCTGTTCTTTGATGCGAGATGATGAAAAAAAAATATGATAATCCAAGATTTGTTCTGGTCAAGGCAGAATAGACCAAAAAAAAATAGAGAAAAAAAAATTAGTTAGAATTTTATTTTAATGTCTTTAGTTTAGATTTTTCTTTTATGTTTTGCAGGACAACGTGAAGTGCGAAGTAGAAAAATAAGGAGGTGTCTGTGAAGATCTCATGAATTGAGATTCATACATGGAGTTCGTAATAGCACTATACGAACTGTCTCATGTACCTGATCGTGTAGCATCCAATCTAACAGGTGAAAGCTAGCAGAGTTTTGCCTTGGAAACATTAGCACTTGAAGGCAGGCTAAGTAACCCTGATCAAGCGAAAGGCTTCCAGCCCAAGGTGCTTGTGGAATTTGGGGGAAAATTTTGCTGGAAAGTGCATGACTGTTATAGCCTGGATGATAAACAAAGTCAGAGATGCTACACCAAGTGCAAGAGAAGAGTGTCGAGACAACGTTCGAGTAACGGTCAACGAGCTCCATTAACCACTGCCTCACATTCACAAGAGTGGATCAGACATCGGCATGGGGGAGACCCCATACCATACCAGTAGCTTGGACGAATGTTCAATCATTCGTTTATCAAAAAAAAAAAGAGAGAAAAAGAAAAGGAAAAAAGAGAGGAAGAAAAACGGGAGGATGCGTGAAAAAAAAAAAAAAAAAAGAGAAAAAAAAAATAATAAAAATAAATAAAAATAGTGAAAGACGCCTTGTTCATCAAGAAGGCGCCTTCCGCATCAAGAAGGCACCATACATTGGAGGTGCCTTCTGCATGAAGAAGGTGCCATACATTGGAGGCGCCTTCCGCATGAAGAAGGCGCCATACATTGGAGGCGCCTTCCACAGGAAGAAGGTGCCATACATTAGAGGTGCCTTCCGCATCAAGAAGGCGCCATACATTGGAGGCGCATTCCATAGGAAGAAGGTGCCATACATTAGAGGCTTTCGCATCAAGAAGGCACCATACATTGAAGGCGCCTTCCACAAAAAAAAAAAAAATGCGAATCCTCCTAATGAAAAAAAAATGCATAGAACATGTCTTGCTTAGCATAAAAATTGCTTTCTTATTGCTTTGCAGGAAATCATGAACCGAATGCAAGCTGCAAGCATCCTGAGAGCCAGGGCCTAACAGGCACGGAGTCATGACTCCTGTTTTACTGCTTTCGTGTGTGCAGTTTTTGTAGGTGTAGTTTCACAGTACACAACCATGAGCATGATCTGTAGGTGGAGCCGGCTTAAACTAGGCCTAACAGATGTGACATTTTGTGCCCTGCAATTAGGAGTGCGGCAAAGCGGAAAAGGCACTTACTTCCCACTAGGAAGAGAGTGCCTACAATCAGCCCAATACAACAGTGCCTTTTTCCACCTGGAGGAAGGCACCAATAAGCAATTTTCTTCTCCCTTGGATGGGGGTACCTGTTGTTCAGTGTGGGACCTGACGTTTGGAGGGCTGCAGACCTGTTGTGCAGAGGGACTTGTTGTTGGCGATAAGGGCATCACCAATTTAAGTGGGGGAAGATGCGGGTGAATCAGGACCTCCCGTAAAAAAAAAAAAAAAAAAAAAAAAAGGGGAGTTCGGAAGGCTGTTGTCACGAGGACGTGACAATTTTTAGACATGGGGGGAAAGACGCCTTATTGTCGGCGCCTAACTTACTCCTATGAAAAAAAAAAAAACCTTGTGTTGAAATAGCTCCACGATGAAATGCAAATCAAAAGCAAAGTTTTATTTTTGCTGCTCGTTGGAAGAGAGTATCCTCTTTCCCGAGGACCGGCTTGGTCCTGAAGGGAAATGAGAAACCTTCAAATGGTAGCTAAATAAAATGGGGGAGGAGTTTGAAAAAAAAATAGATGTCAAATATCTGTTTCCTTCGGAATCAACGCATGGTAAGTAGGCACCTTCCTCTTCAAGGAAGGTGCCAATAGAAGGTAGGCGCCTTCCTCTTCCAGGAAGGCACCAAGAAAAGATAAGCGCCTTCCTCTTCCAGGAAGGCACCAATAGAAGGCCAGCGCCTTCCTCTTCCAAGAAGGCACCAAAAGAATGCAAGCGCCTTCCTCTCACCGGAAGGCACCGACAGGAAGGTGCCACAGGAAGGTGCCGACAAGAAGACACCAACAGGAAGGCGCCACTAGAAGGCAAGCGCCTTCCTCTCACAGGAAGGCACCGACAGGAAGGTGCCACTAGAAGGCAAGCGCCTTCCTCATAGGGAAGGCGCCCCTGTTCTTCGCCCATTGACTAGACAAGCACGATGTGGGCAACAAATATTGGTGCAGTTCCAACTCTACGGCATGTAGGTTAATTTGGGGATCGCACCAATGGATGAGAACATCCTACCAACGCCAACACATACAACACATACATCTCAGCAATGCACCTGACAGATGCCGTGAATAATGAAAGAAATACTATTTTTCCTCACTCCAAAAAACAAAGGAATGCAGTGTTGTTCCAATTATGCATGCAAAAGAAATAATTCGGAGGGGAGATCATTTTGGACGCACACGTGTCGGTATAAATTTTAATATTCATCCTGTAAATGCATTCGGAGAGAGATACGTCAATGCAGGATTAAAATATTTTTTGTGCTGTTGAGAAAAAGCTGGGTATTTCAAAGTTTAGAGTCACCAGCTCAGTTGTTGCGGATTGACTCTGTTCTTTGATGCAGAGGATGAAAAAAAAAAAAAAAGAAGAAAAAAAAGGAGAGAGTCAAGATCTGTTCTGTTCATGGCAGAACAGATAAAGATACATATAAATAAATAAATAAAATCTCCAGGAGCACCAACGTGAAGACGTCTCACACCACCGACATCATATATATCAGGATTCTACGAAATTCACCCGGGTATGTACTGATTTTCTTATTAATTATGTGTATAGTTATTTTAAAATCATTTCTATGCTAATACCAGTCGACGCCTCCATAGTTTTTCAAAATCTCCCATTAGAATTCAAACACATGATGTGCCTTGAAAAAAATATAGAGAGAGGCTATGGCATCTACATGAATAAATTTGGCATCATTTTCATTGCTGCCTCCTGACAATGGTAGTCATCTTGAGCGAACACATATAAATGATGCTACTCTCTACCACAAAGGAGGTTCGGAGATGTGAAATATGTTTCAAATGTGGGTAAAAGTAGTGGTTGGTGATTGCACTTGTTTTAAATAAATTTGGTCTCACCAAATCTGACTAATGTGCAACATTGGAGAATGCCGACATTTAAAAAATAAAAAAGTGCAGTGGTAATTTGCCCTAAACAATGTGGTCACAATTTAACTATTTATCCGCAATGATTAGTCAGGATGTGTTTCTGACTTCTGTTGGTGCCGCATCACTCTATGGATGAAGAATAGCAACACTCAATGAAAAAAAAAACACAATGCTGAATAAAAAAAATAGTACTAAGAAAAAAAAATAGTAGTGTTGAATGGAAAAAAATAGCAAGCACTCAGTGACAGAGAAACGAGAGATGCTGAAGGCCATTAAAAAAAAAAAAGAGGGAAAAAAATATATATCCCAGGGGTTGTTGTCACGAAGACATGACAAACTTTTTGGCATGGTCAGCCTGCGAGAGGGATAACTTCACCTTTTGGTGCCACGAGGGCGTGGCACATGTTAGGCATGGGGGGATGATGAGCACCAAAAATGCTCATTTTATATACACGGTTAAGGAGAATTATCACCGGTTCAATTAGCATATGAAATGTATTTTATATAACTTATGCATATAATTGATAGAAAATCCGGTATTATGCTTGATTGGTGTTTTTAGTGGGAAATGTGTATAAATGCAGGTATTGGTACTAATATGGTGTTTTCCAGTCTACATCCACTTGGACCCGACATACTTCTACTTACAGAGACTAAGGCAAGAGAGTAGGCACCTTCCTCTTCAATGAAGGCGCCCAACAGAAGTAGGCACCTTCCTACAACCGAAAGGCGCCCACAAAAGACGAGCGCCTCCCTACAACCGGAAGGCGCCAACGGAAGACGAGCGCCTCCCTGCAACCGAAAGGCACCAACGAAAGAAGAGCGCCTCCCTACAACCGAAAGGCGCCGATAGAAAAAGAGCGCCTCCCTACAACCGAAAGGCACCCACAGAAGACGAGCGCCTCCCTACAACCGGAAGGCGCCAATGGAAGAAGAGCGCCTCCCTACAACCGGAAGGCGCCAACGGAAGAAGAGCGCCTCCCTACAACCGAAAGGCGCCTCCATGCCTTCATACTTTGCAAGATTTACCAAGTCAACTTTGATTGGTTGACCAAGGACTATGGAGGAGGTTGCACGTGAAGACAAAGGAGATCTATTTTAATCATGCATTTATTAAATAGAATAAAGTGTTTGTTATTATTATCAACCGATTGGCCGGTTGACCTTGTAAAGCTCTTAAAGCATATTATTATTTTTAGGATGCATTAGTTTAGGATTTGTTGTTAGTTACACCCACAGATGATTTATATATATATCCTTCTGGTGAACGAACATACTTTAAAATAGAAGAATAAAATATGTGTAGAATCAATTGTAACTAAATCACATCACGTGATTAAAATAGACCGATTTGTTATTGTAATGAGATCTGGCTGCGCTTTATATAAAGACGCAGGCCAGATGAACAAAGGGGATCAGAGATCAATGATTAATTTTACACAAAACTTATTTTATTTTATTGTTTAATTAATTAAGAGTGCAACTCCTCTTATTCGAGCAAGCTCTACGTAGCTAGCCGGGCGGACTATCTGCGGGAGCTTGGGCCCACTCCCTGCAATAGTCCTCCCATGTTTTATTTGTGCATTTGCTTTCTATAGATTAGTTTATCTTGCTTTATTTAATTTCAGTTGTGTGTGTTTATTTCCTCGCATTTTATTTCCAGCACTTTACTTTTTGTTTAATAATTTATTTATTTCATTTCCCGCACTTAGTTTATTTGGTTTGGCTGGAATCCAATTACACAAACCTCCCCACCAAACTAAATAAGGTACAACCAGATTTGTTCCCCAACACTGCAGGCATATACTGTGCGTGACACTCATAAGTTTACGAACTTACCGGATTGATAATTTATGGAAGAGAAATGAATGTTTTTCGGGACATGAATTTCTGCTCACCATTAGTCTTATGAGCAGAGTGCAGAGCTTCATGAACTGTGATAACTCCATCCAAGATTGACCTGCCTTGGACAGAGCTTCCCTGACATGGATCTATGATGCGGGGTAGAGAATATATCATTCTATTTGCAATGGGGTTAGTTAGGATCTTGTAAGAAACATTGCATAGACTGATTGGTCTGAAGTCAGCCATAGATTCAGGGGTTTGCTTCTTAGGAATTAGAGAAATAAAAGTAGAGTTGATACCTTTTGGGATATTATTGCTTGCTTGGAATTCTCTGATAGCAAAAATTACATCCTCACTTACGATGTCCCAAAAATCTTGATAGAAATGAGGGGGAAAGTCGTCGGGTCCTGGGGCTTTATCTGGCTCCATGCTAAACAAGGCTTCCTTAATTTCCTCATCAAAAAAGGGAGCTAGAAGCTTAAGGTTTATATCCTCATTTATTATGCTAGGAATGGATTGCAAGAGAATATCTTTGACCTCCTCATTGCACTGCGATTCCTAACCAAGGATAGAATTGAAATAAGTTACTGCCTCCTTTCTGATTTCTATTAAGTCTTGAGTAATAGAAGCATATGCTTTTTTTAAAATTTTTATCTTGTTATTGCTTCCATTTCTAAGCGTGGTGACGTGAAAAAACTTGGAATTTGAATCTCCATATTTCAACCAAAGAGCCCTTCATTTTTGCCACCAATAGATTTCCTCACAGGCCAAAATGTTATGAAACTCTACTAGTTTTGTCCGTTCCTCCTACCTAGTAGTTTCATCAGCATCACCATGTTGGATCCTCTGATAAATTATCTTCAAACTTTCAACAACCTATTTTTTATTTTCAAAGAGGTTCCCAAAGACCTATTTTTTCCAAGTTCGAAGCTTTTCCTTAACAAACTTTAATTTGCCAACAAGTTTAAAAGTTGCACTACCCTTGACAGGCTGCTACCACCACTGACTTAAGTTATCTCTGAAACTAGAATGTTTGATCCACATAGATTGAAATCTGAAAGGTTTCTTGAAGGATAGAGAGTTAGGGATCTCCAACAAAATGGGATTATGATCAAAGGTAATTTTAGGAAGGGCTTGTAGGGTAGAATCACCGAACAAAGTTGTAGCCTCCTTTGATAGAAAAAACCTATCAAGCCTTTCTTGAATGAGATGACACCCTATCCGTCGATTGCTCCAGGTATAATTCGCTCCTCTAAGTTTTACATTCATCAACATGTTGGAGTTCACAAAGTCATTGAACTCATCCATGCTCCTGATAGGTGGTCCATTTCCACCCATTTTTTTTGAAGGGTAAAGAGGAGTGTTAAAATCCCCAGCCAAAATCCAGGGGACATTATGGAAGATTCACTCAGATTGCCTAAGTACTCCCATAGTAGAGATATCCCTTGAATTGAAGTTGGGGCATAAATATTTGAAAGGATCCACGAACTGTTGTTGTTTATTTTCTTAAATAAAACACTAAGAACCCTGTCATCTTTATGAATAATGGTGCCTTCTACTATCCGGGGATCCCACAAAGTCATAAGGCCTCCAGATGCTCCTCTGGATGATTTGCAAACCATCTCCCCTTGATTCCATATTTTTTTTGCTATTTTTTTGATCGAATCTCATCAGTTTTTATTTCTTGCAACATGATAATAGTTGGATTCACTTGATTTCTTATTGCACCGACTTCCCTGTGTTTGGGCAGGCCATTGAGGCCTCTCACGTTCCATGAGAGGAACTTCATTTAGATTGTTTGGGATTTCTTCCTCTCCCCCTCCCTTGATGGGGTTTTCCTTTGTCTTCAGAACCCGGAATAACCTATTGAAACAAGGTTCTCTGTTTTCCATTGGCAATGTCATTATCAGTTTTAATTTTTTGATGCTCAACATTTGATATTCTCCCTCTTCTTTTTTCACTACCAAAATCTATAGGAGACTTCACAGTGCTCCTAGTTTGTTTAGGAATAAACTGAGGGGAGGTAATTTGTTGCATAATCGGACTGCCATATTCCTCAATATGAAGAGTTTCACATATCTCCACCCCTACATCCAAATCTTCTCCTTTTTTACTGTATTCCCCTGGTCTATGAGACGGCCCCTCAGTAGGATTCACTTGGCTCCTAGTGATGATGTTAGGGAGATTAGATTTTTTATTTTCCAATACCTCAACTTTCTTTCTAAGTTCTTCAACATTAGGGTTTTGCTTTGGGATGCCCACTGGGCTTGAAGTATTTCCAACATTGGGGTTTAAGGATCCTGACTTGGATGTGGATTCTAGAGATTGTGCATTAGGGTTTGGATTTGTGATACCCATGGGGCTTACAATAATTTCAGCATTAGGGTTTGAGGATTAACCTTTCAGATTTCTCAACATTTCAAGGAGGAGACTTAGGTTCAAATCTTGCCAAACGATACATGGATAATATCCAAGCTTTGTTGTAATACCACTATGTGATGATGATGTAATATGGGTGGGGTTTGTTTCAATCCCATATAACCCATTGAAAAAAATAATACTATTGTATGCTTGTGTGTATTTGTATATGAGTAATAAGAAAATTATAACATTATCTTAACTTTATCACAATAATGGTATCTATAAGCATGATACGATTATAATAAACCTTACATGAGTAGTATGTAAAACCTACAATACCAATATGAAATAATAGTAAGAGTTTATTTTAGAAACAATAAGATGTATATTATAGAGGGATAAGAGACATTTTACCTCATGACATTATCATGAAAGGCTCTTGGTCAATATGACTATTTTAATCCATAACTTACTGATGTAAAGATGGACGTAGATGGGGGGTTTAAAAATTATATTTCCACTAGTCCTAACATGGAATTTTAAGGAGGATAACCTAATTTCATGGTCCAAAGGTAGACATAGATGAGAGTTTTAAAATAGTAATTCCATTGACCCTAGAAGGGGCTTTGAATGTGGTCAAACTAATTTAATTATCCAAAGATGGACACATAAGTTAGTTAGAATAAAATATTCACTAACCTTAGATTGGATTTGAATGTGGAAGAAAAACTTCACTAGTCCTCCGGTGGACATAAAAGGGAAGTATCAACAACCACTTGTTGTAAATAGCCCTGGAAGGTGGAAGTTCAAAATCAAAACTTATTGGTCTATAGGACATGGAACTGAGTTTAGGAAACCAAACCACTAATATTACAAAAGGATACAAGAGGTGATGAAACAAGCTAAATATTACCAATTTCCAATAGGGATGTTTGAAAGGATGAAACCAACAAATTTGATGGTCCTGTATTAAGCATAGAAGGGAGTCAATCTCATTAATTCATCAACTTATCAAGACATGGAATTGAGTTTTAAATACTTATTGATCTCAAAGAGGACATGGAGGGGAGTAGTGAATATCACTCCATTTGGATCATGATAGGAAGGGAAACATATTATAGATTTGTAATATTATGAAATAATTTTAAGTATGGGATAATGCGCAAAAATATAGAAAGTGCTAGATTATAAATTTTACCTAATATAACATTATAAATAATTATTATAATTTATTGTTATTTTTTTAATCTCTAAGATTCAAATGTTACATATATATTCTTGAATCTATTGATTCCTAACATCTTCCCTTGCTAAACTTGTTAGTAATAGCCAATAGTTGCTTATAAAAAAATTGATGTGGTGCATTCTTGATTGTTGAGAACTTCACCACCTCATGTGCCCACAAAGGGCTCTCCCTCATTTTGTAAAACTTTACTAAGACATTTTGTCATATTATTTTCATATTTCCACATTACCTGATATAATTAGAACATTGGCATTGATGTGCATATATAATGAGTTTCAATTGCATCAAGATGACAACATTGTATAGATTTTGGATATCTCTATAAAAAAAAGTCTATGCCTCAAGTTTATCCCATTTTATCTAAAGAGCTTATTTATTTGAGAGAATACTCTAGCACCAACTTCACTTTCGATCTAGAACATTGTAACTTAAGTGGACATGATTTTTCTTATGATACTTCTCTTGGATTCCTCTTTTGTTTTGGATCAATGCTTTCATGTTACTTCTCTTTTCTCCTATGAAGAGTATATTTATCTTGGAAAAAACTCTAGAATGTTGCATCTATAGATTCTATGGAATAAAGCAACAACAATATATAAAAAAAACATAGTGATGGGAATACCAGGGAATGAATGTAGCCACCATTCTTTGAAAATGTCTAACAAAAGACAATTAGCTAGCATGCATACCTTTTTGTATAATGCCTACAAGCTTAGTTATCAAATTCGTCGATTTTTTTATATGAAATTCGAAAATCGTCGAATTTGAAACCCTATCGAATAAATTCGTCGAACAAAAAAAAAAATTGGGTGAAAAAACAAGCATTAAAAACCCTAAAATTAAATTTTAGCTATTGAAAAAATAATGAGGAAGCGATCAAAAACCCTAAAATCAAATTTTAGCTATTGAAAAAATATAGAAAAAGTGCTATAAACACAACAACTGTGAACAAACCCTCCTGCAATCTCCCTCTTGCAACATGCAATTTGGAAGCTGGAATTTTTTTGCATATACTATCGGAAGCAACCATTTTCAATCTATTCTCAACCTCATGGGGATGTTGTTTTCTTTATTTCTTTATCATCGTTTGAGAGAATGGATAGCTCTCAAAGTTGCAGCTGACAAACAAATCTCCCGCACTTGCTATTTGAAATGCTCCTTGTCTCAAATAATCTAGGAGTTCTTCAAAATAAAAGAAAAAAAAAACATTGCTCTTTAACCCTAAAATAAAAGTAAAAAAACATTGCTCTTTAACCCTAAAATAAAAGAAAAAAACATTGCTCTTTAACCCTAACTTCTAAGGAAACCTAAAATTAAACTTTTCTAATTTTTAAACTTGAATAATATAAAATATTGTAAGTGCTTTGTTTTATGCATGATAACAATTTTTTATTATAATTGGTAGAAAACTTATAATTTATATTTCAAAAAAATTATTGATTTAACCTTTAAGAATCTTTTCATATGTTAAAAAATTACTATATTTACATTTATATATATACATTTATTATATATATCGAATTTTATTACGAATTTTTAAACATGTCGAATTTCTTTCAAAATTTAAAAGTATCGAACTCGAATACGAACTCGAACTTGAAAGGTAAAATGAATGATTACAAATAAAATACATGGCTTCATTTCATGATACTTCTAGCTGATTATGTGATTAACAACAGTGAAGACGAAGAATGCGATGATGACATGGAATGCTAAAAATTGACATGATGCGTAAGGCTATAAAAATGATGTTACTAAGAAACACAATTGTACAACTCCTATCAATGTAAATAATTTATTTGTGGTGTTTAACTATAACATGACCTTACAATTTTATAATTTGATGGTTATATGTGTAGTGGAATACTTGAATGGGGAAGGACATTCACCTCTATGTACTTGAAGATCTTACCATTCAATCTTTAGAACAATGGAAATCAAGACCATGTTGCTAAATAATAGGGGAGAGGAGAAAGATGTCAAGTTAAATAGTTGAATAATAGTAATTGCTAGTAATGCTCTTAAAGTAGCAAAGAAATATTGATAGGGATTGAAAGAAAGGATATAAGCTCACATTTATAATGGAATTTTTTTAAATTTTATATTATGATTATAAGAGATATTATAGGATGAAATCCAAACAATAATTTTTTTGTTAAATCCTACGTAAATATTTGAGTATAGGGTTTTGAGTTTCACATTTATAATAACTCTAAAAAATTGTTTCAGGATGACCCTCAACTAAAACAAGAAAAACACTTACTAGGTACCCTAAATAAAGTTTATCTGAAAGAAGAAATATTCTAGCAACAAAAACCTAGAGTGCAATGGCTGAAAGAAGGCGATGAGAATACAAAATTCTTTTATCATACCACCTTGTCTCATAGGGCACATAATAGGATCTCAACTCTCAAATCTCCTAAGGATCGGGTAATCTCTGCTCCAAGAGAGGTGGAAGATAACATCATCTCTTTCTTTGAGTCCTTGTTATCTGAAGAGGGCATCAATAGGGTCGATGCTCAAAATTAGATGCTTCAATCATCCCAAAATTGATCACTTCAACTCAAAATGCTTGCTTAACAAAGGAAGTGGAAAAAGAAGAAGTGAAAGAAGCCCTATTCCAAATGAAGAGCTTCAAGGCACTTGGCCCCAACAGATTTCTCCTAGGCTTCTTCCAACACTTTTGATACTCCTAGGCTTCTTCCAACACTTTTGATACTGTTAGAATTAAAGTGCACTATGCCTTCACCTTGACACTTGTCAGTTTCTCTTGACAAGTGTCATGTGTTGAATATAGGCTTATGCCTATATATTGTAACCATTTGTATCAATAAAATCAATCCCTTCAGTTTTAGTCCTAACATTTGGTATCAGAGCAGGCTTTCCCTGCCCTATGAAAACCTTTGAGGGGGGATTTCCCTCATGTTTCCTCCCCCATTTCTCCCTCATTTTTCTTCCTATTTTTCCATTTTTTTTCATTTTCCTTCCAATTTTTTTCTGACTGAGGGAGTATGCTCTCAATCCATAGGATGGATCAGAAACCAGAAAGTCTAAGAAAAATGACTGCCATTTTTTTTCAGCCATTTTTTTTTGGGGGGGCTCTGTTATTTTTGCAATGGAGAAGAGAATGATGGTCACAACTGGTTTCCAGGGTTTTTTCAGAAAACCCATTTTGTGCATATCCTGCAATCATTGCAGTCCATGACACCGTGATTCTTCGTGAGCATAGCCAGAAAGGAGAGGAGAGAAGTTTGCCTATTTTTTTTTCTCTTTCGACGATTTGCCCAAGGCTCATCGTTGTTGTCGCCTGAGAGATTTTACAATCCAAAATTGCAGTGATGCAGGGATGCTTGTTTGTTTGGGCACCGGGCGATGCAGTCTATGATTGTTTGGGCACCGGGCGATGCAGTCTATGATTTATGATTTATGTTAAGTGCACGATAATTTCAATTAACAGTTTGTTTCTTGAGGTGCATGTTGTGACATTCATGGTGGAGCGGGCTGTGATAGTAAAAGCCGTGTTTCAATAAAAATTACAATGAACACTTGACGCGCTGGACGTGAATTATTGCTGTGAAGATATTTTGCTCCATGTGTTCGCGGTGCCCGAGAATCATTCAGGTCATCGACGAAGAAAATAATGGCCGATGAACGAATTATTCTGTGCTGTCCTCGTCAATTCTCACGATCCCTGGTGGATTCAATGGAGAAGCTCAAGTGAATGGTCTGTCAGCCGATTCGGAGGAATCATCTAAAGCAGCCGCTGCCTCGACCTTATCGTGGCCGGCCATCCCCGCCCGTGGTTACTTGTGGCCACTGTTTTGGCCAGCACAACCCTGGGAATCGAACCTGGGCTTCAAACTGGATTTACAGGCTGTGAAGTTGCAGGTGCTGCTCATAGCAGATAACGTAGGTGGGATACGGTTGCTGCGGAGCGTCCAGCGATGCCTGGAGCGGTGCATGGAACATGGAGGGGATGGAGCCCCTGGAGGCAGTGGCGTTTCCGCTATTCGTGGTCGCGCTGCTCCTCTGTAGACCGTACATGGGGTGATTTGATTTCATTGTTCTGAAGGGAAATCTAATGCGGTTTGAAACGAGGATGAAGACAACCACCGCAATGAAAAAGACCGTGATTCAGATGCCCAAAGAGATTTCTTTATTGTCACTGTTTTGATTTTGGTGAATAATGGTAATATTTGTTCTGAGCGATGTTCGATTTGAAGGTAGCAGTTGATTAGCCGTGATTTGTACCAAGCCAAGTGTTGGAGGTGATGTTGTATTCCGGCGTGCTGTGTGTCAAACCCCGCAGTGTTGAAGTAGTTCCTGACGACCTCTATCTCGTCGTCGGTGACATGCACCTGCCTGTCTTCATGCCAATTGTCTCCGAAATGAAATGGTTTTGTTTTAGAAATTCTGGTCATTTTTTATTCTTCCAGCAAGCGGTGCCCAAGGGGTTTTCGAACAAAGACCGAAAGCCTTCTCTAATTTTTTTTTTTAGCTAAATACTGTCGCCGCCCCTCATGTTTCCCCCCAAAGAAAAAATTCCAGTTGCAGTGGAGGTATGTTTGCATTCGTCAAGCACAGTTCGCCAGGAAGATGTCCGCCTTACAGTTGAAAGGATGCTTGAGAAGAGGAGTTTGACAAACATTGATGGTCCTGTAACTATACCCATGGATGAACAGAAATGTAGATGAAGAGGAGGTTGCAGTGGGCAATGGAGGCACCGCACCGTAGTGTCCCCCTCTGCTGTTCTCACTGACATCTCGTAGGAGATCATCTGCCATGGTTCTTCTTTGTGTAAGAGGAAAAATATGCGTCCCAGATCCCCCGCCTAAAATGACAGAACAACGATGCCAATTGGGGGTTGTTTCGGCTTTGTTTCTCGACGAGAGTGGTGATCCGAAATCTTTGATGTGCTAAGTGGATGGCCATTGCATCGCGAGAAGTTCTACATTAAATCTGAACGCTCCACTGTTTATCCCCCTTGCTTACCCGCAGGATTTTTTGCCGGAATGGTGGAAACTCGTGCAGTCTCACCGTGGTTCCGGGATTATTGGCTTCAGGAGCGGTACGAGACGTTCGATGAAGCCGAATGTTTTGTGGATCTGTTTCGGGAGTCTTTGGAGGACGTGGAGTCTCGGTCAAGTTTAGGATCACCAGGTGGTGGTGATCACAGCAGAGAGGCGGGGCCCTCCACTCATTTGGTTCGAAAATTGTTGTCATTGTAATTAGCATTTGAAGGGTAATTGCTGCGGTGGTCACAGAGGTGAAGGATGAGCCATTAAGGGTTAATATTTAAAAGTGAAATATTAAAGTAATTTTTTTTTTACATAATGTTTTTAAAAATAAAAAAAAGGGCCATGGATTTATATTGTAAGGGGTGTCCATGAAAAGTGGCCGACAATGGCCACATGCTATTTTATTTTATGATCTCATGGGAGACAAACTTATTGCAGGGAATTTTTTTATGAGGTGGAAGGCCTAGATGACCCATGAAATCCCCTGCGAGGGTAAAATGATTTGTTTTATTTGCTGCTTAGTGAAGTTATTGTTGTTTTCCCACATGATGAAGGCCCCTTTGATGGTGGAATATAGGGGTATTTATAGTCGTTGGAAACGTCTTTCCGCGACAGACACAATGATGGTGTCATATTGTAATTTTGAGGTAGTTTCAATTGAGTTTTTTTTGCCTCAAATATTTTTCTACCTTGGAGTGCACTCTCGGTTGAACCCGACACTCCCAAGGCACTTATAAGTGAACCTAGTATCTAGTAGTCTCCCCTTTCTACTTGGCGGATGTAGCGGCTGGTTACCCATGCATTATGGTAAGATGAGGTGACTACCATAAGGACACTTATTCTAGGGACTACAGACAAAGACACCCTAGACTCTATCCGAGGTTTTTTTGGATCTACTTCTGAAGACTACAGACGAAGACACTTCAAAAGATTCTCTTCTATTCTTTCTTCTTCTCCTCCATATTTGGATCTATGGCTCATTTTATTGTATTGAGTGCATTTTCGACAGAGACCGACACTCTTATATGGCTCGTTTTTCCTTTGTATTAGGTGCATTTTCGGCAAAGACCGACACCTTCTAGATTGAGTTCACCAAATTTGATATTTATGGTGGGACTAGTCAGTGACCTATGAGAGGCAACATCCTCTGAGGATGACTTGCAGAGGCAACAAACCCATAAGTGGCTGACCCTGAGGCACCCATGATGATCCTGAGGCACTTAGACGGCTGACCCAGTGGCAACAGACCCGTGGAAGTGGCTAACCCTGAGGCAACAGAGACCGAGATGTATACATAGTGAATCTAGCATTATTCACAGTTGGAGAGCCAAGCGCAAAGAGCATGAGCCTAGACCAAATCAACAATAAAATAGGATGATAGGTTGCTTTTAGAGAAGTCAACATTAAGGGGGAATGTTACCTAATGTTGACTTGTTTTTTTTCTTCTTTAGTTAGGATAGTGCACTTTAAGGGGGAATGTTAGAATTAAAGTGCACTATGCCTTCACCTTGACACTTGTCAGTTTCTCTTGACAAGTGTCATGTGTTGAATATAGGCTTATGCCTATATATTGTAACCATTTGTATCAATAAAATCAATCCCTTCAGTTTCAGTCCCAACAGATACATGCTAAAAGATGAAATTGTAGTTGTGGTTTAGGAATCCTTCTCCAAAAAATAGATACTAAGTAGGCTAAATCACATCTTTGTTGCACTCATTCCCAAGATGGATAACACCAAAAGAGTGTACGCCTTCAAATCTCTCTTTATGTAATACAATTTACAAAATAATTTCCAAGGTTATCGCAAATAGGCTCAAACTAATTATCCAGGACATAACTTCTGATGAGCTAAAAATTGTTGTCAAAGGAAGGCACCTATTGGATGGAGTCTTTATCATTCATGAATTAATCCACTCTATCAAAAGTAACAAAAGACAGGGCCTGCTCATTAAGTTGGATACGAAAAAACCCTCGACAAGGTATACTAGAATTTTTTAGATAGAGTAATGGCAAAGTTTGCTTTCAATGAAGATTGGAGATAATGACTAACCTCGTTATATAAAGCACCCTTTTTCTCGATTCTAACCAATGGAAGCTCAAGATGATTCTTTAAAAGTTCAAGAGGTCTTAGGCAGGGAGACCCCATCTCCCCCTACTTATTCATCATTGTTGTAGAAGTTGTGGGCAGGGGCTTGAAGCATCTTCAATCAAAAGGACAATTCCTAGGACTCAAGATAAATAGTAGGTGTTACTTGATTACTCACTCCAATGTTGTATATAATACCCTCCTAGTCATAAACCCAACCCTAAAGGAGATCAATAAAGTCAAAGGATTACCTTTGAACAAGAGACCAATAAGATACAATCTAAATTGTATGGAATCAATCTAGAAAACAAACACATTAGATTATATGCTTCTCAAACTAGGATGGGAATCAATGCTCTCCCTATTACTTACATAGGTATGCCCCTATTTAGTGGTGGCAACATCAAAGAGTTTTGGGAACAATTCATCTATAAATTCCACAAATTAATGACCTCATGGAAAGTAAAATGGCTATTTGCGGCTGGCAAATTGGATAAGATGAAAACAGGCTTTGGAGCTCTACCCATGTTCTAGATGGGTGCACTTTGGCTCCCTGATGGGATCATCAAACAAATGGAAAATATCATGAAAAATTCCTATGGAGAGGAAATACTAAAGACAAAAAAAATTCATCTAGTAGCCTAGGGTAAAATTTGTAACAATAAAGAGTCAGTAGGCTTGAGAATAAAAAACCTTCGAATAGTTAACAAGGCAATGCTAGAAAAATTAATTTGGAGAATCTATGTAGATCATGACTTCCTTTGGAGCAAGGTCTTTAGAGCAAAATATTTAGATGGGGATGAACCTGAAAGAATCTTCACCACTGAAGACACCCCTAGGGGATCACTCATCTAGAATAGCATTACGAGGGTTAGGAAATTAATGCCAAGCTTTCTCAAATGGGATGTTAGAACAGGCTCAAAGGTTAACTTTTGGAAAGATGCCTAGCTAGAAAACCAACCTCTTGATTTCAAGAAGACTTAAAAAACATTCAAAGTTTTCTTTGCAAGACCTGGGGAGAATTTGTAGAGAACTATTGAATTAGAAAGAAAAGAATGGAAGAGCTATTAAAAGGTGGAAGAGCCTTGCAACTATCCCACCTGAGTTTAGTCAGGAAAGGATAGCTCTCAAATCCCTCTTGCTCAATCATAGAGTAATGACTTCTAGGGGTGAGGATAAACTAAGATTGAGTCTCACACCTTTGGGAGGTTACACTATCAAATCAACTTACTTTGCCTTCATAGAGGCAAAAATCAACAATGTTCCTTCAATAGTGTGGAAAAGGGTTTGATATTCATAAGCCTAACCAAAAGCTATATTTTTTCTCTAGTTGGTTGTATATGACAATTTTCTATCTAGAGAACAAATGAAAAAATGGGTTGGCCTGAAGTACTTAAATGTGTTATATGTGATGATGCAAATGAAACCGATCCTTATCTTCTCCTTAATTGACCCTTTGCTTATAAGCTATGTGGGAAGTTAATGGAGAAATTCAAAATCTCTTGGATTATATCTATGTCTTTTTTGAGTCATTGTTGGTTGAATGGAAAAAACCCTTTAAGGGTAAGGCCCTCCTATTCCTATGGAACATGATCCCAACATTGCTTTCTTGGTGCATATGGTTGGAAAGGAATGCGAGAATTTTTAGGATAATCATATCTAATGAAGAGGAATTCTGGAGTAGGTTTAATGCTCATATTGCAAAACCATGTGTACTATCCCCACATTCAACCATCATTGCAAGAGATAAGAATTTTAAATTCTTAGGAGGCCATTGGAACTTGTAGCACCCTAAAATTGGCGCAGTAAAACCTTAATAATTACATTCACTCTAGTAAATAATTCAAATTCAAATTTTAACCTCCCAAACCGCTCGTTAACCGTCGCTTAATCCGTTTCCTCCTTTCCCGTGCCATTTTTAGAGGTTGTTTTGACCGTTTGACGATATCGTCGCCGATCAGACGATATCGCCTCAGATCGGACGATTTCATCTGGGCTAGGACGTCCAGACGATCTTGTCCCAAAACTGATTTTGCACAATTAGCTTCTGTTCCAACGACGTCTCTAATCCGGGCAGAAGCGTGTCTGCATCGTTAGAGACCCTTCCCCGTTGGAGATCTCCCAAATAGGGATGATCTCCAACCTCCTAACCTCCCTCCTAAGCTTATTTAATCCTAAGCCCTCCCCTTAGCACCCCTTGGCTGAAATTCTCTGTAAACTGACTTCACACGCATTAAGGCATCCTAAATTGTTATTTGCATTAGTTCTATTCAAATTTTGTTGCAGGTACCTTAGTGTTTTTCAGTCGGAGCAAGCTTACATCGTCGCAGACGATCCTGTTCAGATCGGAGGCGATCTTGTCGAATCAGAGACGATTTCGTACCAATGCGAGACGATTTTGACTGCAGTCAACATTGAGGCAATCAGTGCCCAAAGTTTGCATTTTCCTCTCTTTCAATTTGCTATTTTATTCTGCAATTAGCTAGTTTATTTATTATTTTATGCTATCTTGCATCTTGGAGTTCACCCATCTAGATCAAATGCATAATTAAGTCATAATTATCATTAAATCAGTATGATGCATTCATGTTTCTGTTTATAATTTTCAGTTTGATATTGTTATTGTCATTTTACATTATTTCCCTCTGTTAGCATTGTTGTATTTTCTATGTTTTGCACCTATTTCTCTGTTTGCAGGTCTCTGAATTTCGATGAATTCGTCGGATCTCGAACGATCTTGTCGAGGATCTGTCAAATCGGAGGCGATCCTGACTGCTTCAAGAATCAGAATCTTCATCAGACATCCGGATCAGGTATGACTTTTAATCTTGCTTAATTTCTCTGTTTTCTGTCCTAATTTGCTTTTCTGTATTCATTTAATCTGCATCTTCATATAGAATAACTTAGACGCATTTTGGCCAAACCTAGGATATGGATGTTTAAGGATAAAATTGAACACATAAAACACATTCCCAACCTAGGCGTGGAAACTGCCATTAAATGTTTCCTGGTGAACCCACCATCCATCGAAAAATCACCATAATACACCTCCCTTGAGAGGCGGGACCTTCGCAAGGCCTCTCAGTCCGAGGTACCGCGCCATCCTTTTCCCATCCCCCTTCGGGCATGGATCCTATAGCCTGAAGGTAAGGGTGTGAAAAATTTGGAGCGATACATTTTGGTGAACCCGACGTGAATACATTTTAAACCTTTTGAAAACAAAAACAAAATAAAAAATAAAACAACCAAAACATAGATGCATTTCAAATCATTTAAAATTAATAAGTTGCATGTCATGTTTAGATGGTAGCTCCTAAGAAAATATTAGCAGTTACTATAAATGTTGAAAACCAATTGGCAGCCATAGAAATCAATTATGTGCTTAGTGTGCCTAAAACAGATAGAAATCAACTTTTGTGGGACGAACTTGATAGAAGACTTAGTGTCATTTCATCTAGGTCAACAAAACTTAAACAAATCAAGAGGCTAGTCCTAGATAGAATCCTGGATCCTCATCAACTCGTCTTTTATCATGAACTTCAGAGAGCCTGCCATAGATGGTTAGCTTATAGGAGAGCTCTTGTATCTTCAAAATTGTTCACCTTCGAGGAATACCTCGAGAACGCAGCCATTGTACACCAGTTCCTAGGTCGTGTAGAAGACCAAGAGGTTGTTCTTACGGATAGGGAAAGATGGAATAGAGTTCCTCGAGCTATGTTATATCGAGAGTATTGCCATGAGCTTTACTTCTATCAACCAGCATCTGAGACAGATAATATCACTATAGCTCTTTTCATTAAATTTTTGAAGGAAAACTTTCAATTTGAAGAAGAACACTTCATGACTCTCGAAGAACTCGAGCCCATTAATGATATTTATAAATTGTTTATAGAAAATTAGATCATTATTTTCAGTATTATTTCTTGCATTATTGTGTTATTTGTTATCTTTACAATATTATTTCAAAAACAAAGAAAAACTAAAAAAAAAACATAACAAAAACCAAAACCTTTCATTTTAAATATTGTAGTAGGTATATAATTAATATATACCTCTTAAGCTTGTTGCATATATATATATATATATATATATATATTTTATATATATATATATATATATTTGCTGAAATCTAAAAATTAAGCACAATGCCTAAACTTAGGAATGGTAAACAAACTGAAGGAGAAGAAGAAGATTGGTTAGAAGATAAAACTAGAGACCCAAATGTCCTTCCTGAAGATCCAATTCCGGAAGGAGAAACTCTAGATCAACCAGAAGATGACCTAGGTGAAGACAATGAACAAGAAGAAAATGTTAAAGAGGATGGATCCTCATCCCCTAGAGTAGCTCGAGATGGAACTATTGCTTTTGACAACGTAGATCATTTCTGGAAATTTTTCCATAATAACATTGGTGTTCTTAATATGGCAGTTCGTATGGATAAAGGGCAAATTAGTGACACTCAAGCAGCCATGGAACATATGTTTGATGTGCGCACTAATCCCTTGTCTTTCATTGATCAAGAAAGTGATAAGGTTGGACCATCCAATACAGATATGGTCACTATGATTCAAAACATGTCAAAACAACAGGTTACCCAACCTCCTAAGGAACCTGTTATTCAGCCTAAAATCATTCCCACACAAAAGAAAACTTCCTTCACTGCTTTACTTCGCCAAACTATTGATCAATATGCTTCAAGTAAACAAAAACCTAAAATGAAGTCAAACACCAATTTTCAACAATCTGGAATACAACATAATACAACTTCAAAATTCCTTCATAACACCTTTCCTACCAACAATTTACACAATAGCAACATAGCATCTAATCTTCATGTCCCTCCATCATATGCTCACAAATCCCATATCAATGCCCTACCGAACCAATATGGTGGGCAAACTAGTAATCTGGAAGCCATGGTGAAACAGTTAGCTTCGCGTATGGACCAGATAGATCCTTACCGTCCCTCGTATAATTATCGAGAGATATGTAGTCAACCTTTGGATCCCATAGTTGTAGCACAACCTTACCCTAAGCATTTTCCCATGCCTATCTTGCCTATATATAAAGGAACCGAAGATCCCATAGAGCATCTTCGCATGTTTAGGATAGCATGTCATGATATATCACATGATGACTTGCTATTACTAAAAATGTTCCCAAAAAGTTTAGGTGGAATGGCATTAGAGTGGTACTATCAATTGCCCACTCATTCTTTGAGAAACTTTGAAGAAACAGCTGAATCTTTTGTCCATCAATTTAGTGCCTACATCGAGAGGCATGTAACCATTAAAGATTTATACAACTTAAAACAAGATAAGGATGAATGTTTTGCCGATTTCTTAGCTAGATGGAGGCAGTTGACAGGAAAACTGCACTTTGTGCTACCTTATAGGGAAATGTTGGACATTTTTATCAATAATTTACAAGAACAAATATCTTATGAGCTATCAACTGCTACTTTAACTACCTTCGATCAGGCTATAGATTTAGCTCGAAGAGTAGAAGATGCCCTCATTAGGAGAGGCCAACTTAGGAAGAAGGATGATGAGAAAACCTCCAGAAATCAATATAAAAACAAACAAGTTGTTGGTGACGGAGTCATTGACAACAAAAATGTTGCTAATATCAATGCAACGAAAACAACAAAAAAATTTATATTGAAACCTCCTGATAAACCTCCTCGAGAATTTACTAGATTGAATCAACCCTTATCAACTATTTTACCTCAATTACTCGAAAGAGGTTTGATCCAATTACCAGCTATCCAGGAACCTGATCCAACTATACCCGGATACAGAGCTGACTTACACTGTGATTTCCATAGAGGACCTGGACACTCTACCAACGCTTGTAAAAGGTTGAAACATAAAATACAGGATCTAATTGATAATAATGAAATGGAGGTGCAAGCCTTCCAACCTAAACAAAATGCTCCTAATAATCCTCAAAAGAACATTCCCCAAAATCAAAATCAAAATGCTAATCAAACATTAGACATATTTCAACACCCTTTACCAAGACATGGTAAAGAGGTGGCCAATCAAATCGAACATCATAATGTTCCTCCTCCTACCCGATATGTAGGAACTATTAGCGGACATTTACTTAATCAGGATCCTCAAATATTTGACACAACCTTATCCATGGTTACGACCAGGCCCCTACATAATATTCCAACTCTAGATTCTAGTGATATAGAATCAGATACTGAAAGTGAGATAGACATCACTTCAAACCAATCGAATAGTTCTGAAAATGAATCAGATCCTATTCAACCCATCACAGATGCTATGGTTCAGGAAGAACCATTTCCTAGAAGAGTTACTACTCGACCTTCTTCTAATCAATTCCTCCCTGATGAACAAGCCATAAATGCTCGACCGAGACCGAGTTCAACGTCCTCAATATAACATTGTAGGTACCATTGGAGTCGTTACCCGACAACGAGGCTCAAAATTCTCAACAAGAACCAAACCAGAATGATGGATCAGTTCCATTTGTTTTGAAAAATCCCAATAAAGGGAATCATGCTTCCAATGTTCAACCTAAACCCCCTTACAATATTAATGAGCAATTATCCAATACTACAACCAGAATTTCCCTTTTGGATTTATTAAGATCTTCTCCCACCCATAGGGATGAGTTGATGCTTACATTAAGCCAAATGATGGTACCTCAAAACATTCAACTCTGAAGCCATGGCCAATACTATCATCACTCGAGAAGTTGATTGTATTGACTTTCGGGATAAAGATATCCCACAACACAGTTTACATAAGGATAATCCCTTATATATTACTGCTCTAATTGGAGATGTAGCTGTTAAACGAGTCTTGATTGATAATGGTTCATCTCTAAACATTTGCACTCTTGACTTCTACCAACGATTTGGCTTTAGAAGTGATGAAATGAAGAAAACTGACATGATTATCAAAGCTTTCAATGACGAAACACAAGAAACGTGTGGAGTTATTACCATCCCATTGCAAGTTGGTCCTCGAACTCTAGATACCACTATGTTTATTGTACATTGCCCCGCATCGTACAATATACTCTTGGGTCATCCTTGGATCAATGCAATGCGGGTTGTCCCATCAACTTTACACCAATGTGTTAAATTCGAATTTAAAAATCAGTTGGTCACTATCCATGGTGACCCTAGACCCTTTGATATGTGTGCTTTGGCAGAACCTGTTGGAGTGCAATTTTGCCCTGCTCTGTCATCCACACATCCTAATTCTTATTTTTCATCTAAAACTATGAAACACACACCCATAACTTCACCTATTTCCCCTCCATTAATTTCATCCTCATATATAGATCAACAATCTTCTAAACAAACCACTCTAGAACCTCAAAAAGATCTTCAATCTACAACCAATCCTTCATGTTCTATCCCTATAATTTCAAAACCTATAGACCCATCTATTAACACTTCCACATTATCAACATCTATCATACCTTCCACATCTAAAGATATAGGGAATGATCCTTCTACATCTTATGCTCTTTCCGATGAACTTTTACCAGATTTATCCACAATCTTAATATCAAAAAAAACAAATGCTTTCATGCAAGATTCAATTCTTTTAAATAACTTGCCGCCATCTCCTCGTACTTTGGGCCTCCCACAACCTATGGGAAGTACTTACCAAGTCGGGAGTTGTGCCTTCATTTATAAAGGATATGATTGGGGAAGAATCCCTCGAAATATCAAAACTCATCATGAGGGATATGCTCGATGTTATTTTACCAATGAATATATTAAAGCTAAACCCATAATGCTTAAAATGGGATATAAAGGGAAAGGCTTGGGACCTTTCCAAAATGGCATGAAAGAACCTTTCGAGGTAGAACCGTGGCCTGCCTGCTGTGGTGTGGGCCTATTTCCTAGTAAGGGTCAACCCTTTCCTTTTGAAGATGATGATCAACTCATATGTTATCAAGATTATTTGGATAGGTGTGATGATTTGCCTCTAAAAAATCAGCCATTTACATGTAACATGCTATCCATAGCTTACCCTGAAATGATTGCTGACTCCGATGAGGAGTTGGAAGGAGATATCTTCCACGACGTCTCCGTTGAAGAGATGTTACACAATGGATTTTATTTTGATGGTTCTATACCAACTATAGCCCAACTTGAGGCCACTAATCCTCAAGATGAATTATCCAAATTAACCTTACAAGAATTACAAGAATTGGGCGTTTCACCCGCCCCACCTAATTTTGAAAGAGATCTACACATGGAGGTAGAAAACGTCATTAAAATTAATATTGGAACTGAGGATAGTCCTCACATAATCAATATTGGATCAGAATTAAGTCAAGAAAAACAAGAACAATACATTGCATTCCTTAAAGAGTATGAAGATGTCTTCGCTTGGACATATGAAGATATGCCAGGTCTAGACCCTTACGTAGTCATGCATCATCTAGTGGTCCATCCGGATGCTAAACCCGTTAAACAAAAACTTAGAAAAATGCATCCCAAAGTGGCTCTGCTAGTCAAAGGGGAGTTAGAAAAACTCCTAAATGTTGTTTTTATACAAGCTATTGATTATGCTTGAATGGATCTCAAATGTAGTTCCAGTTACCAAGAAAGAAGCCACCAAAGTTAGGGTTTGCACAGATTTTAGAGATATTAACGTTGCATGCCCTAAAGATGATTTTCCTCTTCCAAACATGGATCAAATCATTGACTTTACTTGTCGGGAGTGGGATGATGTCCTTAATGGATGGATTCTCCGGTTATAATCAGATCAGGATAGCTCCTGAAGATCAGGCTAAAACAACCTTTATTACCCCCTGGGGTACCTTTTGTTGGAAAGTGATGCCATTTGGCTTAAAGAACGCGAGTGCAACCTATCAACGAGCTATGACTTATATTTTTCATGATATGATGCATGATATCCTACATGATTATGTAGATGATATTATAGCTCGCTCTATTAATGAAGATAATCATTTAGATGATTTGAGAAAAGTTTTTAATCGATTACGAGAATATCTTATTCGATTAAATCCAGCAAAATGCATATTCGGAGTTAAGTCCGGTAAACTATTAGGGGTTTTAGTTTCTTTACGTGGTATCAAAATCGACCCTCTCAAGATTGCGGCTATCACTGATATGCCCGCACCTACTAATATATCTGAGTTACGAAGTTTACAAGGTAAGCTTCAAGCCATCCGTCGCTTCATCGATAAGCTGGCGGACAAAACCGGTCCCTTTCTTAAACTTCTTAAGAAGGATGTCCCTTTTAATTGGGACGACGAATGTAGAGAAGCTTTTGAACTTCTCAAGCAATACCTCCTTAATCCACCTGTGCTTTCACCGCCTAAACCTGATCGCCCATTCCTCCTGTATATTTCAGCTTCAGATTCTGCTTTAGGAGCTATGTTAGCTCAGCTTGATGATGAAAAGAGAGAACGTGCTAATTATTATATTAGCCGAACCTTCATCAGTTATGAAACCCGCTATACAACATTAGAAAAACTATGTCTAGCAGTCGTGTTTGCTACGCAAAAATTATGCCATTATATGCTTAGTCAGAAAACTTATGTCATTGCTAAATACGATCCCTTAAGGTATCTCATGAGTCGACCTTATTTATCGGGTCGCACAGCCAAGTGGGTTCTTGCTCTAAGCGAGTTTGATCTCACATTCATAGGACAAAAGTCTGTTAAGGGTCAAATCATAGCGAGATCAATTAGTCTGCTGCACCCTTAGAGTCTACCCATCCCCTCATCATTGAGTTTCCTGATGAATGCCTTCAATTAGAGGCAGACCATATTGAACAATGGTCCTTATACTTTGATGGAGCCCGATGCATGAGTGGGGCTGGTGCGGGTATTATTTTAATATCCCCGCAAAAACATCTTATTCCTCTGTCCTTCAAGTTAACATTTGCTTGCACCAACAATACTGCTGAATATGAAGCTCTAATCCTTGGATTACGAGCTGCCTTGGCGCTAAAAATTAAACATCTGTTAGTTTTTGGTGATTCTCAACTTGTTATAAACCAAATTAATGAAGTTTATCAGACCCAGAGATGATAAACTACGCCCATATAAAGCCTATGTTTTACAATTAATGTCTCTATTTGATCAAGTTACCTTGGAAGCTATTCCTCGAACTTGCAACCGTGCAGCTGATGCTATGGCCGCAGTTGCATCTCTCCTCCCCTTGGAGTTAGATGACGAATATGCTACTATCATTATTCGTCGACTCCAGGAACCCGCTTCAAATAAGTCATGCTTAGAACCTTTGGATGTGTTTCTAATCAATGAAACTACTCCCGAACCTTGGTATACGGATATATTTGATTTTCTCCAAAATGGGACTTTCCCTGCCAATTCTAATAGAAACCAGCGTCGGTTATTACGTAGACAAGCAAGTCGATTTGTAATAATTGGCAATACTTTATATAGGAGATCTTTTGAAGGTATCCTATTAAGATGTTTGAATTTAGAAGAATCCAAATCAGCCTTGAGTGAAGCCCACGATGGATCTTGTGGAGGACACTTCAGTGGTAGTGTCATTGCTAAAAAGCTCCTTCGGATAGGATACTTTTGGCCTACCATGGAAAAGGATGCACATGATTATGTGCGCCATTGCGACAAGTGCCAGAAACATGCTGACCTTGTCCATGCGCCTGCACAAGAAGCTGCAGGCTATTTCATCTCCTTGGCCCTTTTCAAAATGGGGTTTAGATATTATTGGCAAAATTAATCCTGTGTCATCTGATGGACACAAATTCATCATAACCGCCACTTGAGTATTTCACGAAGTGGGTTGAAGCTATGCCTTTAGCTTCTGCACTGGCACACAAGTCTCTAAATTTATCTTTAATCAAATCATTTGTAGGTTCGGAATTCTTGCAAATCTCATCTCTGATAATGGAACTTGTTTCAAAAATAAAGATGTTAAAAAATTATGCCAAAAATACAAGATTCAACATCGTTGGTCCACTCCCTATTATCCTCGGGGTAATGGTCAAGCGAGAAGCATCTAACAAAACCTTAATCAAAATCCTTAAAATATTGGTCAATAAAGTGGCCGCGACTGGCACATTCAGTTATATCCAGCCTTGTGGGCCTATCGAACTAGTGTTCGAACCCCCACGGGAACTTCACCATTTGTTTTGGTTTATGGTGCTGAAGCCGTTTTTCCCTTTGAATTAGAAGTTCCTTCTTTGGCTCTGCTACTTCAAGATACCGAAGTAGGAGATGAATATCGAGCTAGCAGACTCAGTCAGTTGGAACTCCTAGATGAAAAATGCATCAATGCTTTGGAGCATCTCCGTGCCTACCAAAACAAGCTTAAAAGATCATATGCTAAAAAAGTTCGTCATCGATCCTTTGAGATCGGCGACCTTGTTTTAAAAGAAAATAAAAAAAATACTAATGCAACTAAGGACCTTAAAGGTAAATTTGAGCCCAAGCTGGCTTGGACCATACATTATCACTTGCTAAATTTGAATCGGGAGCATACAAATTATCTACCTTAGATGGTAAAGAACTTAAAGAACCCATGAATATTTTGCATCTTAAACGTTACTATGTATAAATTTGGTCATTTCATCCTTGTATATATTTGTTTAAAATATTTCAAAATCACTATCTTGTATTTCTTTCAATTTATAAATTCAAAAACACCAAAAACATTCATAATCATCAAAATCTTCAAAACTATTTGTTGCATTTATTTATGGCACTTGTTAATTCTTTCAAAAATAATAAAAATCAAAACAACAATATTCTTGACTCTTTCGAAACCAAAACAATATAAAGAAGAAAGAGAGAGTCAACATTCTCAAAGCTTCTCAAAAATAGTATTTATTTATATATCTTCTTACAAATGTTGCAATTATATGTTTCAAATTATTTTGGATAAATTAGCATTTATTTGGAATCCCTCACTTTCACACTCACAAAAATAAATATCTTGATTTTATCTGGCATGATTACTAATCTCTCTTATATCAAAGTCCACAAAATTCAATTAAATAAAGTTTGAGCACGAGAGAATTGATCTTGTTATTTACTTAAACCAAGCACATCTTTTCACAATAAAATGATTATATTTGTAATTTCCATGCTTTGCTACATAGTAGAAGTGGTTTCTTGAGCGAAAAGTTTCCCCTGCTATCCTATCATGCACATGGTCTAGAATCTTTGAGAATTGGCAAAAGGACAAGCTCACCCCTACCCGAGAATAAAAATCCCTTGCTCTACAGCTAATCCGAGCAAGTATCCCTAGCACAAAAAGAAAAAGCAAAGTTCAAGAAAAAAGAGAAAAAAAGAAAAATGTTATTTTATATCATTACAACAATGTTTCAAGCATTATCTCAAAAATCAAGCAAAAATACAAAAGAAAGAAAAAAGAAAGCAAAAGCAAAAGCAATAAAATCCCTTTCCCTACCCTTTGAAAAGAAAAGAAGGGTTGATGAGCTTGAATCCCTGGAATTCTCAATTATTCGAAAACTATGAGGTAAGCCCCATAACAGGTGGTTTGTGCCCAATCTGCTTGGCCTTGGGTAACTCCTAGCGTGGCGATATGTCCATCACATTAGCGACCTTCTTTTGTACGAGACCTATGTCTGCTTATGGATTAGCTAGCTCTTGATAATCCGACTTACATAGTAGTCTAGTATGGTTATATGCATCTACATCATGGTTAATGAACACTTATTTGGTTCATTCAAATCACTTGTATCATAGTACCTTGCTCAAAACTGGTAAATGAACAATGCAATTGCACACACATTTGTATTTGAGAGATTTTGTGTATCATTATGATAAATCAAGATTGGAAATGAATTCACATATGCACATGGGATTCCTTATAAATCTAACTTTTGTCTTTAAGATACTTTGAAATATTTTTTGCAAATTGTTTGGAATAATTCATTTTCTTCTTTAAAGTATAGTTGTTTAGTATAAAGACAACTACATACATAATCACAAAAATCAAAAATTTCTTTCAAAACCATACAATAAAAAAAAAATATATATATATATATATATATTATTGACTTTCACGACGATGGTATAGTTCTAAAACCAAAATTGGAATTTTATGCCTAGCGCAAGTCTTCCTCTTCATATTTTCTGTTTATTAAAAATCAATCATGCAATAAAACTATCTCTTTTTGGATTTCGCGATGATGGTATAAGTCTATACCTACATATTCTATGCCTAGCGCAAACCATTGTAACAATTTTTATTCCCCATTTATTTAAAAATCATGAAAACCATATGACTTAAATCATTATGTTATACAATTATGTTTTCAAAACAGAGCATGCACATTATCACTATTTCATGTCATTATGTCAACCTTCAATTTTGCAATGATGGTATAATTCCTAGGGAATTATCCAAAAATTTTATCACACTTAGGAATTTATGCCTAGCAAAAATCATTTTAACATTATTTCATGCATACTATTTTTATGAAAATCTGAAAACAAACCATCATCATCATCATTTGCACCATTGCACCAAAGTCTTAAGACAGTCTCTTAAGCACTCTTTTACTTTTTAACAATATTTCTATACTGGGATTAGCTTGACGACCGAGTGAGCGGCGACTCCATGAAATGGTCTATAATAGCGACAATGTCCTTTGAAATTATTGTTAGAAGTCTCTTTTTATCTTTTATCACATTACATCACAAACAACCAATTTGTTACATCAGATTATTTCATTTAAATTCTTACAAGCATGACATTCAAACCATAATATTTCCAATGACATAATTACATGAATCATCACATCAATCAATTAAAACATTAAAAGCATCATAAAAGTACATAAGACACAAGTCATATGATCAAAAACATATCTCATCTCATATATATCAACAATATATACATCATATCAAAATTGGATTGGTATGCCACAATCTGTACCTCGGCATACTCAATCCTCTATCAAAAAATAATAAATGCTATCATATCAATCTGTACAATGTCATGCAGTAGTCTAGCCTCGAGAACCCCTCGAGCTCTCAGCCTCATCTCCTCCCCCGCCCTGAGGTGGACGAGGTGGCCCCATCGTAGTATGAGTGGTACTGCGAGTCCTAGTCGTCGATCGAGACGAAGTCCTCGATGACCCGATCCGGATCGGATCTACGATGTTAGCCGATAGTGGTAGTCTATCCTCCTCTGGCACCATCTGATAGTATAATGTCTGGTAGAAAGTGATTTGGGCAATAGCCCGTGCCAGCTCCCCAGTGCTCGCCCCTCCGCCTCGTGCTCTGAGGCATGCAATCTCATCTCTGAGCTGTGTCACCTCAGCTCGATGTCATGCAGCCTCCTCTTGTAGGGTCTGCACCTGTGCTTGGAGACGGATTGTCTCCGCTCGAAGAGTCATTGTCTCGCTACTCTCCCTAGTGTCGACACCCTTGCCCTTATCGGGCGATGGTGGCCTCTCTCTCTATGGAGAAGGGGGTCTCTCCGCCCTCCTCTCCCGCTGTCGTGGCCTCTCCTATGCCTGTGGCCTCCTCTGCTCTCTCTCTTCATGACCCTGGGCCACCTCCATAGCCACTGGCATCGCCTCCCTATCCGATGCACAACTGCATGAATCGGACCCTAAGCCCTCATCATCCGAGGAGGGCGGATGCCTACGTACCAGGCATCGTAGCCATCGGCTACCCCTACGTCGTCCCCATCCACTGGCTGAATGGGGGCATCGTCCGAGTCTTGACTCTAGAAGCGCTGCATATCTAGAGCCCCGCTCACTGTGGTGTTATCCCGGATAGTCCAGGAAAACTCGTAATCCCTGAGAGATGGGATCCCCTACTGTAGACCGAACTATCACAAAACTCGGTCGTAGCGGTGGAGCTCCACCTCTCCCCTCTCCATCCTTAGCCAGCAGACTCGCCTGATGCGAGCCAGCTCCTGTCCATCCTCGGCCCACCCTGGGTGCTCTCGCCATGGCCTCCAGGTGATCTGGTCTGGGACAAGGTCATCCAGCAGTCTCTGGGACATCGGTAGGTCAATCCGCCACTGTGACCCTCTCCGGAGCCACCAGTAGAAAACTCGGGGCCTCTCCCCGTCAATCCCTATCAAAGGAAGCCCTATCGGCCTCCGCACTGCAATGTGCTCCCAGCACCAAACTTGTAGAAGCGATGTCATCACCAGACATCGGCCGCCCTTGTACACGACCCCATGCAGGATCCTGTACAGTCGACATAGAACAAAACTGCCCCAAGAGAATCTGTAGCCATGGTCTCGCATGTCGCAGATCACATCTGCTAGCACCCATGGTACCCTACACCCGCTCTGGTGGCACAGCAGAAGTCCACCAACTACTCCGGCCAAAACTTGTGTGAGTCTAGATGCCCCAGGCATCTGTAGCGCCTCGATGTTAACTCCGCCCTTCTCCAGGGCGAAGCTCGGGTCACCACACAACCGCATCATAGCATGGCCCTGATTGGCCGTAGGAGTGATCAACCGTCCTTGTATGGGGATTCTCAGAATCCTCCATACATCCTCCAATGTGGGAGTCATCTCCCCTATCGGTAGCCAAAATAAGAAGAACCTGGATACCACCTCTCTGCTAGGGCTGTCAGTAGCCCCATGTCTGTAGACACTTGTGGCATTTTTGCCACATGTTGTAAGCCGACTTGTGCCAGCTGATCCCGCTCTACCTATGTTAGAGCGGCCAAGTCATCTCTCAACCCCCCGTACTTCCATTCTCTGCTCTTTAGCAAACCTCTCTGCAACATAAACAACAATAAAAAACAAATCATTAATAAAAACTCAAGTGATTAATAATGCAAGTTAAAATAAGTTCAATTTTACAAATGATGATATCGTCCACTATTGGACGATATCGTCCCCCATTTGAGCATAATCGTCTCCGATTTTGCAAGCCGAAATCGTCCCTAATTTGATGAAATCGTCCCCCTTTCGTCGATTTCGCCCTTAGACGAAATCGGCGAACTTGAGACGATTTCGTCGAAATCGAGACGATTTCGTCCCGACGACGGCCCAAAAATGGCCGCGATGCTCAAAAATTGATCAAAATTCACCTAACAAGCATGTAAATTCAAATTCAAGCATTCTAAGCTAAGTTTAGACTCTTACCCGATAGCCCCGTCCGGACCTCTGTCGATCTGTGCGTTGTCTCCACCATTTTTGCTTGCAGAGCTCTAAAAACCAGAAAAATGAACAGTAAAAATGAATTAGGGTTTTACCCTATTTTTCTTAATTTTATTCAAAAATAATTAAAAACAATTTTGCTTTTCCGTGTTTTTACCTCAAACGTTCGATTTGGGTAAAAACACGGAGGGGGCACCATAGTAAGTTGTCGTACGATTCGACCAAGAATCGTCGCCTAAAAATGGGAATAATTTTTGCTTTCTCGTAGATCGAGAAGAACTCATCTTTAACGCATTTTCTTCGAAAAATTCGCTAAAGAGGGGGCAAAATGTAGCACCCTAAAATTGGCGCAGTAAAACCTTAATAATTACATTTACTCTAGTAAATAATTCAAATTCAAATTTTAACCTCCCAAACCGCTCGTTAACCGTCGTGTAATCCGTTTCCTCCTTTCCCGTGCCATTTTTAGAGGTTGTTTTGACCGTTTGACGATATCGTCGTCGATCAGACGATATCGCCTCAGATCGGACGATTTCGTCTAGGCTAGGACGTCCAGACGATCTTGTCCCAAAACTAATTTTGCACAATTAGCTTCTGTTCCAACGACGTCTCTAATCCGGGCAGAAGCGTGTCTGCATCGTTAGAGACCCTTCCCCGTTGGAGATCTCCCAAATAGGGATGATCTCCAACCTCCTAACCTCCCTCCTAAGCTTATTTAATCCTAAGCCCTCCCCTTAGCACCCCCTGGCTGAAATTCTCTATAAATTGACTTCACACGCATTAAGACATCCTAAATTGTTATTTGCATTAGTTCTATTCAAATTTTGTTGCAGGTACCTTAGTGTTTTTCAGCCGGAGCAAGCTTACATCGTCGCAGACGATCCTGTTCAGATCGGAGGCGATCCTGTCGAATCAGAGACGATTTCGTACCAATGCGAGACGATTTCGACTGCAGTCAACATTGAGGCAATCAGTGCCCAAAGTTTGCATTTTCCTCTCTTCAATCTGTTGTTTTGTTCTGCAATTAGCTAGTTTATTTATTATTTTATGTTATCTTGCATCTTGGAGTTCACCCATCTAGATCAAATGCATAATTAAGTCATCAATTGTCATTAAATCAGTATGATGCATTCATGTTTCTGTTCATAATTTTCAGTTTGATATTGTTATTGTCATTTTACATTATTTCCCTCTGTTAGCATAGTTGTATTTTCTGTGTTTTGCACCTATTTCTCTGTTTGCAGGTCTCTGACGAATTCGTCTGATGAATTCGTCAGATCTCAGACGATCTTGTCGATAAGCACTGTCAAATCGAGGCGATCTGATTGCTTCAAGAATCAGAATCTTCATCGGACATCCGGATCGGGTATGACTTTTAATCTTGCTTAAAATCTCTCTATTTTTTGTCTTAATTCTATTTTTTGTATTCATTTAATCTGCATCTTCATATAGAATAACTTAGACGCATTTTGGCCAAACCTAGGACATGGATGTTTAAGGATAAAATTGAACACATAAAACACATTCCCAACCTAGGCGTGGAAACTGCCATTAAATGTTTCCTGGTGAACCCACCATCCGTCGAAAAATCACCATAATACACCTCCCTTGAGAGGCGGGACCTTCGCAAGGCCTCTCAGTCCGAGGTACCGCGCCATCCTTTTCCCATCCTCCTTTCGGGCACGGATCCTATAGCCTGAAGGTAGGGGTGTGAAAAATTTGGAGCGATACAGAACTACTATGGAAAACATCAGTTAGGCTAAAAAAAAAACATACACGTTGATGAGAAAACTACGGATCTCTCTTGGACCAAGCCTATTCAAGGATATTGGAAGCTCAATTTTGATGATGCCAACAAGGGTAACCTTAGCCCAATAGCTTATGGTTGGATCTTGTAGAATGATCATGGCTCTCCCATTGCCCTTGGAGCTGGGTACATTGGCTTGAACATCAACAACCTTGCTGAAGCAGAAGCTGTTGTGAGGGGTATCTTAGGCTCTCTTCGTATGCATCCCTAGTACTTTGTGTGGAAGGAGACTCACAAATTATCTTTAATGCTCTAAAGAAAAGGAAAATTCAAGATTGGGTGTTGGCCATCAAAACTGAGGAAGAGTGCACTTGACAAACTTCAGCTGGTTGACTTCCACGATGTAAAACATTTGACCAACAAGTCGGCCGACTAGTTGGCCAGCTGGGCCCTTGACAACAAATTTCAAGTAGAACAAATTATCCTTGGAGATGAGATAAAGCAAAGAAATGACTTGAGAAAAATACTAGAGCTGGTATAAAATGATGTGCCTTACATGTAGCATATGTAACAATGACAAGTGTAGTACATGTAACATATACAATCTACTTAATTTAGCATTTATTATGTAACAAAGTCTTACGCTCTGCATTTTTGAGTATAAATTAAAGGTTTTTTTAAATTACCAAAAAAAAAGAATGAAGCAATAGTGTAAACATAACAATCATATCCTTACCCTACTTTTCTACAAGAGTGCTTGTATACAAGCTTTTTGTTAGACTCCTTACAATGGGACCTTTGAAGTTCAATGCAGACATGAAAGTATACAGTGAATATTTAGGGCAGAAAACAGAGGTCTGTATTGATTTCACTACACCAAAGTTTCTAAAATCAATAAGATCACTAAGAATCTTTAAATCTCCTTTGAATATCTTATACAGTGAATATTTAGGGCAGAAAACAGAGGTCTGTATTGATTTCACTACACCAAAGTTTCTAAAATCAATAAGATCACTAAGAATCTTTAAATCTCCTTTGAATATCTTATATAGAAGGGGTTATTGCAAGTTCATTTTTTCTTTTAACTCTCTTTACAGTGGCAGAATTTTGGGATTGCTGTTTTGGATCTAAGAATAATGCTGCCCAAAGATTGCATTCCTATTCCAAACCCATCCACATTCCCTCTTTTAAATGTTTTCTGAAAAAGGAAATTGAAACCCTATAATATCAAACTTCAATGATATCAACTCTGTTAGCTGTGGAACCATCATGGGCATCGCAAGCTCTGCATGCTAACCTGCCTTCTCCTTTGCAAGCTTTACACAAGGAAACCTCCTTTGACCTTCTACTGTCACCCACCAACTCATCTCTCTGCAGCCAACCCATGCTCCATCTCACCCTGTCCTGCCACTCAATATCATGCCAAACCTTTCATCCAAGGAAAATGTTGGTGTGGCTAATATTTGCTTATTGGATTTGTATTAAAAAAATATGCCTAACAATGCTGTGTATGATGTCTAAAACCTCAATATGTGGACTATATGCGTAACATAGTTTACAGCCGTTTTGCAAATAAAATGCACAAGGACCCCTGAATTCAGCAATTCACTTTCCTTGTCACTGGGGAAAGATTAAGAGGAGCACCTTAAGGTTTTTAGCATTGATCCAGAAATGGGTGTTTTTATCACAGGTTGCCACCATCTCCAAGAACCAATCCTTGGCTAATCCCTTCTGTTTTGATTGTACTATGAAATGCCTCCATCCAAAGGTGGTCTCCATGGCTGTCCATTTGGAACCTAAAAGCATAGAAATATACACCATCATCAACTATCATGAACATCCTACAAAAGGCTTGAAAAACATTACATTGCAAAAGTGGGTTCTTCACTTGTTAAGTTGACTTCCATACATCACACTGAAAATTATACTTTTGGTCATCTGATTCCTTCAATCAGACACTATTTTCATTTTCTCATAAGGATTCATGTGAGTTTTGAATGAATGCATACCTACAATTCTATCGAGTGAAACAGGATTCCTTTTCTGATAACCTCCTCTTCCAAGTTTTCCCTTCCCATCACATTTATCACATACAAGCTTGCCTCTGCCTGAAATCCATGGAAAAGAGTCTAAAGTTTAATGACAAAAACTGAGATAATCCATTCAGAACTCAAGTCTCCACAGTTGTTCTTCATTACCCACCAAAAAAAAATATAAAAAGAAAAAAAAAAAACACTTAGAAATCAGAGCCCACATAACAAAATGGATCTCACCTTTACAAATTCTACAAGGAAGCTGAGGATATATAACATCCAGTGACTTTACAAACGACCCTTTTCCTGCTCTGTTTTCTATCGAAGATCTCACGTTGGACATGCCCACATGCTTCTTGCATTGCTTAGATGTAGGTAAAACATTTCTATTTGAATTGTACCTAAAATAAAATGGAAACAAGGTATGTTTTGTATGATGGATCCATGACAATGAAGCCATAGTGTCTGCTCATTGCGGCCTGCTGCTAATATTTCAGTTTCGATGTTAGCTTTGTTGTGATGCAGGTCCATTAAAAAAAATATGTGGCTAAGATGACTTTTCCGTGTGAGGTTACTGATGAGCCTCGTCACAGACTAATCAAAGGACCTCACGGATAAAATATTACTAATCGTATCTAAAGGTGGGGCCTCATAATATTTTCTTATATAGGTCACGAGGTCGTTCTGGATAGAATGGAAGATGAGGTCTTTTTAAAATGGTGAGTAAAGGTAGCAGTTCTGTGGTTTGAATTTTGTCTTTGTGATCAATTTTTTGTGACCAACTTTTTAATGTAATGGGTGAAAAAAAAAGTTGAGTCAACAATAAAATTTTTGAGTCTCAATAAAAGTGTAAATTTAATAAAATATAAATAGAGTTTTACATTAAGAATTAAAATTTAGTTGAATAAATATATATTAAATAAATAATATTTTTTAGAAAGTTATTTTATATGATGTAATTTTTTTTTGATGAAAAAGCCATTATATTAATAAAATAATGTCTAATCATACAAAAAAATGGTGGGTGGGATTAGCACACCCCGTAAACCAACACACTAACCACCGTGGTTAGGAGTACACAAGAGTGTCAGAAACAATCCACAAAAAGCCAGATAACAACCACCAAAACAATGTCAAATATGCATTCAGAAAGAAAGGAGCCGAGAAATCACTACCAAGTGGAAGGCCTGAAGTTTTCCTCCATAAGGTCATAAGTCCATCCAACGGTTGAAGAAGCCGGAGCCCCCAACCATCAGCAGTAGTACCACTAACAGTACAAGTCTATGCATTTGGTACAATTTCACCCCAACCAGGGGCATCATCTTGCTCAGGAGGTCGAACATCCCAACCAGAGGTCGGGCGAGATGGGCCTCCAACTCCAGATTCTCCACATTTGCGCTGTAGGGGGGTTGGGACCAGTGTCTGGTAGCAGAGGGTTGTGGCCGATGACGGGTCCCCGGTGAGTCGACAACCGAGACTTGGAAGGGGAAGTAAGAGGCACACGACTCATAGCGCAGGGCGCATTCCCTCAATGATCCATGAGGGTACGTAAGTACTGCAGCTCCACATGTACTTTTTCAACTTGTACTTGAATCTGTAACCAACAATCAAAGAATATAGCATATTTATCAGCAACAGAGAAGACACGCCCGACATCTTGCTGAGAAAAAATAGCTCTATTTTGGGACTTCCAAAGATAAAATAGGGTACCAATTCTAAAAATATTCCAAACAACACCCAAGTTGAAGGAAAAAGCAATAGGGTCACCCAAAATAGCATGCACCCAGGTAAAATCCTCTTGCATAAAAGGTCTAAAAATTTCAAGAAGCCACTCCCAGGCCGATTGAGCCCGATCACAAAACCAAAAAACATGTAGTAAATCTTCCACTTGTCCGCAAATCGGGAAAATGGGATTATGAACACCCAGATGCTTGAGCCTATTGCCAACAGGCAACCCCTGGTGCAAGAGGCTCCAAGCAAAAAAACTTTGTTTAGGTTCAATATAAGTAGCCCAAGCAATTCGAAACCTCTTATTCCATCGGGAGGGAAGAGAGACTAAGTCCCATCTCATAGTGAGCTTATCAACCATTGGAACTTGTGGGGTGAGCCATTTGTAACCTAGATGAGCTTTATATTGCAAAACAGGAAGCTCCCCAGGCCAACACCAATCTGACCACCAGGGTTTTTGAAAATGCTTATGCAGTTTGCACCAAATAGAAAATGGAATACTATCAATAACCACCTCATAAGTATCTCTATCACTAGGATTTAAATTGTGAATTTGATGAAAACTTTCCCAGGGTATCCAACTCCTGGTATGTCGGGAGAAGAAATAAAAAATGGAAGCAATACCACGCTTATAGAACCTCTGCGCTCTGACCCACTGCACTAGAGCCAGGGGAGAGCCCTGCCAAGTGATAACAGGAGACCACCAAATATTCATGGAAGGCAAAGAGGCACCTGCTTTGCGGAAACTCCCTTTCCAACTGAGCCAGGGTTTGAAGGCCTCCCAGGCTTTCCAAATACTCTGAATGACAAAAGAACCTTTAACTTTAATAAGGACATGGGCAGTAAGAATGGATTGCAATCCCACCCCTTTCCAAATTTTCTTCCCCTGAAGCAAACCAGAAGAAATGCAATGCCTGACCAACACTTTCCAAGATTCATCCCCAATTAAAGATCGGGTGATCCATTTAGCACAAAGGGCAAAACCTTGTCGGTGACAATCAAACAAACCCATGCCTCCACAGTCCTTGGGCAAACAACAAATTTCCCAAGCTACCCGATGAAAACCTCGTTTGATAGAGTCTTTGGCCCACAAGAAATCTCTCAAAAGCTTATCCAACTTTTTATAACAAGATTTGGATGGAACCCAACAAGACGAATAATAGACATGGGTAGTGGCTAAAACCTTAGAACAAATCTGAAATTTTCCTGCCAGAGAAAGTTTCTTACTAGTCCAGTAAGAAAGCTTCTTGTCCACTTTCTCAATAACATACTGCCACAATTGAGCAGAGGAACCATGAAACGCAAAAGGAATTCCAAGAAATTTAAACACCTCACCCGGTTGAATCCAAGTCCATTGGAAATGATGCAACCAACATGGCAGCTGGGATTGAGATTGCCAAAAATAGGAGGTTTTTTTCCATTGAATAGAAGAACCAGAGGCTAAACAGAACACCTCTAAGCAACTAATAGCCGAGGAAAGGGATTGCTCATCTTCTCGAAGCGTTAAAAAAGAATCATCAACAAAATGACCATTGACCAACTGACGGTCAAAATTGGGGAGAGCAATACCCCTGATTAATCCTTGATCCACCTTATGGGCCAACAAATAGCCAAAAGCCTCTGCAACAAGAATGAAAAGAGATGGAGCAAGAGGGCACCCTTGTCTTACAGAACGACCAAGAGAAATTGACTGAGATTGACTATTATTCAAAGTAAGAACAACTGAAGCATCTTGAAATAACATAAGAACGGTGCTCACAAACATTGGCCCAAAGCCCAAAGCCTGAAGCATGGCAGTGATGAAGTACCACTCCATCTTATCATAGGCTTTCTCAAAGTCAATCTTAATGAATAAAGCATCTTGTTCAGAATTTCTTGCCCACTCCATACCTTCCCAAACAACAAGAACATTATCAAGAATGTATCTTCCCTGAACAAAGCCAGTTTGTTCAGGTCTGACAATCAAAGGCAGGAGAGATTTAAGCTTAAGCGCAAGGGCTTTGGCAATAATCTTATAGCTCACATTAAGCAGGGTGATCGACCTCCAATTAGTGATGAGCTCAGGGTCTCCAAACTTAGGAATAAATTTAACATTGCCTTTGTTAATAATGGAACCCAGTGAACCACATTGCAGGGCTTCAAGATACACTTTGTGGAGATCAGAACCAAGCATATCCCAGAATTCTTTGTAGAATTCACATGGGAAGCCATCAAGACCAGGTGCCTTATCATTGGCCATGAGTGACAAGGCATTTTTCAGATCTTCCAGAGAAAGAGGAGTGTCACAGAATATCATTTGCTCAGGAGAAAGCTTGTTGGGGACAACAACGGTACAATCAGCAAGAGCTTGCCTTCTAGCATCATCAAGGGGTTGAGAAGCAAAAACACCTTGATAATGTGAAACAAAGGCTTTGACAATGTTCGGAAGGTCTGTGAATCTCTGCCCATCAACTTGAATGGCTTGAAACTGGGAATACTGGGCAGGAGGTCTGAGGCGTTGAAAAAAATCTTTGGTCACTCTGTCCCCCACTTTGAGCCAATGCATTCGAGCACGTAATTGAGCACCCTTGGCTTCATACAAATAAATTTTTTTAGCTCATGCCGAATGGAAGAAACTTGGGATTGAGCAAGAGAGCTGAAAGGAGAGGCTTCAAGCCTGAGATAGGCTTTGGATAGCTCACTCTGCAAGGTAGACTTAGCCTATTTCCGCCACTTTGCAACTTCAACACCCAGAGTTCGCAGCACCTTAGTGGTTCGTTGAATGGCAGCATTCCACCACTCAATCCTTCCAGAAAGACCATCAGGTCTAGGAATCAAATTCCAAATGCGACATATATGAGCTTTCATGCTAAAGCTATGCAAAAAAGAAACATTCAGGTAAAACTGTGAAGAATGCACTCTGGGTTGAAAGTTTAACTTTGCCACCGAGAATAAAATAGGTGAATGATCAGACAGTGTAGTACCAGGGAAAGTCAACACATACGACGAAGAAGGCAAAAGACGAGAGAACTGAAAGTTGTCACACTCAAAAATCATGGCTCTGTCCAATATTTCCAAAACCCTGGCAGAAGTAGCCTAGAAATTGGACCAGGTGTACCAAAGAGCCTGAGGGAAGTCAGAAGGTGAGAAGCGAGAATTAGGGTCATAAAGGCGAAGCTTGTTTTTCATAAAAAACCAAGCTTCCCTTTCACCTAAGCACCATCGCATCGGGGCATGATTGACCTTGTCAGAAGCTTTCTCCACCATATTAAAATCTCCACAGAGCACCCAAGTGGCAAATGGCAGATTCATGGCAAGCCATCTCCACAACTCACATCGATCAGAAGCGATGTTCGAGGCATACACATTAACCACCCCAAACGGTTTTTCGTAGATCTCGAGCAAAATCTAGATAGCTTGATTGGATGGGTCAACACCCTAGGTCACAACATTCTTCTATAATCGAGGCGCAAGGATAGTGATGACTCCCCCTTTTCTCGGGGAATGCTTCATGGTAAAAGAGGCACTTCGTGGCCACAAAAAGTCACATGCATATGAATATTTGTTATAACAAACTACATTTTTTTTCTAGTAAAAAGGATTAATAAATTAAATTAGTTGAAAATCAAATTATATATTTTGCCTTTCTAGGGTTAAAGGCTCTTAAACTAAGTTTTAATAGAGGATGTGGGACTATTCTCTATCACATATTATCTACTTCTACTATCTATACAAAAAAAGAGATTATGTAAATCAAGGATGTATAAATCTAGAAACAACAAGCAGTATTATCATCAATGGTAAGAATGGAAAAAAGAGCTTTGCTTGGTCTGTTCATCATTTGGGAGGATATCCATAGCAAGTGAAGTATTCTCGATCAAGAGTCCAATTAGCCATCACATATGCCACCATGTTCTAATCTCTAAAGATGTGTATGAATTCCACTGTCTCAAAGCATTGTTGGGTCATTTGTATTTTCTCAAGTATTCTCTTTATTCTCTAATATGTATTTTTTGTCTTGCTTGGTCATTTTAAGTGGTTAATCATAATTTGAGAGTCTAGTGCCACCTGAATTTTCCTCCACCCCACCTTTAGAGCCTCTTGTAATCCCCTTAAGATGGCATATCCCTTTGCTAGGTTATTAGATAAGATACCGAGGTAATTTGTGAAGATAAAAACAAGGGTTCCATTCAAGATGTAGCCTATTCCCCCATACTCACTCTTCCTAGATTTTCCCTTGAGGCTATAGGCTCCATACATATTAATCTTACCTAGTCTCTCTGAAGGAGGTTTTCATTTCCTAATTCTGACTACTTGGGCATGATTTGGAGTTACATTTTTTGATGTGATCACCATTGGAGACACCTATAATTTGAATACTATCTTAATCCACTTTTGGTTAGGATTTTGAGGCTATTTTAATAGGTATTGGATTGATTCCATCATATTGGTTGTGATCCTTTGCAAAACAAAGTGGTTGTATTTGTACTCTTGGTTGAAGATACAATTATTTCTCTCCTTTCACAAATTCCATAGAAGGAGAGTTGTCCCCACCCAAAAATATTGTTGAGTGGGTTGGTCCATTTCCTCCCGTTTAGGCCACTCCCTCCAAAGTTGTTCTATAGAAGATATCTTAGACCAACAAATGCCTAGCAAAAATACCATCTGTTTCCATAGTTTGATTGTGATGGGGCATTCTATGAAAAGGTGAGATATTGTTTCCTAATTCTTCGAACATATTTCATATTTGAAAGACCTATGCATCCATCTTTTAATCAATTATTCCCCTATCAACATCCTTTTATGAAGTAGAAGCCAAATGAAGAATTTTACTTTAGGTCAAAGGTTTTATGCCCACAACTATGTGAATATATCAGTTAATAGGCTTAGGGTACTTTGGCAGAGGGCTAAGTATCCAAAGGCAACCGTATATACACTCTGATTTTTCCTGCCTCATCCAAGAGTATCCTCCTCTTGAGACCATTAGAGTGGTCTCATCTAGATGATCATATAGATTTATTTTCTCTTATCCTCTGAGATTTGGATTAGCCACTCCTCTATTGAGATCCATTACCTTCCTACCTCCCAGCTATTGCTTTAAGGCTTACAGTATTTGGTTACCTTAATCCATTTTTTTCTATGAAGATTCTCCATCAACGGTATCCAAGTCAAAAATTGAGTTTGTAGACACCCAAAATATGTCAATTTTGTGATCACCTAAAGAGATTTTATCCAATTTTGTAAAATTCCTCAAAATCCCCTTAATTACTCTAACTTCTTCTAAATCGGTCTAATTTTCTCTAAAATTCCTATTTTTTTGTCCTTTAATTCTTCCAATTTTGCAAAATTCCCCTAGATTTTCCTTTAATTCTTCTAATTCCCTCCAATTCCTCTAATTTCATCTAAATTCTTCTAATATTCTTTATCTTCTCCTAATTCTTCTTTAATTTGCCTAATTTTCCCTATTTCCTCTAATCCATCTTAATTTTCCCTAATTCCTCCTAATCTCTTTTAATTCTCCTAATTTCCCCCTACTCCCATTTAATTCTTCTAATCCATTGTTAACCTCCCTAATTCTTCTAATCCACCTTGAAATCCCCATAACCTTCCCTTCCCACCTAATCCCACAATCATACCCTCCATTAGGCCCTAATCACCCTTCTAATCCATAACCCAATCCTAAGGGGAATGCAAAAATAATTTTAAAATACCAATCAAATCCCCAAAACCCAATACAAGCCCCCTCAATCCCTAGGAAATCCCATGGGAATTCCCACCATTTAATTCCTCAACTCTCCTTCCCCTTTTCCCTCTAAAATGGATGAATTTAAAATTGCCCTTTAACCCCAAAGTCAACCTCCCTCATTAAGCCACTTGTACACTCCATCTTCCACCCTTGCATTTTAGTAATTTTAAATTATACCCACATCACCCAATGCACACTTGTCCCCATGCACATCTCACATCCCCCTAGGCCACTTTATGGTATTTGGGTGGGTGAGGATTCACCCCACCCAAAGCTAATAAATGTAGAGGGTGCACATTCCTCCATGTGGCCTCCCCAAATTTTCCTTGGGTTCCCCACATGCCACATGGATTCCACCTCACCACCACCTCACTTCCATTCCATCCCCTATCACCTTGCCCAAAACCCTATCAATACATCCTCATTTCCCTCCATTTGCATGAGCACAATTAATCATAGGAACATGCTGCCAAAATTACTCTAGCTTCTTGCATCCCTCTTGTGAAGGCTTCGAATTATCAAGTGACTATCCCCATTGGAGAGCTCAAGGCCACTACAACAATGGAGTCTTCTTGAAAAGTAGCAAGGCTTCATTTGTCAACTACTATCAACTCAGAGAACTAGATGGTTTCAAATCAACAACAGGGACTCAAAATCATCTTAGAAGACCTCACACCAAAGCTTGTAGCCCTTGAACAACTCAGAGCCTACTGTCCTGGATGGTCACACAAAGAGCCAACCATCCTGAATGGTTACATAGAGATCCAACCATACCAAACGATCACACAGAGACACCAAACCACACCAAACAGAGGCATAAATTTAGGTATAATAGGTCAAAAGGGAAAGTAAACTCCCCTTTAATTTTTTTACAATGATTTACATGTTTTTTGTAGGGTTTTGTAAGATTTATCTCAAGTTTTGTAAATAATTTTATTTTTTATGAATGTGGGACCTCACCTAGAAAGGCCCAACAAATGCTACTGACTTGTTTATTGTGGGCATGTGTGTAGGTACTTGGGGCAGCTCAAGGTCAAAGGTGATCACAAAAAACCCACCCAACAACAATCAAGTGTGACCAAAGAAAGACTTTTGAAAACAATCTAAATCATTATTTGCCAAAAATGTTCTCCACCTTAGAGACTCCATTTGTAATAACCCCAAGAGGGTTTTTATGTAACTCAAAAGTGCTTAATAATATCACATCATATTGCATTTCGTTTCATGAAAGGGTGTATTTATTTTTCATACAAAATTATTAGTGGAGGATGACCATCCCATAAATTTGTCCAAAAGTTAGCCTTCTGTCCATTATGGATAATCTAGAATAATATTTTCTTGATCATATCCTCTCATATTATGAGTCCCTTTAAGATGGGAGATCCTCTGCTAGGAAGAAAAATTGGATAAGCTCTATCAAGATTTTATTATTTGCATATTTGGCCCTCAAAATTTTAGCCCATAATTCATCAAGGGATTTTAGCAATCTCCAATATAACTTAGCCACCAATACCTTATTATTCTTGACAACTGATCTAATTCCTAGTACTCAGTACTTTTTTTGAAGGTATAAAGTATCCCATTTCACTAGTGTCCATATTCTTTCTTCCTTGAGTCCATTATAAAGGAATCTATAGCTTATTTGATCCAATTCCTTAAGAACTACCTTGGGCACAACTAGCACTAAGGAGATAAATAAGTATGGTGTTGAAGATTGTTTTTATTAGGGTAATTTGTCCTCTTGTAGAAATCCACCTATTAGTCCATTTTTCCAATTTGGCTTTTAATCTCTCTAACAACCAAGTCCATTCCTCCTTTTTTGGCCTCCCAACTATAAGTGGAATTCTTAGGTAGGTGATTGGAAGAGATGTATTCTTGTATCTCAATCTATCCAACAACATTATCTTTTACCTAGGTGAGCAATGGAAAAATATAACCTTGGAATTTTCTTCATTTATAAGTTATCCATTCGCTTTTGTAAACCGTCTTAGAATCGTTTTAAATCTAGAGGTCTCCCTTGCTGATTTTCCTAATAATGTAATGTCATCAAAAAATTATAGGTGAGTAATTGGTTTAGCTCCAGTTGTTATTATTATTCCCTCTAAAGCTATGGTTTCCCTATCCTTAACTAATGTTCTACCCAAACATTTAGTCAGTATGATGAACAAGTATCGAGATAAGAGGTCTCCTTGCATGATACCTTTGAAATTTGTAAGTAGTTGGGTAGGAGCTCCATTTACTAGAACCAAGTAGGATATTGAGAAAATGCATCCTTTGATCCATTCTACCCAATCACTCAAGAATCCAAATTGTCTCATCACCTTTAAGAGGAAGTTCCTGTCAACTATATCATATGCTTTGGATAGGTCTAACCTAATAAACATGGAGGGTATTTTCTATACCTACATAGAATGGATGGCCTCCTAAGATAAGACTATCTCATACAAGATTTGTCTTCCTTCTATAAAAGCAACTTGTTCGAGGTAAATAATTTTTTTTTTTTTTTGGTAATTATTATAGTAGATTAAAAAAGGGTTTTTATAGAGGATCCCAAAACCTTATGTACAAAATCAGCCTTGCATCATGCCTCCTGGCTTTATGTATAAGCCTATTACAGAAATCGTAACCCCTAAAAAAACCTGATTACATAAGCAATGGGCCTAGGGCATCAATCCCTTGAAACTGAACACCAAAACAGAAATCCCGCCCAACGGTAACAGTAAGCATGAAACAATCCCTCTCAGCGGGAAACAAAAAAATAAGAAAGAAAGTAGTTTTGGAGATCCCGCCCAGCGGGGAGTAGCCAAAAATCACCATTGAGAAGATCCCGCCCAGCAGGAAGCAAAGAAAAACCGTTACAATAAAATCCCGCCTCACGGGAAGCAGTCAAAACCACCACAAACAGTCCCGCCTAGCGGGAAGCAACAGGGAAATCCCGCCATTCGAGAAACCAGCAAAAAAGAAAGGATCCCGCCTCGCGGGAAAACTGGCGGATTTGGCGGATCCCGCCCTATGGAGAAACCATCCCGCCCATCGGGAAAACATTCCGTTCAGCGAGAGCCATCCTGCAGGAAGCCGACAGCCAGCACAGAGAGGATCCAGCCCATCAGGAAGTGACCAAAGAGTTGCACCACAAGGAACCCGCCTTGAGAAAACAGAAGAGGATCCCAGCAGCAGGGACCAAGGATCCCGTCCAAGCACAGAGCCCATCGAGGATTCACAAGAAAAAGGGGGAAGCTGTCCAAACCCTAAACCGTCACCTCCATCGCACCGAGAAACGCAGGGGACCAGATCCACGTGAATAACCTGCAAAAAACCCCAAGGGGAAGCCTGAGGGAAAAAGGGAAGGGATCCCCAACCAAACAAGGATCCCTGGGAAGCACCAGTCCGAAAAAACAACCAAGGAAACCCTAGCCGACCGGGAGGGGCACAGATAGTGGAGAAGGATCTCCCCCCAGGAGATCATCTGCAAACAACCACTCCCCGGGAGGGATGACCTGGGTTGAGCCAGGGACTGGGCAGGAACCAGGAGCCATGGGAGGGGGAGCAGGGGAGGGACCAGAGCCCTCCCCTCTCTCCTCATTTTTGGGGTTATTCGAGGTAAATAATTTCTTGAAGAAGAGGTTTGACCCTTTTTACCATGATCTTAGTGATAATTTTATATAGGACATTACAAAGGGTAATTGGTCAATAGCCAAAGATGTGTCCAAACTCCTGAGTTTTTAGAACCAATGCTATATATATCTTGTTCACCTCTTTGAGAACCACTTTGACTATCATCACCTCTTTTACCACTTCCAAAAGTTATTCCTTAAGGATATCCTTGAATTCTTGGTAGAATAATCCATCTGGGCTTAGAGTTTTGCCTTTTTGCATCTTGAAAACTACTTGTAGTTATTTGGCAGTAATTGGGGCAGTCAAAGTTACATTATTTTCCTCTATGATGAGAGAAGGAATCTCTTGAAGTAATTCCTATTGTACCTCATGGTTCAATGGTTCTACCTTAAAGAGTTGGGCAAAGTATTCTCTTGCTATATCTTTCCTCCCATCCGATGTATGTATTGAATCACTTGCTACTATTTTTAGGGAAAAAATGAAATTGTGCAACTGCCTTGCTAGGAGAGATTTATGGAAGAAGTTAGTCTTGCTATCTCCTTCTTAGAGCCATTGAATCCTATATTTTTGTTTCCATAGAATCTCTTCTCTTTTGTACCATTCCTCCATCTAAGCAGTAAGCCTAGCCCTTTCCTTGCTTAAGATTTTTAGTAGTGCCATCCATTTGTATTTTCTCATTTAGATCATCAAGTTTGGTTAAGATATGTCATTTATTTTCCTTTATATCACCAAAATTCTCCTAGTTCCATGTTATTAATTTGGACTTGAGGTACTTAAGCCTCCTAATACAACTGTACATCTTTATACCATGCCTGGGTTTACCCTCCTACCACCATTGTTGAACCTTATCTCGAAAACTACTATCTTGAAACCATATTAATTGGAATTTAAAAGGAGCACGATTGGGTCTGGTCTTCCACACTTCCACAAACACTCGATAATTATCTAATATTGCATTATTCAATGTTTGTGCTCTTGGAATATATCCATTGCTAAAAAATTCCACTAATAACAGAAAATTATGTAGTCTTTCTAGAATACATTTTGGACCCTGCCTTTTATTAGACCAGGTCATGATACCATTGTTTGGTTTGATATCTACTAGATGAAGAGATCTAATATGCTCTGTCATTAGGTCAGTAGTATTATCTAGAGTGTTATTTCCCTTGTATTCTCTTCGAATAAGAGGATAGTGTTGAAATATCCACCTAAAAACGACCAAGATCTGAGGAAATAATCGATAATATAATATACATTCCTCTATTGTTGTCATTTTTCATCCAAAATGATAGGAGAGTATACATTGAGACATAACCAATACTGATTATAATTTCTACTTTGGGCTAGTAAAGCTAGAATTCCCCAACTTCCCATTTTTTGGTGTATCACTATCTCTTTCAGATCCCAAAGATAAGCTACTCCTCCAAGAACTCCTTGGGAGATTAGGAATTCGACCCTACATGCATGCCAAATCATTTTGAAAAAAATTGCATCTCTTCTTCTCACACTTTTGTTTCTTGGATAAAAACCATATGTGGACGATGTTGTTGAATCATTCGTTTTACTTCATTATGGTTTATCGGGATACCCTTAATACCTCAAATATTCTAGATGATGCACTTCATCAAGCATGGAGACTAAAAATATGTTTAAGATCCTTGAACTTACCCATTACTATTTTTTTTGTACCTTATTTCCATATATGATGTTGATTAGGCTTCCCACTTGCTCTTTGGTATGTATCTAGTTTCATATTTTTAGTAGTTGACTCACTCATATTGGTTTTGGGATGGACTCCAAACCTAGCATAGGTGAGAAGACCACCATGACCCTATAAGAAGATTCCTAGGTGTCACCTCCACTATCTATTCCTTTATGAGTTCCTCCATTGGATTTGTTAGAGTCATTATCTTTCTCTTGACTTCTATTTTTCCTTTGGGATCTCTTCAACTTTTGGGGTGGGTTCTCTTGTGAGTTGCTTGGTAGATGTAGAATTGGCTTGATGTTGCAATTTATTTATTTAATTATTACTTCCTTTCTTAGGGCTTGAAGAAAATTTTCTAGGATATTTGTCTCCATGATGTTGTCCTCATCATCCATTAGGAGGTTATAAAACTTATTGGTGGATATGACTACCTACTCTTTAGATGTTTGTTTTGTTTATATGTTTTTTTTATTTAGGCAATTTAAAACCTCTAGGGATTGTTTCCTCTTGTACCTGCTCCAGGATATAATATTTACAATCCCTAGCTAGGTGACCATGTTCATAAAATATCTTGCACCTAAAGCAAATGTTCTCATAGTCCACATATTGTTCCCAAGTATCCTTCCCAAACTATAATTCTTTTCTACAAGGGCTTGTCAATGTCAATGAGAACACAAATTTTAGTATAGATAATTTGTTCGAATCGACTTGTATTGTTTGTTGTCATCATATAAGATCCTAGAGTATTGCCTGCTGCCATGAAGACAACTTGGTTTCAAATATCTGCTGGTAACCCAAAAAGCCTCACATAGACTAGGGCTACCAAGGGCATTTCCTCCTTTACCTTGAACTTGGTATGCCAAGGCTTCATGAAAAATCTTGCCTTGCCTAAAAACCAAGGATCCCATGTGAAAATTGCTCTCTACTCCCCTCATTAGCAAAAATAAATAAGAAATAACCATTAGGGTAAGTAGAAATATTTAAACCACCTCTAGTTCTCCATTGTCTAACAACCCACATATTGAAAATATGTTGGCCTGGATAAAGACCCAAAAATCAATAGATTAATCCTCTACGTTCCATAATGTTGATCCTAGTTTGTATGTTTGACATTTGAAGTTGGACTATGGGAGAGCCATCTATCGCTTTCATGCCCCCAAGGCTATATTCCTAGGGTTTGTTTTGGGCATTCTCAAAGATCTGTGAGAAGTCCTAGAGTTATTAACTACAACTATTTGTGGTTGTCCTCCTCTCAAGGCATCCCAAAAGGTCTTCTTTAGTAAAATTTCTCCAGTATCTCTTCCCACATTAGGGATCGACTTATATTACTTTCCATGATCAACAACAATGGCTCCTCCTTGATTACTTTCCAATGGTCCAAGGATATTTCCCTTTTGAAAAATTTCCACTTGTTGCAATATAATCCTAGCTTGTTGTTTTAAAGTCGGTCCTCTACCTCGTGCGTTTGTGCCCTTACTTGGGATTGGCTATTGTGAACTAAAATAAATCTTCAAATTTCTCTTACTGAAATGGGATTTGATCAATAGGTTGTATTCTTTTTTCCACATGCATGTTCTCATGATTATTTTGGTCCTTCTTGGAGTCCACTTCCTCTGGCTTATTTTGCATATTGGTCCTGTTCCCATGGAATCCTTCTTCCACCATCCAAGGATTTACTGTTTAATTATCCACTGATATCTATAAACTCTTAACCAAGTTCTTTGAAAACCCTCAACTAGGGATCTTTGTAAACCCCCCTTTGACATTTCCAACTTGCATTTAATATATTATATTATATTATAATTGTTACATTATAAATGGTATAATAGAAATCTCAATAGTGCATAGGTTTCTCCATTAATATAAGGATTTGAATTAGGTTAATTTTGGCAAACTAAATCTAATGTAACCAATATTGATAGGATTATTTTAATCTAATATAATAAATTAAAAATTCTGTATTTCAATAAATTTTTATTAAATGGTAGGAAAATCAAGTGGTTATACATATAACTTTTAGATGTTACTGGATGGTATAAATATTTATATTAATATATATAGTTTGTGAAAATATTACAACAAAAATATATATTTCAACAAATTATTAATGAATATGAAATCACATGGTTAAATATATAATCTTGTTAGTTGATACTAGATTTTATATGCACAATAACCTATTATAATATTACAACAATGTGCTTGGCTATTTTTTTTAAGTAGGGTTTTGAAAAGGTTTTCTTTCCCTTTTACATTAACTTAGTCACATTAAGTTATATAGCCTATTTGGTGTTGTCCAGTTTTGAACTTAGTGTGGATTACATCATATATTTGACCCAACCATTGAACCAGGACCCTATTGGCAAAAAATTAAATTGTTTAACTTAGTCACATTGAGCTATATAGCCTATTTGGTGTTGTCAAGAATTTAACTTAATGCAGGTTACATCATTTATTTGTTGTTGTCAAGATTTTAACTTAAATTGATTAACTTAGTCTATATAACCTATTTGATGTTGTCGAGATTTGAACTTAGTGTGGGTTACATAATTTATTTGATCCAATCATTGAACCATGACCTTGTTGGAAAAAAATAAATTAAGTTAAAACACGTGTATTTGAGAGGGGTCTCGGTCCCCTTGTATTGGAGTTTGAACTTGGGATTGGAGTTTGAACTTGGGTATCTTAGATGAAAATAAAAGACATACTATTACAGAATCCCTTACAAGACTAATTTTGAGTTTAAAATGTGGGTTTTACAAGAAGTCTTGGTTCCCTCGTATCAAGATTTGAACTTGGGTCTCATAAATGAAAACCCAAAGAACACACCACTATGGTATCCCTCATAGAATAAAATTTTAGAGTTAAGAATGCAAGTTTTTGAACGAGGTCTTGTCTCCTCGTAAATATTTATTAGAATATTTGTGTCCTAATATTAATATTACAACAAAGTATACGATATTAGATGATATATGCATATTCTAATATTAATATATAGTTTGTGAAGTCCTTCATTGTAGTGCAGTTGGTACAGTGTTTGAACCACCCCCTGTGCATCTTCAAAGTGCAGTTGGTTTCTAAGACATGGTCATGACACTAGTAAATGGGAGGTCTAGTGTTTGAACAAAACCCTATACTGTCTTTGCGAATGCAAAAAAATCTCCTATGGCTTCCATCTAGATAGTGGTATACCCAAATAGAATGACATTGTCAGCCACCTAAGAGCAGCTTTGGAGGTTTTCTTTCTACCCAAGAGTTTTGTGTCTTGGGCTTTGGCTCTTCTTTTAGAGGTTAAGATTTCAAACCAAGGTGTGTGTGGCTATGTGTTAAATTCCCTATTTATAAGCTCATATCTCTCCCTTATGAGATGTCATGGTGGGATGGGGATGCCCAAACCTGAGCATCGTTCATAGGGGTTTCTCACACCAACCAAATCCAAAAAAATATATATAGTTTGTGGAAATATTACAACAAAAAATATATTTCAACAAATTTATAATAAATAGTATGAGTTAGCGTGGTTAAATATATAATTTTATTAGTTGATACTAAATGATATTATAATGTTAATATATAGTTTATCAATGAGGCCTTTGTTCAATAGTTGAAACATATGAATGATGTAGTTGACACCAAGGTTCAAATCACAAAATAGGCATTATAGCTCAATTTGACTAATTTAATGTAAAAGACAAAGAGCAACTCTTTCAAAAACCTACCTTTATATATAATATTAAAATATTATAACAATATTAATGTTACCTAATATCGATGGAACCTTTTGTTTTTATATGAGAAAATTATATATACACACAATGTCAAATATATCTTAAACCTAATTTTATATAAATTTTAAATTATATATATATATATATTTATATACTTTTTGATAAGTTATATGTGGCTTCTATTGGAGGCCACTCCCATCAAAATACCAAAATATTACATTTTCTCTGGCATACCTTTTTATCACAATTTTTAATTTTTTTCTCTTAAATATATTCTTCAACTTCCTCAAAATGCTTTGTTTCCAAAATCAGCTCCTTAACATCATTTTGGCTAAGATATAAAATCTCATTTGGCCAATTGCCTTCTAAAATTTGAATTTCATTGGAATGAAGATCAACACCATAATTTGTTAATTTATTTGCTACCCAATTTCCTTCTCTATAAATATGCTCACACTACCAAGAGATTGCCTCTAGTAATAGATGATGAACATCAACAATAATATTATTTTTTATCAATCTTCACATCCATTTTTGTTAATAGCATTGATGATAATTTGTGAGTCTCCCTCAATTGAAATATATTTCCATCCTTTTTCTACTACAATTTTAATCCCTGTAAGAAGTGCCCTAGCCTCTGCATAGTTGCTAGTTGAAGTTCCATATGATTCTGAATAAGTGAGGAGAATTTTGCCTTCACTATTTCTAGAAACACCACCTCCACCAACTTTTCCTAGATTTCCTTTAGAAGCACCATCAAAATTAATTTTGATAAACCCAATTTTTGGACATTTTCATTTTACCATAGATCAAAGTAGATCCTTTGTTTTAATTTTGTTGTTGCAAATGAATCTTCCATGTATTTTCAAATCCTGTAGCCAGGTTATTAGCACCTCTTTTTCTATAATTGATACTTTCCATGGTAACCATATTTGTAGACATTATGCAAGAGAGGCAATAATACGGTTTCAAACTTGGGTATGATTTTGAGATTTATTTTTAAAAATTATGTTATTCCTTTCAAGCCATAAATTCTAACAAATAATGGAAAGACCAATCCTCCAAAGAATACATAATGCTTTAGATTTGAAATAATTTATCCAACATTTTATCAACTCTTTCAATATTGATGGAGCTACCCAATATAATTTTATATTTATAAAAATAACCCCAAATGATGTGAGAAAATGGACAGTGAAGAAGTAAATGGTTCGATGTTTCTAAATCCTTCTCACACAAGGCACATTTGAAGGGTCCATACTATCCTATTATTTGTAGACTCTCTCTTGTAAGAATCTTACTTTGAAATGCTAACCAAAGAAATGTTGAGGCCTTAGGGAGAGCCTCTAATGACCAAATGTTCTTCTAAGAAAAATATTTGGGAGAAGGAAATTTTTATTGTTCTAAATCCTCATATCCCAACTTGACCAAGTATCCACCATCCTTTGATAAATTCCAAACCAACTCATCCTTTCATGTAAATATTGGCAAATAAAACTCTCAAAGTATCTTTGGAAGTTCATTTGTAATTTTTTTGAGTTCCTCTCCTTTAACCAGGTTACTAAAAGAAATCCATGATTTGGAGTTTTTGCTCATAATAATATAATATTTGACCTTTGGATATTTACATGTTAGGCATGCTTGATACAATGATTTCCATTTTGAGTCAGAGATAAGAGGATAAGGTTTCAACCAATCATCAAACCAAAAATTTGCATAACTCCCCTCATTGACTAACCATATAATATGTTTCTTTATCAATTGCAAACTCTCTTATATGAAGTTCCATGTTGACGATCCTTTGGGTAGAGCAAAGCAGCAGAAACACGGAGCCAATAGAGTAGTTATGGTATTCAAGTGATGCAATGGTAGCTTGGCATCATCAAAGACCATCACTAATCAATATTTCACTTTAATGGATGGATGAACCAGATTAGAAATTGTCAAGAAAAAGGATGTTGAATATTTATCTTTAAAAAATATGAAGAACATCCAAACAATGGATATAGAAAGTTAGACTTTTTGTGAAAAATATGTAGGTATCTTGTTATAGCATCTCAATCCAGATGAAAATTGAATATATTTGTAGAATATCAAGTTTTATAGAATAGAGTTGTGATTTGTCAAGGGTAGGGGACTCGAGTACCACCTCCTTTTCTCAAGCAAAAAATAAAATTATAACACTTTGATACTATGGATGGAGTGGTGGGGGTACTTGTATCAATACCAAAACCCCAATTACATGAACAAGTTAAGATAACATACCAAGAGGTCCTTAGGTTAATTACAAGTTATAAGGTGGTTTAAACCATAACAAGGTTAACCCCAACCCATAGGTCTTACATAATTAAATAATACATTAAATTGAATACATTTGTACAATTATTTCTCATAGGCCTATACAAGATTACATCATACAATGACAAACTTGGCTAAAATATTTGCTTGCCTGACTTCTATATCCAAAAATATCTTGTCTATAACAACCTCACAATTTCTTAATACATTTTTTTAGGGTTCTTATTCATTCCCCTAATATTCCAAGATATTATTTTCATTGTTATTTTTTAATTTTATTTGTGGGTTTAGCCCCACTTCTTGTTAACACTTGTGATATTTGCTTTTGTTTTCCCATATCAATATACCTTTTGTTTATCTTTTTATATTTGTTTTTGCCTTTTGGGTCTTCATCTCTTTTTTTCATTATCAACAATACTTTCATCTTCATCAATCTCTTCAATCTTATCACATTGCTCATAGTAAGACTTATCATATTTAGGTTTACCTTGTTTTGAAGGATCTGAAGTGCAAGGAATAACCTCAAAAGCACATTCTTCTTTATATTTCCCTGGAGACCCTAAAGTGCAAGGATGCTCTTATATAGCAATTACCTTCTTATTCTGCCCTAAAAACCCTAAATTGTTATGGGTTTCCTCCAACCTCATTTTTATATTATTTTGCTCTTGAAATCATAAATTTCAAGGGATAAAATCTTCACCAATTTCAATTTTATTATCTGAAGAGGATTGTATACTACTTGAGAAAAATGAAGATGATTTACCTAGAATAAAATTGACTTTTTTTGTTGTCTTTGTTTTGGGTTTTATCTCCACATCTTCTTTTGCACCTTTAATTCCTTCTAAACTTGCCAATTGATATTGTCGACAATATTTATTTGCCTCTTATTTTGGAGTGGAATATCCTTGATCTGATCTAGCTTCTATTATTGAATGATTTCCTTGCTTCGTCTTGAAGTTTATCTCATGGCTAGAATTTTTTGTCTCTTTCTTCATAGTTTCTACTTTGCAAACTCTTGCCAGGTGTCCAATCTCAAAATAATTGTGACAACGAAATGTAATATTTTTATAATATACTAGTTGATCCCATTCTCTTGATTCAGATTTAATATTAATGGATTGTGGAAAAGGTTTTAAAATATCCATAGGAACACATATTCGAGTATATATAACATGATTTCGTTCCTTAGTTGTTGGTCCTTCCTTGATGAATTTCCCTAGGGTATTTCCAATATTTTTCAAAACATCCTTATTTATAAGCTGATATGGAAGTCCAAAAATCCTAACCCACACTAGAAGCTTCTTAATAGTTTCTATCTCAACTAATTTTTTTTGTTCCATGGTCTCAAATAAAGTGCATCTCTTCCCATAAACCATGGACCACCAACCATTATTTTATCCATAATTTTTGAACTGGAAAAGATGATGAGGAAAAAACTTTAGGAAGAAAAGTCATAGAATAATTTGAATTCAATCCCCACTTCCACTTGATCCAATTTTGAATATCCAAAAACCCTGACCATGATTTATGGAACTTACATTAGCCGTCTACTTTTAAGAACCATTATATCATGCTCAATCATCTCATCCTTGATACTTACTTATGGTGTACCATCTGCTACCTAGATCAAACTTATCATGTATTCGCTATTTCTCTAATCTCAATCTTGGGCCTTCATACTTACAACAAGGGTATTTTTATTTCTAGCTAGGGCATCCTAAATTCCAATTAGGGATTTCAAAAATGAATTTCCTTCCATAATAGCTAATGGGGCTTGCTCTTGGCTTGCACTCTCTATTGGTTTGCATTCCCTCTCTGCTTGCACTCGATCTTGCTCCCAAATTGCCCTCTCTCTTGCATTACACTTGCTTCTGGATTGCATTTCCTCTTGGCTCACAATTGCCCGTGTCTCTTCTTTTTCTTGGTGTTTCTTGAATTAAATATTTTTTTGGAAATAATGTTCCATGCATTCGTGGTAAGGGTTTGAAGCATTGATGCACTATCGATGAAATTACCACTCTTTTGCTATGATTGAATCCTGACTTGCACTCCCTCTTTGTTTACACTTCCTTGTGGTTCACACTCTTTCCTACATCACACTCTCTCCTGCCTCATACTCACTACCAACTTGCACTCCCTCTTGGCCCAAAATTGCCCTTGTCTCTTCTATTTCTCGATATTCCTTTGCTTCAATAATATTTTGGAAACAATGTTCCACACATTCATGGTAAGGGTTTGAAGCATTGTGCACTCCAAAAGAACTTATCACTTTTCTACCATGACTAAATCTCAACATGCACTTCATATTGGTTCACACTCCTCTGATCTCATTGGCTATGGGCTTGCACACTTACTTCCAACTCGCACTCGCACTTGTTGCTACACTTACTCCCAGCTTGCGCTTGCACTCACTTTTGGCTGCACTTACTTGCACTCACTTTCAGCTACACTTACTCACACTTGTTCCTACACTTACTTGCGCTCACACTTGTTGTTGCACTTACTTCTAGCTTACACTTGTACTTGCTACTGCACTTACTCCTACTTCATGCTCGCACTCACTACTACAATTACTCCTAGATCATGCTTGCAATCGATGCTACCAACTAGTAAAACATTATTATTACTTATAAAATAATAAAAATGTATTCAATTAACATTATATTTGATATCATTTTGGATCTATCACCAATCTACTTTATCGCCTATCAATTTGATTTATATTTTGTCAATATTCTAACTTTTGTATCCCTATCTAAATTTTGAGTATTGATTTGATAATCAAGAAGGAAATAACACCTTGTGAACTTTGGTAGTGGATATATTTCTATAAAACTAAGAAAGATAAAATCACATGTTGCTTTATAGTGTGAGTTGATTGTTTAAGTCTATGCATGAGTGGAACCTAGCATGGTCACTGGTCCATCAATTACCACTATTAAATATCTCATATCTTAGATTATGGTAGGACCATATTGAGCTAGTGCTAGGGAAATTGGTGTATCTCAACAAGTATTAGATTGAATAAAAGCTTGCACTTCTAATGTGAGTCTTCCTATAGCTATATTTAATACAAAGAAGAAGTCCAAGATAAGTAGCCTCAAGGTACTTTATAAGGACTTCTAAGAAAATATTAGCATGGAAAAATGTACCCACCCCCACACATAATTTAGGTAGAAGCCAAGTATGGACTTGCCTTCATCCATCAAAGTGCTTCCTATTTATATACTAGAGTATGGGTATTTAGGTTGGGAAAATTCATGGTACTTCAAGTGTGGGATTGCCCAAAATTAATGTATGACTTGTCAAAATTTAAAATATTTTCTAGAAAAAAATAGAAGTGATCCATCCACTCAAATATTATACAGGAAGTGTAGGAAAGGACAAAAGAGAAACATATATGGTGGTACCTTGAAGGAACCATAAGTATCACTATATTATCCATATAATCAAAACACTTTAATAATTTAATGAGTGATGGGAGGTATTTACACTAACACTAGAACCCGAAATACATAAATGAACTTGACCTTAAGCCAACATAACAACAAAAGGCTTTAAGGTTAATTACAAGTTTATAAGGTGGCCTTAACCATAACAAGATTAACAATAGCCCATAGAGATTATATAATAAAATACTACAATAAATTCAATTCATTATACAATGAATACTCTTAGGACTCAAATATTACATCATAAAATTTTTGGCCTTGACCATGAATTAGATAACACTTTTAACACCCCCTCATAATTTGAATTGAGGAGCCAAAGAGAGAGGACATTAGTGAAAATAATATCTCCTCATAATGGATGTTATTGTAAGCCTCTGCATTTTGAGATAGAATTGTCTAAATCCCCCTCATCATCTGATATCCATTGCTATAAAAAGTTCTTCCTACACAAGAGTTTCCTTAGGATGGACTATAATTATTGCTACCATTATTAGATGCTCTTATATGCATCCAAAAATAATTTTTCTAGGGCTTGAAATGAAGAAGAGAAGTGGAGATCACCATCTCCTCTAGAGATAAGTTCCTTCAATATTCCATAGTCACATAAGGTAAGACTTGAAGGTATAAATTTTCCTCTTGCAATATACATCACCCAATTTGAAGACTTCCACTTGCCCTTGGGCTACTTGATTTCAGTCATCAGAAGTGGCTTTGCATGAACCTACTTAAAAGAAGAGCTATAATGAACTTTCAAAAGTACCTAGACAACAAATAGAAGGAAGAGATCATGAATTATTAGATCTGTATGAGTAATCTAAATAAATTTCTTGAAGAAGGAATAATGATTGACTAAAGCACATCCTAAATCATTTTCTTGTAATCCTTAAAAAGACTTCAAATATATTGTAACTATCATAAATCCAACTATTTCTATCAAAAAATTAGGTAAAATATTTTGAGTACATAGAATATGATGAAATTATCCTTTCAAAATAAGGCAATAGAATTTGAGAATTATTTTGCACAATTTGTCCCCTAATATTGGAATAAGTCCATAAAATAATGTTGGTAATAGCTCAAAAAATTATGTGATTTAAAAATAATAGACTCAAAACACTTTTGTATGTTCGCTGAAATCATATTCTAGAGATGTTGTCTATACTTGGGATGGCATGAGCTCTATTGTTGTCGATTACTTTTCCAATATTTTTGTTGCTACTCCTCTTGACTCAACTTCTCAAAAAAATGTTCTTCAAGCAATCCCTTCTCTTATCACTTATGAGGAGAAATCTATTTTGACTGCTCCTATTACTATCAATGAGCTTCAACATGTAGTTTTTAAAATACAAAAAGGGAAAACCCTAGGTCCTGATGGTTTTCCCATTGAGTTCTACCAAGAGTTCTGGGATATCCTTCATGCTGATTTATTAGAGGTGGTGGAAGAAGCCAGGAAAGCCAAATAAATTTTGAAGGTTATCAATAAAACTTATATTACTCTTGTTCCAAAAGCTCAAGAGGTTGATCACATCTAAGCTTTTAGACCTATTGCTTTATGTAATGTTCTCCTCAAAATCATTACTAAGATCATGGCATAAAGGTTGAAGCCTCTTTTGCATAAGATTATTTCCCTTGAGCAAGGGGGTTATGTGGAAGGGCTTCAAATAGTAGATGAGATAGTTCTTGCTTAGGAAGCCATCCATTCCATGGATGTGCAAAAATATCCTTCCATGTTCATTTAGTTAGACTTTCCCAAAGCTTATGATAGAGTGGATTGGAACTTCCTTATCAAAGTTTTGAGGCAATTTGGTTTCTCTAAGGATTGTATGGATTGGATTATGCAATGTATCTCTTCAGTTTCATACTTAGTTCTTATCAATGGTAGACCTTCTCAGTCGTTCCTAGCTTCCAGAGGTATTAGGCAAGGTGACCCACTTTCCCCTTATTTATTCATCATTATTGTTGAATGCTTGGGTAGGACTATAACCAAAAAGAGGAAAAAAAACCCTTGAGGGAGTTACCATTGCTCATGGAGCTAGACGTATATCTCATATTCAATTTTTTGATGACTCTACTATTTTAGGTAAAGCTACAGTTAAGGAAGCTTCTAATATTAAGCAAATCATTAGCTGTTTTTCTAAGGCTACTGGGTAGTTAATCAATGAAGAAAAATATAAAGTTATTTTATTTCATTGCTCTACCAGACAGGAATCCATGATCTTGGATAAATTAATATATAATAAGTCCTCCCTTACGATCACTTATTTAGGTATTCCCATTATTATTCAAAGCCAAAAAAAAATATTGGAATTGGTTGTTGGACAAAGTCAAGAAGAAAATTGGAAAGTGGACCAACAAGTGGCTTTATTTTGGGGGTAGAATCACCTTGGTAAAATCAGTCCTTCAAGCTATTCCTATTTATGTTTCTTTCGTGTTGAATATCCCAAAGGTTGTTCAAGAACTAGATCAAATCAGTCATTGATTCCTCTAGAGTGGTACTAAGGAGAAAAGAAAATGAGCCTTGGTGAAATGGGACACTTTATGTCTTCCTAAGAACGAAGGAAGGTTAGAATTTTGGTCTTCTATTAATAAAAACAAAGCTTTAGCTGCTAAATTATATTGGAGGATGTTGCATAACCCCAATGCTCTTTGGGCGAATAATATCTGTGCTAAATATGTTAAGAAAACAAGTCTTGAAGACCTTGTTTGCTATCATATTCCTACCAAAGGTTCTTCTATTTTAGCAATTCTTAAGACTGGTGAAGATTTGATAAAGAAAAAATTATTTTGTATCATTCATAATGGTCAACAGGTAAATTTTTGGACAAATTCTTGGGATGGTCACAAGCATTTGATAATTCAGTTTCTCGATTGGAGGCCTTGGACGGAGGAGCTTCACCGAGCTAACTGGATAAAGGTGGCTAATTAATTTCAGTACCATACTGGTAATTCAAAGGTATTCAAATCCCAGAAAGGTAAAGATAAGATATCCAAGGCATCCTTCATATGAGGTCTCTCTCTTGGTCCCATGAAAAATATTATTTTGGATGGAACAACACTACTAAGGGTGAGTATTCAGTTGCTCAAGTTTATTTAACCTTATGCCATAATAATCCCAACCAATATTCTGATATTTTTTCTCAGTTGTGGGCTCAAAAGCTCTGACATAAGGTGAGGTTATTTATTTGGATTTTATTGCATCATAGGGTGCTTACTGGTGAGCAACTTATGAAGCATGGTTTTCATGGCCCTTTTAGATGTGAAATGTGTGGAGAGAATGTATAAACTCTCAAACATATTTTTATTGAGTGTAATTTAGCCTTTGAGCTATGGAGGAGAATGACCACTTTACTTGGCTTACAGTGGTCCAATTTTTTAACATTTGAACAACTTTCGAGGGATTGGCCTAAACAAGAGGCTGTTGATCATTTTATTAGGCAGTTAGTTTGTATGGGTTCTACCATTCTTCTTTGGAATATCTGGAATGAAAGGAACAATAAATTTTTTAATCAAGATAGGAAGTATATTCACTATATTTGGCAAAAGACCATAGCCAACTTAGTTGAAGCAGTCCATCATCTCCTTAATCACCTCCAAAAATTCCACCACAGATGGGATCAAGTGATGCAAAGATTGAATATTAAATATTCTAAGGGCAACCAACTTAAAGGGAATGTAAGTATTTGTAATATGGATAGGAATAGAAGTTGGCAACCTCCTCCTAAGAATTTTTGTAAAGTAAATACTGATGGAGCCTCTAGAGGGAACCCTGGAAAAGCTAGTACGGGAGGAATTGGTAGACTTTCAGATGGCTCCCTAGTTTTTACTTTTGCAGAGAATTTGGGTATTATTTCCAATAACATTGTTGAGGGGTATGGTATCCTTAGAAGCCTTCAAGAGGCTACTAAGGTTGGGTGGGAAAAGGTGTTAGTTGAGTCTGACTCTCAACTCATGATTAATATTTTGAAGAATCCTTCTAAGAATCATAAGGTTGATTGGAGAATAAAAAGAATTATTGAGAAGATTCAATTAATCCATATGGGATTTTTGAAAGTTGATTACAATCATGTGGTCAGAAATCAAAACAAGAGTGTTGATGCTTTAGCTAATTGGGCTTTGGACAAAGGTGATCTTACTTGTTATCGCCATCCTACTAGATGGTGGGCTTCACAAATAAGGGAATCTCTTCTTTCTATCATTTCTTTGGATGACTCCAGTTCTGAAGGTTCCTAGTTTCTTTTTGCTTTATTTTTGCTTCTCTTTGATTCGGTCAGGGTATTTTAGTTCCCTAGCTCATACTATTCTTTCTTTTGTTTCCTCTATTGATTCTTGCCTTAAAAGTATTTTGGTCTCGAAAGGTCATTGTTATGTTCATTTTTTTTTTTTGAGTTTAATGTTTTGTGGTGTGTATGTTTTTTTTGTTTTTGTGTTCTTTGTGTTGTTTTTTGTTGTTCTTATGTTTTTGTTGTTTTGTATTTTTTGTTATTGTTCTTGTGTTTTTGTTGTTCTTGTTCTTGTGTTTATGTATGTTTGTGTTAATTCATGTTTTTGTGTGTGAGTGTTTTCTATGTTTTTTGTTTTTTTATTTTTATTTGTTAATTTTTAGGTTTTGGTTGTTTGTGTTTTTCATGTTTTTATTGGTTATGTCTTTGTAGTGTTCTATTGTTTTTGTCATGTTTGTGTTTTGTTATGTTGTTCTTGTGTTTTTCTATGTGGTTTGTGTTTTTTTTTTTTTTATCTTATTGTGTGTGTGCTTGGTTGTGCTTTTTATTTTTGACACACTCAAGGAGCTTGGTTGTGCTTTTTCTGTTTGCCCCTTGAGTATCTCAAAGATGGTAGGCCAGGATCGTATCCTGGGCAGTTTTGGCGGATTGGATACCCCTACCTCCTTGGGTATTACCCGAAAGTGGCATCCCTTTTGGGATGTTTTCCACAAAAAAAAAGAACACTTTTGTATGCAAAGGTTAGGACATCCAAAATATCTTCCCTAATAATCCTCACAAATTGAAGAATTAATCAGCTACACTTTTAGGAAAGTGGTATCAAATTGTAACCCACCACATGTCATTTGTTTTTCTAATGGAAACCACTTATTCTTTAGCACACAGGATCCATTGATGTGCATAAAATTTGATACATCTCCTTCAATTCCTCAACAAAATGTAGCTAGATTGAACTAAACCTTACTCTCTATAAAGTGAATACGCTCACACTAACCAAATTTATAGACTCTTAGTTGAAGAAAATATGGTGTGTTCCTACTGTTAACTAATTTCAACCAAGAAATTAGTAAAATATTTAGGATGACATTAAAGGGATTTGATATTGTGCCATATTATTCCTAAAATACTTCTTATTATTAGTCCATCCTTGCTTTGGTTGGTGATAAATATCCAAATTTTACCATGTAGAAGCTTCTGACTAAAGTATTTTGAAAAAATGAGAGAGGATTATAAACCCCATCCTCATTATAGGAAACAACTAATGACCACTTAGTTGTTTGAGACATCATAAAAATGGATAGAGATAAAGTAAAAAATCTATTTATAATGAAAATGCATTATAGAATACCATTTGGAAATTGAAATGTGATTTGAACCTTTGTTGTAGCTGGAAAAGGCTTGCATGCACAAAAGTGACTAACATGGCATTCTTTCCCACAATGAATATAAAAATGCTCACTTTTTGAATATGAGAAATGCATCCCTCAATCCATAGACCACCTATCCACTTAGCATGCAAAAGATCCAAAAGTGATTCAAGTTTTCCTTCTATGAAATTTTTTGTTGCTACAAAATCATAATTTTCCATCTTTTGTACATTCAAATTTTCATATTTTTCAATCCTAAAATAAGATTCTTTTCATGATTTATAGATCATGTTTTATAAAGGAGCTAGGAATATATAATTCTAAAATATTGAGAAGACTAGATGAATGATCAAATATGATCTCCTCTTGGCCTTCTACATAAAAATAACCACCACATTCCTTAGGTAATATACATGAAAACTAGATGGATCGTAGATGTAGTCGGTAGCTCCAACTTATAAGAAACATCCCCTATCTACTGAAGTACCTTATAGGGTCCACCAAATTTATGTTCTAGCTTGTTTCGACCCTTTTGTTTTAGGGAAATCTACTTGTAGGGTTGAAGACAAAGAAATACCATGTTACCTTCTACAAATATCCTCAGGATCCTTCATTGCTCTGCTTGCTATTTTATATGATTATAGGTGGTTTCTAAGTTATGTTTTAGAGTAGCTAAGAATTCCTTCCTACGATTAAGGATTTTGTCATTTAATTCAACCTTTGATATGCCTAGCAGGTAAAAAATAAATGTTGTAGGTATTTGACCATTTACTGCTTCATACGACATCATCCTTATGGTTGTATGAAAAGTGATGTTATACCACCATTCTGTTAAGGTAAGCCATTGAATCTACTTGGATAGTTTATCAAAGAAAAACTTTGAAGATATATCTTGAGGTATTTATTTACCACATTTGTCTGGAAATTAGTCTATGGATGGTAGGATGTGCTTTGTTTCAACTATGTTCTTTGGATGCGATGAAGTCCTAAATTTTACTAGTGAACATCTTCTTATGATCACTGACTATTGAATATGGGATCCCATGAAGCCAAAAGATATGATTCATGAAAATTTGTATCAATGTCTATACAATATAGTGATTACCTAGGGAGCAATCTTGGGCATATTTAGTCAATCTATCCATGATCACCATAACAACAAATTTTCCATTGGATAGAGGGAGCCCTTCAATGAAGCCCATGGAAATATCTATCCATGGTGACTCTAAAATTGGTAAAGGTTGAAATAACCTTGGTGTGGGTATTTTTTATTTTTTTTGATACTAACAAGTATCACAAGTATCCATAAACTATTTTACATCAAACTTTAGCCCGACCCAATAAATGTTGCATTTTACCTATTCATAGGTTGACAATAATTGTGTGTCTACTTATTGGAGAAGAGTGAAGCTGTATTAAAATTTGGATTTTGATATCTAAAGTGGATGGAATAACAACTCAATGCTTGTAGTGTAATTCCCTCTTCTTCCATAAATATTTTGGATGACCCCTTGTCACTGTCTAAAGGTCTTGAATGATTTTTTCACGCATGGGATCATCTTGACATTTTGACTTAATTACCTCTAGTAAATCATGCCTAAGGATGGATACTACATAAAGGACATCTCATATTTTTGGCAGTCTATAAAGGGAATTGACAACCACATTTTATTTTCACTTGCAATAGATAAACTCACAGTCATATCCTAAGAGCTTAGTGATCCATTTCTACTGCTTAAGAAAATAAATCCTTTTATCTAGGATATACTTGAGGCTACATTGATTTGTATTGATGAATAAGTGCAAATATAACAAGTATTATCATTAATGGAGGACTACAAAGATGATACTCATTATCTCATTCTCATAAAATACTAACTATGCTAAAAAATAAAATTAAAAAATGTTGAGCTAACTAAAGGGATATTTTCCTAGATCATCAAGTTGTCTGATTAGGTCATCCTCCTAAGAGGATGAAACCTCTATATCAATAGTGTCCACTTTGAACTCATAGATGTAGATCTCCTTCATATTTGTCCCATATTGATAGCCCTTTGCCTCCTCCTATAGAATAGTCTCAATCATTATATCCTCTTTTGTGGATACCTCCTCCAAATCCTCCTACCACAGATACAACTTGCTACTACTCTAAGATTATGCTACTCCTAATAGTGCATCCTTCTCTCATATAGATTCTTGAGGTGGTGATTCCATCTACATGAGTGTCCTATTGATTAGGATAATCTATAATGGGCTCATAACAATGTCCTTTCTAGGTCCTCCCTATCTCTGCACTATAGGGCCCTCCTTGTTACCTATCCTTTATATGTAATAACCCTATCTTGGTGGTAGATCGCTTGCGTTGTTTATTACATGCCCCCTCTAATATCTATGTCATGTTTTTAAGATTGACCATATGGACAAGGCTCCCTAAACTACCTATGAATCTATTCTACCTTATAAGGCTTTATCACCTCCATATGGTGATCATGTACTGTGATCTTCTACCAAACCCCTATGATTTTTTATATATCTCAATTTTTAGCCTATCATAGGTGGTGATAAGAAATATAAATAATTTACCCCTATAGGATCCATGTAAGAGGTGGCACTAACAATCATGTCGATCTTGCCATGTGATCTTACTATCTCACCTAGAGTCTGCTAGGTGTTGCATCATGGGGTAAGCCTTAGGAAAAATAACTAGAAAAGTGCTCATATATCCAAGCCTACAATAGGAATATAGACCTACTTATAAGTGCTTTATGGTCTTGGATATTATAGAGGACTTGATATAATAGGGCTAATAGTGCCTACTCCTAGGTAAAAATTCCTTGGTCCTATATAGCCCTCCTTTTGGTATAACTACAATGGATAGATTAGTACATGGATTCTCTTTATGACCTATTGATAGAATACATGGGTGAACATAAGGAGAATTCCAACATATTACATGAATGGAATTTTTGTGGTCTAATGGACCTAATCCAACAAAATGGTTTGTTGTATATTTGGTTTCCTCTCCCCCATCACTCACTATACTAACATATGGTATGTGTCTTGACTCATGGAGATATGAAGTGTCTACTTGATTATAGAAATCACCCCATAATCAAATAGACATCCTCCAAAGTAACTGTTATATTTACCACCTCATTAGGTTTTGGACTCCATAAAAATTGTGTTGGTCATTTTGTTCAAAAAAACCATGAACTTGTAACATAATGACTAGTGGGGCCAGATATAGGGCATATAAACTACTCACTCCAAACTGACTTGGCATAGCTAGCCTCTCACCTATGTCACCATAGGTGATCATCCCTTGTCCTGTTGCTCTCTATCTTGGTTACCCTAGTAGTGTTGGAATTCAATTCATGTCAATACCAGACACATCCTTGATCTTAGCCTCTACCTCATCCAATGTACCCCTACCATCCATTCCCAAAGGAAGCTCAATATCAAAAAAGTAAAAGAAAAGATCAAAATAATCATAAATTTTTTTAGATCACCAGTTATGGCCAAGATCACCCTTGTTTTAGTAAGACCATGATCACTCCTTTTTGCATGTGACCAAGATCATCGCTCTTGTCTACAATCACCACTTTTAGCCAGGATTCTTTTTTGCATTTGGTCATGATAACTAATTTTGACCATGGTCACCACTTTTAAAAAATAGAAATATTGGTTGAACTCATTTCATGTACCTTTTGAAGCACTTTTGGGCCATTTTTAGCTACCCCAATTGGATCCCACCACTTGTGTAACATGGCATTTATAATGGTGCTTTCCATGTTATCCTAGTTTTTTCCTATTTAACCTAACTAAATGTTTGCTCTTTTACTTTTTTCAATGAGTTTACACAGGTTTTTATGAGGGGTCCCGGTCCTCTTATACTAAGTGGGGTTTGAACCTTAGACCTCTCAATGAAAGGCTAAAGCCTTTACCACTGCAATAAGCTTACAACTCTTTAAAATTAATAAGTTTTTCAATGATTTTACACAAGATTTTATAAGGGGTCCTAGTCCCATCATACTATGTGGGGTTTGAACCTCCCAAAGAGAGGCCAAATCCCTTACCACTATAGTAATATTGTAGCTATAAATGTTTATTATTTTACTTTGGTTTCTTAGTTTTTGTTCATTCTAGTTAAAAATTTGATGAAAATACAAGAGCAAGTTGGGGGACCTACCTTCCTAGCACCACCTTCACATCTATCCACCATCGGTTGTCTTTGTACTATATTAAGATAATGTACAAACATATAGCAGTCATCAAAGTGCTAGTAGCATGCATGAAAATGAATTTAAAAAATAGAATTTTTACGCCTTTTATATATTATTGAATATTTTATTGTAAAAAATGATTTTTTGTGTAATATTTAGCTGAATTTTATGGGGATGTCATAAGGGTAGTACTTTTAAGGGTTTTGGCTCGGTCTAGACTTGTCTATACACTCTATTTTTGTCATTTTATACATAGTACTACTTTTTAGTGATTTAGCCATTTTTGTAGGTAAATTCCTTTGAAGTCATATGGGACAAGCAAAAATCATTTTCATCTGACCAAAATTTCTAAGAGCACATTTAGGTAAGTATCATGTATGTATTCCTCTACTTTTGTATTTTGGCTATATTCTTAAATATTTTTGCCATTTATTTTTTAATTTTTATATTTTGCATAGACAATAGATTCATAACTAACAAAAAAATTGTTTTTGCATCGTAGCATATAATTTTTATTTTTGTTGATTTGACTATTACATACAGTCCTTTTTTCCCTTTCCTAAAAAATTCCAATTGGATATTCCTTATAGTGTCACCTACGATCCTTAGGGAGGAGTAATATATATCTATAAAAAGAGCAGTAATGACTAACTTTGAAGATGGTGGAGAATCTTGTCCTCTTAAATATGGGATAAAAGTGGACTAACATTGTTAGTCCTTGGGTAGGATAATGGAGATCCATGTTAGCCATTGGCTTTGGTTCTCTTTCTTTACCTAGTTGTCACATTTCTTCTATATTTTCTTAGCATTTTTACTTGCCAATTTTACCAAAACTCTAAAATAAGCATAGAGGTGCAATTAAGGGACATGTTTACACTTTCTCCCCAAAGCACACATCTTAAAAATTAATATTGTCAAGATTACCACTTTAAGTGGTGATTAGAGTCATTGATTTATTTTTAGGTTTTTAGTGTGTGATCATGATCCTAGCATGTTTTTATACATAAGGTTAAAATGGTGTGTCATTTGGGCTGATGGTTTTATTTTTATACCTCTAACAAGAGTGTAATCCAATTAGTAGTATTAAATAGGATAATTATTTGTTCCTCTACTATAGATACTCATTCATCTCCTCATTTACTAACCATAACACCATACATTCACTTGATCAATCATTGTTACTACTAGCATTATTACCTCTATTGCTATCATTGAATGTGACCTTGTTGTCTTTCTCTCTCTCTCTCTTATCCTTATAAGGACAACTAAAACCATCAATCACTATTTCACTGCCTTCCATAGAGAAGGATAGGATATCCCCGTTGTAATTTCCCAAGAGTAGATATGCAAAGCATTACAAGAATTTGAAGAGAAGAATAAAACTGATTGATTATTCCATAAGATCAACTTTGCATAAATAGCAAAGTTGATCACTGTGAGTCGTTGGATTACAACAACCCAATAGATCTGATCTAATCACAACTAGGAGTTTACCAACCTCATGCAAGAGTGATAACTCCAAACAAAATATCCTAGTAGAACTTAAGATATACTCTAACACCCCCCTTAAGTGATACTAGGGGTAAGTGAAACAATAGATAAATAAACTAGTGGTCATGTATATTCTGGAATATCCATAAAAAATGAGTCCCGACAACAAGGCCTGATAAGGTACTCATGTACAATATATCTAGAAGATCTTCTTTTGGAGAGATGATGAAAAAAACACATGGGAAAAACCATCTTCCAAAAGAGATAGAAGAAGAAGAATAAGAAGAAGAAGGAGGATGGAGAGGAAGATGTCCTCATCAACACCCCCTAGGATATCTTCCTTACCCCAAGTCTCTCACGCAACTGATGGTAGCGCGTGGAAGCAAAGGGTTTGGTGAAGATGTCTGCAATCTGATCCTGGGTCGGAATGTACTCCAAGCTAAGATCTCCATCCTGAATGTGTTGTTTGAATGAAGTGCATGTGGATCTCAATGTGCTTGGTACACTGATGCTCAACAGGATTGCGAGAAATATGAATTGTACTCTGGTTGTCACACCAAAGTACTATAGGTTGATCATGGAAGAAACCAAACTCTACCAATATCTGATGAAGCCAAAGAGCCTCCTGACTGGCTAAAATAGTTACCCTGTACTCTACCTCTATAGATGATAATGCAATGGCTTGTTGTTTTTTGCATGACCAAGAAATAGGAGAAGAACCAAGATAAAAAATATAGCCAGAGGTGGAACATCTATCATCAATTGAACCTGCCCAATCTGAATCAGTGTATCCCACCAACTCTGTAGAACCTCTACCATAGAATAAACCAAAATGTGTAGTGCCTTGCAGATAGCGAAGAATCTACTTGGTTGCCTGCCAATGACTGATATGAGGTGATTGAGAGAATCGAGATATCAAACCAACAACATAGGAAATATCAGGGTGAGTATGAGTGAGATATAATAGACTTCCTACTAACTGTCTATACAGAGTAGCATCACAAAGAGGTGAAGTGCAGGAGGAAGTCAAAGTGAGCCCAAACTGGAAAGGTGTAGGTGAAGGTTTGCAATCAACCATCCAAAACCTCTGAAGAAGATCTAGAGTATATTTTTGCTGACATAATGAGACCCCTGAATCTGTTTGAGTGATCTAAAATCCAAGGAAGTAATGAGCCAATCCCAAATCAGCCATCTCAAATCTCTCAGAAAGGGAGTATTGAATAGTTTGAATGTGAGAAGTGGAACTACCAGTGAGAAGTAAATCATCAACATAGAGAACAAGAATGGTGATGTCTTCTTTCTATCTACCAAATATAGACTGTAGCATCAGACTCACAGTGAGCAAATCTGGTGGAGAGAAGGAAAGAATCCATTTTCTCATACCAAGCTCGAGGAGCTTGTTTGAGACCATAGAGTGACTTTTTTAGTCTACAAACAAGGGAAGAATCTTGAATAAAACCAGTGGGTTGCTCCATATATATTTCTTCCTGTAAGTCACCATGCAAGAAGGCACTCTTCACATCCATCTAAAAAATAGGCCATTTTTGTGATGCAACAAGTGCAAGTACAAGCCTAACAGAATCCATCTTGGCAATAGGGGCAAAGGTCTCTGTGTAATCAATACCCTCAATTTATGAAAAACCCTTAGCTACCAAGCGAGCTTTGTACTTGTCAATGGATCCATCTGCTGCATACTTGGTTCGGTAAACCCATTTACAATGAACCAATTTTCTTCCCTTAGGAAGAGGGACTAGATCCCAAGTGTGATTCTTCATCAAAGAAGAATATTCATTTGCCATGGCATCATCCCACTCTTTTATTCCATTAGCCTACAAAAAGGATTGTGGATCACTAGAAACTGATTGACAAACAAGGCTAGTGCCCAAGGAATGAGCAAGTCTAGTAGGTGGAAGATCTTGGATGTAAGGTGTTGCCTCTTGTATAGTGGTGCGGGCCCATTTTGGCATGGTTGAAGGAACAATGATAGGTGGGGCAGGAATTGTAGCATCTGGTGTAGGATTTTCAAGAATAGGTTCTTCATCAGATTGAGGCTCAAAAAAGGAGGAAGGCTCTATGGAATCAATTAGGGTAGAAGAAGATGGTTGAGGATCTTGAGATGGGTATTTTTCATCAAATTGAACATTTCTGTGAAAGAAAATTTCATGAGTAGTTGGATCAAGGAGCCTATAGGCTTTCATATCTTCACAATAGCCAACAAAGATAAGTTGCTTGCTTTTTTTATCTAAAGCTTTTCTCTTCTTCTTTGGAATGTGGGCCCAAGCAGTGCTCCCAAAAACTCAAAAAAATGAGACATCAGGTTTGGAGCTAGACCAGGCCTCCTCTGGAGTCAAATGTTTAAGAGCTTTGTGGGGTGTGCGATTTTGAATGAAATTTGCATAGTTAATTGCCTCAGCCCAAAAAATTGCTAAAAAATCCCTTGAGTGGAGCATACAATTTGCCATTTCTTTTAAGGATCTATTCTTTCTTTCTGCCACACCATTTTGTTGAGGATTATGTGGTACAGAATGTTGATGAATAATTCCATGAGTAGAAAGAAATTGAGAAAACTCATTACTGAAGTACTCTCCCCCATTATCTGTACGAAGCTTTTTGATTTTACAAGATGCCTGATTTTCAACCAAGGATTTAAATATTTTAAAGTGAGAGAAGACATCACTTTTGTACTTGAGAAAATATACCCAAGTACATCTTGAAAAATCATCTATGAATGTCAAAGCATATTTAGCTCCTTTGAAAGAGGGATGTGGGAAGGCCATCAAATCACTGTGCACAAGTTCCAAAGGTGAGGAGGCTTTTTGGGATTTACTTTGGGGAAAAGGATCTTGGTGTTGTTTCCCAAGAGCACAACCATGACAAACACCATCAATAGAAGATACTTTGGGTAAACCAAGTACCATATTATGAGTACTTAACTCTTTTAAGTATTGATAGTTGAGATGACCAAATATTTCATGCCAAAGTTTGCTCTCAAGATCTGCATGAGCAACAAAATAGGAAGCCTTAGTAGTGTCATTAAAACCTCCAAAGTGATACAATCGGGCATTATGATCAATCTCTCCTTTGGCTATAAGGGAATGTGGCTCCTGCAAGCTTCTAATCTCCACTCCTGTGGGTGTGAACAAAACTGTTTTTCCCATCCCAGATTGACAAATTTGGTAGATAGAAAGAAGATTGGTAGATATATCTGGAACATAAAGCACATCATTGATGCAACCACCATCTAAGAGTATGTCACCTTTGCCTTTGACAGGAATGAAGGATGAATCCCCTACTTCAATGCTGAAAGTGGAACTTGAGGAAAGAGAAGCAAATGACCCTTTTGAGGAAGTCATATGATGAGTAGCCCCTGAATCTAGAACCCAATGTTTTGAGTAAGACTTGATAGATTTTCCTTTGACATTTAATGCCTTGCCAATTTGTTTTTTGATATCAATTTTATGATCCTTCATTGCTGCTTCTAATTCTTGTAACCTTTTCCAACATCGCTTGACTGAATGACCATATTTTTTGCAATGGGTACAGGTTACTGGTGCTTTTTCCTTTTTTTGGAATTTTTCTTGTTTTGAGTTGGAAGCTACCAAGGCTTTGGATGAAGAGGGGGAGGTCTCATATTTGGAGAGCTTCATTTCTTCTCTAGTGAGCCTATCACAAAATTCTTCTAATGTGGGCATTTTGAAATTTGTGCCAAGGGCATCCATTGTTGAGAGAAAAGTTGTTGCAAATATTTGAAAGGCCCCCCTTAATTTTGCCAAAATAAGATAGATGCACTCATCATCTATTTTGGTTTTCCCACTTCCTTTTAATTGAGTTAGAAGTTCCTTAAATTTTGTGAGGAAATCCACAATTGTGTTGTAATCATCAGGTGATAATGTTGTTAATTCTGCTTCAAGTTGCATAGATCTTATTTGGTCCACTTTACCAAATAATTTTTTTAATTTTTCCCAACTTTCAAATGGAGTTTTACACTCAAAAATGTGAAACCATAAGCTCTCACTTACATTCATGCTTATTATTCCCATTGTTTCATACATTTTTCCTTTATGAACAAATTTCTCATACTCCTTCTCAAACTCAGGTTGTTTCTCCTCTAGCAGGTGGGAGAGACCTTTTTGTGCAATGAGATTTAGCATCCTTGGTTTCCAGGTATGATAATTGTGTGGAGTGAGTGGGTCAATCATATTTGGTGTTAAAGAATTCATTTTGCCAAATAAATTGGGATTAAATGCAGCAAGCAATGCAATAAGGCAACAACAAGAATGTCAGCAAACAGTACAATAAGGCAACAACAAGAATATCTGAGAGAGGTACAAAAGACAGTAATACCCCCCTTGAATGAGTGTTGCAAATTGGTGCAAGAAATTAGCACCGACACATCCTAATATATATATATATATATATATATGGTTTTACATTTTTGTCCTCTCACAAGATAGCCTCTATTGAGTAGGCTTTACAAATAATCCACTGAAGAAAAAGTGGAAATAAAAATCCTACAATATTTTGTGAGTTATCAACTTCACAAAAAAAAAAAAAAAATTGTTGAAGTTGTGCCAACAGCAAATGCATTCAAAACAAATCTATGAGAGCATAGGGGTTAATTTTCTTTTAGCTGCTGCACCAATGGCGACTACGACTATTTGTCAAGCAAATTCTGGAATGGGAAAGACTGCCGTATTCATACTTTCAACGCTTCAGCAAATTGATCTCTTAAGGGATGTCGACCGAGATCCTACGGCAAAAAAAACTCTGCTATCTAGACTTCCTCATCTATCTGCCCAAAACAATTGTGCACTTTTAAAAAAATTCCCTCAATCTCTGCATTGACAGTGGCCGTGATCAACTTTCTGCTTTGACGGTGGCTGTGATTGCACCCGACACTAGGAACTGCGCACTTGCAGAGAGAAAAATAAAATAAAAGAGGTAGCTCCCCACCAGCGCATTACCTGTAGAGAAAAAAATGAAAGAGTGATGACATTGTGCATAAACTGGATTGTTTAAATAATGAGACTCCACGAAATCATCGGTCTTCAAGTGTCGTCGTGGATACGTTGATTTCCAACGTATCCACGGCGACACCTGAAGACCGATGATTTACGCAGTCTTGAGATATCAGCAAGACTGGAATTTTGATCATGCACCGCCAAGGTATCATATCAGCAATACTAGAATTTAGATCATGCACCGCCAAGGTATCATTGCCGTAGAAGTCACAAAGCACCGATATCAACAATATTCACCATGGATACTAGGCACTGCCGATCTAGCGATGTAACAAGAGGAGGAAAAAAACAGGAATATCGCAAAGAAAAACTGCTTTGAACAGGATGTCACGCGTCTGATATAGATGCGAACATTCGGCCTTTTAGCTGTAGATTTGTAAGAAGACGTTAACCAATATCCAACATAATGAAGATGAGGAGACATCGTTACACAAGTGAGCTTGGCACAACATACCCATAAATTGTTGAAATGAAAAATCTCTTCAAGCTGTGAAAAAAAGGTATAATCTTTTCTCAATTGCAAAAAGAGCATAGCATTCTAAGTAACCTACAACCAAATTTGGCCTCACTATTGACAAGATGTTAAAGAGAAAAATATGTAGACATGTATATTTTTCAAGGAATGCAGCAATATGGTATGATCTTTGTTGGGACAAAGAAGGCTTCAAAGAAAAACCTTTAAAAAAGACTTAAAAAAAATGAACCAGTTTCGAAAAGAACCTTATAAAAAAAATGTTAGCAAAATTTATCCTGCTCTATACCATGTTGTAATTTCCGAAGAGTAGATATGCAAAGCATTACAAAAATTTGAAGAGAAGAATAAAACTGACTGATTATTCCATAAGATCAACTTTGCATAAATAGCAAAGCTGATCACTGTGAACAGTTGGATTATAACAACCCAACAGATCTGATCTAATCACAACCAGGAGTTTACCAACCTCATGCAAGAGTGATAACTCCAAACAGAATATCCTAGTATATCCTAGTAGAACTTAAGATATACTCTAACAGTACCACTAGGATTTACAATTAAAGATTGAAGTTGCTACTCAAGGATCAGTTTCCAAGGCACTTTGAATCCCTTATGCTAATTCTATATGTAATCTCTCTTTCATTTAGTGATGATATTGAAATTATGAGAGAGTACAGGTGATCCCTTTATTATGCTTAATTGTGGATTTTATTGTCCTTGATGTCCAATTTTACAAAGTAATCTATCATCTATAGTAGGATTTAGTTTTGCTTATGCATTTTATGGATGATCTTAGTGTAGTATTTTTTTATTCATTAATTTTTGTTTAGATCAAGATAGTTTCAACTTAATTATTGCATGATTCTTGCTTTGTTGTCTTGGTTTGATTACTTTGGTATATCTTGCAATACTTTGTATAATTGTATGATATATCCACCTTTTCATAAACATGGAATATCATAGAATGAGGTATAGAATAACTACTGATGGCCAGAAAGTGTTGAAAGGAAATTTGATAACCTATTTTTCAAAATTTATGATAGACACCATCGAAAGAAAGAGAGAAAAGATAAAATTATTCCTAGATCATCTTCAAAATTGTTGCTCACCCATATCCTAATCTATAATTATCAACAACAACAACAACTACCATGGTAGATATAGGTGAAGTAGTCTAACTATCCACTACTACAATAAAAGAGAGAGGTACACTTGATTGGTATGGAACTTTATTGAACACAATGACAGAAGGAGAATACCAAAATTTTTCAACTAACAATCAACTCCTTAGGGTGCATTACATGTGGCTATGGAAGAAGAGGATATTCTTCCTCACATTTGAATGGGAAAAAAACATGAGAGAGTGGCAAATCATTTAAATTAGAGCTAGAAGTGATCAAATGGAAATACAAAAAATATAAATAGTCAAATCAACTCTGTTGAGGAAGAAACAATAAAAGTAAAAGCTACCATTTTGGAGGCAAAAGTATATTTTGTCATCACCCTTGTAGTCTCATCCACAACATTTATCTATGAATATTCTTTTATTTCTCTTTTATTTTTGTTCTCATCTTCTTCAACTTCTTATATTCTCTTATTTTTAGTCCCTCCTACTTCTTTTGCTTCATCCATCCCACTTGTATCAAGTATAACCATAATTGTATAGGATCGATTGACCCATCTATATTATTATGTGGGTTGACACTAAAGACACAATCATCATCACCATCACCATCCATTCCATCTAAGTCCACTTCCATTTTTGCAACTTCACATATCCTTATCGCATCATAATTATATGTTGTAATGACCTAGTCCATTATAGTATTCACCATTTCATCATTCATTTTAGTTGTGTCATCTAGATCATTTCATTTATATTTTTCCATGTAATGCTTTCATTGTTATCATTGAATTATTCTATCTTTGGTTTTTTGGTCTAATATTTTGACACTTTATGTAGATGACTATGTCTAGATAGGTCTAGAAGCAACCACCTTTATAGGATCGACGATGAGGTTTTCATGAATAATGATCAAGATTGATATTTTTGCCAAGGTCTTCAATGCCACTACATCACTATCATTATAAATCCTTACATATTTATGGGATAGGAATATGAAATAAAATTTAAGAATACATAGGTAAAGAGAAGGATTAAATAGGAAAAACTGTTGTAGGTTATTTTATATTAGGTTCATCAACCCTGACATACCTCCAAACTGAGTTAGCAAAAAGGGGAAAACATATACTACTCGATAAAGCATACCCATTAGATCCTAGCTACCTAGGCACAACCTCATCAATTTCTTTTATAAAATTATCCTTACTAGAATCAAAGATTTTGTAGTGGTGCAATTTATTGAATAAGCTAATCAAGTAATGGATTTCAAGTACCTACAAGTACCTAGAAACACAAAACATATAGGAGATAGGTTTAAAAACTAACTACAAACTTAGAAGCTAATAGAAATATAGGTTAAAATGATTAGATTACTCAACTATAGAAGGATCTAGAGGTTACCAAGAAAGAAAAAGAAAATTTTAAGATATAGTTACAACAAGGTAATTAAGACCTAAAGAAACAACCAAAGGAAGAAATAAAATTATTGTAGTAGCAGTTAAGCAAGGCGCAACAACGCAGAAAGTGACTAAAGAAACAAATTGATCAAAGTAGATAGAAATCCAAGGCTAGCTAGATGAGCTTAAGATAAATTTTTAGGAGGTAGTACAAAATGAATGAAGAGATAGATACACTAAAATAGGCCTAGGAAAATATAAAGAAAGAAATAAAAAGAATCAAAACACACACATCGACCATAGAATTGATCAAGTATCTATGAATGCAAATGTGCATTATGAAATGGGATACATGATTTATATGAAAGAATATAAGGGACTAATTGCAAATCCAAATGCAACTATTTGTAGTGTGAGGGAAAAGTTGACCCTCAAAGGAAATCATTCTCAAATATTAAAACAAACACATAGAGCATCAACTTAACCATTTTTTTAAATAGGTATCAAAAGTACAAGTATTATTGAATAACATATTTTCCAAATAAAAGAAACTAAAATATTATATTATAGATCACAACACCTTGAAGAATATCTAAATGAGATGCAGGAAATATATAATTGTTAATAAGCAATGAATTACATAATCCTCTCAAAAATTAGGAAGAACTCATCACTAGTGATAAATATCCTAGACTAACCAAGAAGGAACAGGAAAATTTTCATGTCAAGAGAGATTCTCTAGGGAAGGCAATAATAAAGCCTCAAACACAATTGATAATCTAGAGCCATTACTAGAAATAACAAGTAGACTACAAATAAAGTTTTGAGAGAGCAATATGAGGACTTGGAGACACTAATTATAGGTATTAGTAAAATATAGATACATATAATATATAATAATTTGTGCTATAAACCATGTTGCCTTGTTGAAGCCTCTTATGCATAAGAGATACCATAAATTTATAATTTTACTTTTTGGACTCTATGCCCAATGAAACAAAGCATAGTATGAGATATCTTATCAATTGATCATGACATCCCTATAAGTTACCAAAATTATAGTAGTTTTACAACTATCTTCACACAATAAAGGTGAAATTCATCATGTAATAAGATGAAAAATCCAAAACTGAGATAATTTAAGATATAAAATGGTTGGCGATTGTTAGAAAATATGATATAATAATTCAATTCATGTAGGTGGACTAATTTTGAAGAATTAGAGTTTAAAAATAAAAATATGGAAGGAAGTTTCATTAAGTTTTGATGATAAACATTTACCAATAGCTTGTCAATGATTCACCAACTCATCAAAGGATGAAGATTTGCCAGCTAATCAACAATTCAGCAACTCCTCAAAATATTTAATTGTCAATTTAGAAAAGTTAGCAAGATGGCGAATCCAAAAGGGTGATCCATCAATTGAGGTTTCTTAGATGTGTATTTCAAAGCATAGAAATTGATGAAGTAGTCTATATAATGAGATTTATTCCTATAAGTGGTGTTTGTGATGACAAAAGTGCATTTAGATGAACTTTTGTGCAAAATTTGGCTAGCTAATTAACCTTTTATCATCTAAAATTCAATATTCTACTAAATCATGTAAATATAATTAGAATATACTTAACTACAATTATAAAGAGAGTTAGCTTTATTTTCCTATAAATAAGAGCTCAAAACTCATTAGTAAAGGTTCTTTTGGTTATTCAAGAAACTAGATATGCTCTTTGAAATTAAACTACCATATTACATATTACATTCAATAAAAAGACGATGTGTGGCTTTTGAAGATCAATTTTGTGTATGTAACTTTTTATCTTTGGATGTTTCATGTTAGTGGCCCTTCCTTCTTATCCCCTATTAGTTTTTTTTATTAATTTTATTGCAAATTATTCAAAATATAATGCACTAAAGCTACTACTTCTTTTGAATATTTCAATTAGATCATACTAATCTAACTATAATCAATTTACTATATTTATGTTTTATGCATTTAATTTATTTTTCACATCCCTTTATCTCAATAATTTTAGTTTGGTATATTATATTAGCAGGGAGTTGACTCAAATCTAGAAATTGGGTGAGTAAACCTTCTTTCTTTTAATTGTTGACTATAAGGATATCAAAAACTCTCATTATATATATATATAGAGTATACTTCAACCTAGTTAGTTCAAAAAATAAGTATAAAAGAAAATGGTATTACAATATTGATGATTAGTTCAATAGTGATCTCTATAACCATATATTTAAATACATGCTCATAAATCTAGCACTTTATGTTAATGAGAGTTAAAAATTAAATTTAATACTCATTCTTTGATACAAATAAGGGAGTGTTAAGACAATTTGTAATATATGCATTTAAGAAGATGTTAAACTTAGAACATAAGTGACTCCTTTAAATAATATTGATATTATCCCCGTGAGTGTGGTCTACTAGCAAGGACGCCACTTGCATTATCGGTGATGTGACCCGAGTTCAATCCCCATGGTGGATGTGTATAAGAAGTATTACTCAATAATAATAATAATAATATTGATATTTTTTAATATGAACCAAAGTAAGCACTATTAATATTTAGATCCTTCTATTGGTTGTATTGATTTCCAAGTCCCTTAGGCTAGTATGCTTTCAATTATGATAGTTGTCAATGAATATAAATGTTCCTTATAATTTCCATTTATACAAACTCTAAGTTTGATTGGATACTTGGTTATGCCATGTATATTCCATATGTATTAATATTTTTCCACTTTAGTGGTATACACTACAACTAAATGAGAGCATATTTTGGTTTGATTGGTTATCAATACATTCATTCCTTTACTCAAAAAAGGATCATAATTGAAAGTACAAATGGTTTTACAATACCAAAAGGCATGAACTTAAGTGATTAAAAACATGGGCTCCCTATCCCTTATTTAAATCTACCAAATAATATATGTATAAGTGCCATTCAAAATACCAATATGTGGTTTTCTAGAATATCATGGTAATGCGATACTGACATAATATAAGTGGGGTCTATTTTAGTCCATACAACCAATTAAAAACTAATCAAGTGACATGAAATTAGGTGCTTAAAAATATGGTTTTTCAATGTGAAGACCCAGGTCCAAATCTTGCTCGGTATTATTTAAATAATTTCTACTTGTAATACCACTACGTGATTTGGTGAAATACTATGGTAAAGTGTTCATTTTTTTTATTAAGGTAACGAGGTTTTGAAAGGGACTCCAAACCTTTTACAATTGGGATAGGGATATGATCTCCACTAGAAAAGTGCACAGAAGATAATCCCGGAAGGACTATCTCTAAACCATTCAAAATGAAATTGGGATTGTCCCTCGCTACAAAGTTTAAGAAACAGATAACTCGGCTTGTGAGAGCCCATGATAAAATGAATAGCAAATGAATCTCGCCCAAATCGAGAATGAGAGAATCAAAAGAAGCAAAAACTAAAGCTAAAAAGAAAACCCAGTTTGTGGGAGCTCGGGACAACAATAAAGGGTCAGTCCCATCTAGAAAGGGAGTGAGAGCTGACAAAGACAACAGAAGATTGAAAAACAAAAACTCGTCCAAATATTTGAACCAGGGTATCCCACCCAAAAATAGTCCACAAATTTGAAATGTTGTTTCTCGCTCAAGAGAAATAGGAAACCAAAAATTGGCTACAGTTGAAAATTCTTGGAAACTGGAAATCAAGTAAGAATCCTACCCTGCAAGAATCTTGGAAACCGCCAAAACGTGAAAAACCCGTCTAATGGTAGCCCAAGAAAATACAACAAAGAATAGGTTGGAGATTAAACCACTGAGAAAATATGAAAGTAGTTGCAACAAAGAAAAAACCCATCCAGGAAGACCCAGGAAATCCACACATTGGCCCAACAAATATAATCCTATCCAAGAAGGCACAAGAAAACCAAAAGCTAGCCCAAAAGAGAGAACCTCATCAAGGAAGGCATGGGGATATCATAATTTGGCCTAGCAAAGAGAAACCCATCCCAAAAGGCACAAGAAGATCTCAATATGGAACCAAAAGGAGAAACACGATCTAGAAAGTGGATTAGTAGGTACTAGAGATCTCGATATGCCATGAGATATCCTTACGAAGGAGACTGAATATTCCAACTAAAGTGAGGAAGTCTAGAGACACTAGCCACCAAATAGACCCATTATTAGAGCAAAAATAGACATAGGAACTATCAACAGTGGCCCAACAACTGTAGTGAACAATGAAGCATGATGTCCCCTTCCCTAGAATAGAAAAAACCATAGAGCCAAGCCACCAGACTACCACCCGTATCAAAACTGGACATAGTCCCACCAAAGTTTGTAGAGAGAAGAAACCAACGAATCCAATGCCACAGTTGCACGAAAAAGCATAAGGTCCTGTATCACCCAAATTTTTTGCACCCTTACCTTCAGGCTAAAGGATCCGTGCCCGAAAGGGGGATGCGAGAAGGATGGGACAATACCTCGGACGGAGAGGCCCTTTGAAGGTCGTGCCTCTCGGGGGAGGGGTATAAGGGTGAATTTTTGATGGATGGTGGGGTTCACCAGGAAACTTTAAGTGGCAGTTTCCACGCCTAGGTCGAGAATGGGTTTGATGTGTTCATTTTATATTCAATCATTCAGATTCCTAGGTTGGCCAAAATGAATCTAAGCTATTCTATATGAAATTTTTGGTTTTATATGGAGACAACAAACATAAATAAATCCTAAATACAGAAAATATCTAAATGAAGAAGAGTGCACCTGATTTCTGATGTCTGATGAAGATTCTGAAGCTTGTAGGAGTCCAGATCATCCCGGATATGACAGGATCATCTGTAATTGTACAGAATCATCCAGATCATAGGAGATCATCTGAGATCAGCCGAGATCATCAGCGACCTGACGAATTCATCAGACAAATTCGTCAGAAACCTGCAATCATGAAAACAGACACCAAAAACCAAAAATACAATTGCAAGAATGATACAAAATGATAGAAATAAGAATATAAGTGCTTTAAATGATAAATCCAGATATCAAATCAAATGGGATGCAATGTTTTAATAATTTATTTTGAATTTTATCATGCAAATATGCTAAATGAGGTGAACTCCAAGATGCAGAACAGAAGTGAACTAATCTAATGCACAATTAAATAAGAAAAGAGATAGAGAATGCAAACTCAGGGCTCTGATTGCCCCCAATCTGAACTGTAGTCAAAATCATCTGCAATCATACGAGATCATCGCCGATCTCGTCAGGATCATCCAAAATTGTGGTTGAATCACCTGCGACGATCCGAGCTTCCTCCGGCTGAAACACAGTGAGATCCTGCAATAAAACTTGAAAACACAAATGCAAATGATGGGGGATAGGATGTTCTAACACAACAAAAACTAAAGTTGCAGGGAAATGATCAGCCAGGGGGATAAACTGGGAAAATCCCAAGTTTATATAGGATTAGGGGGAGGTTAGGAGGTTGGGGATCATCCCAATCTGGGAGATCTCCAACGTAGGAATCTCCAACCGCGCAGACACGCTTCTGCCCGAGTTGGAGAAGTTGTTGAAACAGAAGCTAATTATGAAAATTTGGTTTTGGGATGAAATCGTCTGGACGTTCTGTTCCAGACGAATTCATCCGATTTGGGACGATATCGTCAGATCGGCGACGATATCGTCCAACGGTCAAACAACTTCTAAAAATGGCATGAAAAATGAGGTGAGCGGTTAACGGGCGGTTTCGGGGTTAAAATTCAATTTTTTTATCTTTTACTGAGGGTTTAACTGCGCCAATTTTAGGGTGCTACATTTTGCCCCCTCTTTAGCAAATTTTCTGAAGAAAATGCGTTAAAGACGAGTTCTTCATGCTTTACGAGAAAGCAAGAATTTATTCCATTTTTTAGACGACGATTCTAGGTCGAATCGTACAACTGTTTGCTATGGTGCCCCCTCCGAGTTTTTACCCAAATCGAACGTTTGAGGTAAAAGCACGGAAAAACAAAAAATTTAAAAAAATGTTGTTTTTAAATAAAAATAAGAAAAATAGGGTAAAACCCTAATTCATTTTTACTGTTCACTTTCGTTGTTTCAGAGCTCTGCAAGCGAAATGGTGGAAACGGCACACAGATCGACAGAGGTCCGACGCGGGTTGCGGGTAAGGATCTAAACCTAGTGTACTATGTTTTTAGCTTGATTTGTTTAATTTTTTACTTGAATTTTAATTATTTTGGGGCATCGCGGCCATTTTTAGGCCGTCGACGACGTCGGGATGAAATCGTCCCAATTTTGCCGAAATCGTCCCTAAATCGCCGATTTCATCTGAGGACGAAATCGAAGAAATAGGGGCGATCCCGTCCAATAAGGGGTGATCCCCAAATTGAAGAATCGGAGGCGATTTCATCCTATTAAGGATGATTTTGCTAAATTTGGTACGATATCATCCAATAATGGGCGATATCATTTTTTTTATGAGATGAAATTGATTTTAATTGATTTTAATGATTATGTACTAATGATTTTTTGTTGTTTTATTGTTTATTTTGTAGAGAGGATTGCTAAAGAGTCGAGAGTGGAAATACGGGGGTCTCAGGGATGACTTAGCCATGCTCGATCAGGCCGAGCGAGACAGACTAGCAGAGGTCGGGCTGTAGCATGTGGCAGAGATGCCACAAGTTCCTACAGACATGGGGCTACTGACAGCCCTAGCAGAGAGATGGTATCCGGGGTCATCCTACTTTTGACTATCGATAGGGGAGATGACTCCCACTCTAGAGGATGTATGGAGGATCTTGAGGATCCCCATACATGGGCGGTTCATGACTCCTTCGGCCAATCAGGGCCATGCCATGATGAGATTGTGCAGTGACCCAAGCTTCACCCTAGAGAAGGGCGGAGTGAACATCGAGGCTTTGCGACAGATGCCTAGGGCATCTCGGTTGACCCAGGTTTTGGTAAGGGTGGTGGGTGGCCTTCTTCTATGCCACCAGAGTGGATGCAGGTTACCATGGCTCCTCTCAGATGTGGTCTATGACATGAGAGACCATGGATACAGGTTTGCTTGGGGTAGCTTTGTACTATGCCGCTTGTATAGGATCCTTTACGGGGTCGTATACAAGGGAGGTCGATGTCTGGTGCTGACATCGCTACTACAGGTTTGGTGTTGGGAGCACATTGTGGTGCGAAGGCCGGTAGGGCTTCCACTGATAGGAGTTGATCGGGAGAGACCCCGGGTTTTCTATTGGTGGCTCCAGAGAGGGTCACAATGGTGGATAGATCTATCGATGTCCCGGAGGTTACTAGATGACCTCACCCTAGATCAGATCACCTGGAGACCATGGAGAGAGCATCCAGGGTGGGCAGAGGATGGATAGGAGTTGGCTCGCATCAGGTGAGTCATCTGGTTGAGGACAGAGCGGGGAGAGGTAGAGCTCCACCGCTACGACCAAGTTTTGAGGTAGTTCGGTCTACAACAGGGGATCCCTTCTCTTAGGGATTATGAGTATTCCTAGACTATGCGAGATAATACTACATTGAGCGGGGCTCTAGACATGCAGCGGTTCTAGAGTCAGGATGTTGATGATGCCCCCATTCAGCTAGTGGATGGGGATGACGTGGGGGTAGCAGATGGGTATGATGCCTGGTATGCAGGCATCCACCCTCCTCGGATGATGAGGGCATAGGGTCCGATGCACGTTGTAGTGCAACGGATGGAGAGGCGGTGCCAGGCTGCCATCGATGCAAGGGGTCATGGAGGGAGGGATCAGTGATGGCCTCCTCAGGAGAGATGCTAAAGAGTACCACAGGCTTCGAAGAGATAGCAACAGTCAGAGAGGAGGGAGAGACTCCCTTCTCAGTAGAGGGATAGGCCACCATCACCCGATAAGGGCAAGGGTGTCGAGGTGGGGGAGAGCAACGAGATGGTGGCTCTCTGGTGGAGAATGCCCACCTACGAGCTGAGGTGCAGACTCTCCAGGATGAGGCTACATGGCTCAGGGCTCGAAGTAGAGGGGCGAGCATTCTGGAGCTAGCATGGGCTGTTGCATAGACCACGTTCTACCAGGGGTTGTACTACCATGTGGTTCTAGAGGGGTAGAGGATACCGTTGCCAGCCAGCATTACGGAGCCGATCAGGATGGGGTCATCGAGGACATCATCATGATCGACGTCGAGGACCCATGATACAGCACGGACCTCGATGGGACCACCTCCTCCACCTCAGGGTGGGAGAGGAGATGAGGCTGAGAGCTCGAGGGCTTCTCGAGACTAGTTGCTCATTGGTACATAGACCATATATTTTTGAGAGGATTGAGTATGCCAAGGTATAGATTGTGGCATACCAATCCATTTTGATATGATGTATAGACTTCTTGATATATATATATATATATATATATATATTATATTTTTTTTTTGTGATATGACTTGTGCATATGTTTTATGATGCTTTAATATTTTAATGGTTGATTGATTATTCATGTAATTATGTCGTTGAAAATATTATAATTTTATGTCATGCTATAAAATTAAATGAAGTAATCTGATGTAAACAAATTGGTTGTTGTGGTGTGATTTGATGAAAAATAAAGTGACTTCTAACAATAATTTCAAAGGACATTGTCGTTGTTACATGACCATTTCATGGAGTCGCCGCTCGCTAGGTCATCAAGCTAATCCCGTTATGAGAGAAATATTGCTAAAAGTAAAAGGGTGCTTAAGAGACTTTCTTAAGACTTTGTGTTGTGATGATGAAAAATGATGATGGTGATGATTTGTTTTCAGATTTCCATAAAAATATTATGCATGAAATATTAAAAATATGATTTTTGCTAGGCATAAAATTCCTAAGTGTGATAGAATTTTGAACAATTGCCTAGGAATTATACCATCGTCGCAAAACTGAATGTTTGACATAATGAAATGAAATAGAAAAGTTTTCATTCTTTTTTAAAGCACAATTGTGTAACATAATGATTTAAGCCATATGCTTTTATGGATTAAATAAATGGGAGATAAAATTATAACGATGGTTTGCGCTAGGCATAGAATTTGAGGTATAGACTTATACCATCATCACGAAATCCAAAAGAAGAAATTGATGTAATAGTTTTATTGCATAGTTGATTTTTGATTTTGAGATAAAAAATGAGGACTTGCACTAGGCATAAATTCCAATTTAGGTTTAGGAACTATACCATCGTTGCGAAAGTCGAAAATATATAAATGTGACTTTATTGCTAGATTTTTGAACATGCTTTGAAAGAAATTTTGGATTTTTGAAAAGAAATGTATTTAATTGTTTTTATGCTAAGCCAATATTCCCAAGTAAGAAAATCAAATTATTCCAGAAGATTTGCATAAATATTTTAAATTATCTCAAAGACAAAATTTAGATTTATAAGGAACCCCATGTGCATATGTGAGTTCATTGCCGATCTTGATCTATCATAATGATACAAAATCTCTCAAACACAAATGTGTGTGCAATTGTATTGTTCATTTACCAATTTTGAGCAAGATAATTTGATACAAGTAATTTGAATTAACCAAATGAGTGTTCATTGACCATGATTTATATGCATGTAACCGTACCAGACTACTGTGTAAGTCGGATCATCAAGAGCTAGCTGATCCATGAGCGGACATAGGTCTATACAAAAGAAGGTCGCTAATGTGACAGACATATCACCACGCTAGGAGTTACCCAAGGCCAAGCGGGTTGGGCACAAACCACCTGTTATGGGGCTTACCTCACAGTTTTCGAATAATTGAGAATTCCAGGGATTCAAGCTCATTCACCCTTCTTTTCTTTCAAAGGGTAGGGGAAGGGATTTATTGCTTTTTGCTTTTTCTTTTCTTGTTCTCTTTTTTTTTTGTATTTTTGCTTGACACTGAGATAATGCTGAAATATTGCTGAGATGGTACAAAATGATACTGAAACAATGCTTCTTTTTCTCATAATTTTTCTTGATTTTCTTTTTTCTTTTTCTTCCTATACTAGGGATACTTGCTCGGATTGGCTGTAGAGCAAGGGATTTTTATTCTGGGCAGGGGTGAGCTTGTCCTTTTGTCAATTCTCAAAGATTCTAGACCATGTGCATGATAGGATAGCAGGGGAAACTTTTTTCTCAAGAGACCACTTCTACTATGTAGCATCATTTTGAATTTGCAATGAAATCATTTTAATGTGAAAAGGTGTACTTGGTTCAAGTAAATAACAAGATCAGTTCTCTATGCTCAAAAATTTATTTAATTCAACTGTGGACTTCGATATAAGAGAGATTAATAATCATACCAAATAAGATCAAGATATTTATTCATGTGAGTGTGAAAGTGAGGGATTCCAAATAAATGCTAATTTATCCAAAATAACTGAAAATATAATTGCAATACTTCAAGAATTGATAGGTGCAAAAATAGAAGATGTTTTTGAGGATTTTGATGATTTTGATTTTTCTTTTATTTTGATTTTAATTTATGAATTAAGATAATACATAATATTACTATTTTTTGAAATTTTTATATGAATTACTAAAATAAGACAATATGTATAATATATACAGTGATGAAATTACCAGATTTATGCATAATAGCGCTTAAGGTGCATAATGTTCATAGGTTCTTTAAGATCTTTACCATCTAAGGTAGCTAATCTGTATGCTCCCGATCCAAATTTAGCAGTGATAATATATGGCCCAAGCCAGTTAGGCTCGAATTTGCCTTTAAGGTCTTTAGTTGCATTAGTATTTTTTTATTTTCTTTTAAGACGAGGTCACCGATCTCAAAGGATCGATGATGAACTTTCTTGAGATATGCTCGTTTGAGCTTATTCTGGTAGGCACGAAGATGCTCCAAAGCATTAATGCGCTTCTCATCTAGGAGTTCCAATTGACTAAATCTTCCAGCATGGTATTCATCTCCTACTTCAGTATCTTGAAGTAGCAGAGCCAAAGAAGGAACTTCTAATTCAAAGGGAAAAACAACTTCAGCGCCATAAACCAAAACAAAAGGTGAAGTGCCCGTGGGAGTACGAATGCTAGTTCGATAAGCCCACAAAGCAGGATATAATTGAATGTGCCAATCATGGCTAGATTTATTGACCAGTATTTTGAGGATTTTAATTAATGTTTTATTAGATGCTTCTGCTTGGCCATTACCCTGAGGATAATAGGGAGTGGACCAACGATGTTGAATTTTATATTTTTGACATAGTTTCTTTACATATTTATTTTTGAAACAAGTTCCATTATCCGAGATGAGATTTGCAGGAATTTCGAACCTACAAATAATTTGATTAAAAATAAATTTGGAAACTTGAGTTCTAGTGCAAGAAGCTAAGGGCATAGCTTCAACCCACTTCGTAAAATACTCGGTGGCGGTTATGATGAATTTGTGTCCATCAGATGACACAGGATTGATTTTTTTGATGATGTCTAAGCCCCATTTTGAGAAGGGCCAAGGAGATGAAATAGCCTATAGTTCTTGTGTAGGCGCATGGACAAGGTCAGCATGTTTCTGGCACTTGTCGCAATGGCACACGTAATCATGTGCATCATTCTCCATGGTAGGCCAAAAATATCCTATCCTAAGGAGCTTCTTAGCAATGGCGCTACCACTAAAATGTCCCCCACAAGATCCATCGTGGGCTTCACTCAAAGCTGATCTAGACTCTTCTAGATTCAAACATCTCAATAGGATACCTTCAAAGGATCTCCTATATAAGGTATTGCCAATTATGATGAAGCGACTTGCTCGTCTACGTAATAATCGATGTTGGTTTCTATTAAAGCCTTCAGGGAAGGTCCCATTTTGAAGAAAATTGAGGATATCGGTGTACCAAAGTTTAGGAGTAGTTTCATTGATTAGAAACACGTCCAAAGGTTCCAAGCATGATTTAATTGAAGCGGGTTCCTGGAGTCGATGAATAATGATGGTAGCATATTCGTCATCTAACTCCAAGGGTAAAAGAGATGCAGCTGCGGCCATGGCGTCAGCCACACGATTGCTAGTTCTAGGAATAGCTTCCAAGGTAACTTGATCAAATAAAGATATTAATTGTAATACATATGCTTTATATGGGTGCAATTTATCATCTCTGGTCTGATAAACATCATTAATTTGATTTATAACAAGTTGAGAATCATCGAAAACTAATAGATTTTTAATTTTTAGTGCTAGGGCTGCTCGTAATCCAAGGATTAGAGCCTCATATTCAGTAGTGTTATTAGTACAGGCAAACGTTAATTTAAAGGATAGAGGTATGAGATGTTTCTATGGAGATATCAAAATAATACCTGCACCAGCCCCACTCATACATCGGGCTCCATCAAAGTATAAGGACCATTGCTCTGAATGATCTGCCTCTAGTTTAAGGCATTCATCAGGAAACTCAATGACGAGGGGATGGGTGGATTCTAAGGGTGCAGCAGCTAATTGATCTGCTATGATTTGACCCTTAACAGACTTCTGTCCTATAAACGTGAGTTCAAACTCGCTTAGCGCAAGAACCCACTTTGTTGTGCGACCAGATAAATAAGGTCGACTCATGAGATACCGTAAGGGATCAAATTTAGCAATAACGTATGTTTTTTGACTGAGCATATAATGGCGTAGTTTCTGTGTAGAAAATATGACTGCTAGACATAACTTCTCTAATGTTGTGTAGTGGGTTTCATAACTAATTAATGTTCTGCTAATGTAATAATTAGCACGCTCTCTTTTCTCATCATCAAGTTGAGCTAACATAGCTCCTAAAGCAAAATCTGAAGCAAAAATATACAAGATAAATGGGTGATCAGGTTTAGGTGGTGAAAGTATAGGTGGGTTAAGAAGATATTGTTTGAGGAGTTCAAATGCTTCCTGACATTCATCGTCCCAATGGAAAGAGACATCCTTCTTAAGAAGCTTAAGAAAGGGTCCAGTTTTATCCGCTAACTTATCGATGAAGCGACGGATAGCTTGAAGCTTACCTTGTAGACTCCGTAATTCAGATATATTTGTAGGTGTGGGCATATCAGTGATAGTCGTAATCTTGAGAGGGTCAATTTTGATGCCATGTAAAGAAACTATAACCCCTAATAATTTACCTGACTTAACTCTGAATATACATTTGGTTGGATTCAATCGGATAAGATATTCCCTTAACCGATCAAATACTTTTCTCAAGTCATCTAAATGGTCATCTTCTTGAGTAGAACGAGCTATAATGTCATCTACATAATCATGTAGTATATCATGCATCATATCATGAAAGATATAAGTCATGGCTCGTTGATAGGTTGCACCTGCATTCTTCAACCCGAATGGCATCACTTTCCAATAGAAAGTTCCCCAAGGGGTAATAAAGGTTGTTTTAGCCTGATCTTCAGGAGCTATCCTGATCTGATTATAACCAAAAAATCCATCCATTAAGGATATCATTCCACTCCCAGTAGTAAAATCAATGATCTGATCCATATTGGGAAGGGGAAAATCATCTTTAGGGCATGCAACATTAATATCTCTAAAGTCTGTACAAACCCTAACCTTAGTAGTTTCTTTCTTAGTTACTGGAACTACATTCGAGATCCATTCAGCATAATCAATGGCTTGTATGAAAATAACATTCAGGAGTTTTTCTAACTCCCCTTTGACTAGTAAGGCCACTTTAGGATGCATTTTTCTAAGCTTCTGCTTAACAGGTTTAGCATCCGGGTGCACTACTAGGTGATGCATAACTACAGAAGGGTCTAATCCTGGCATATCTTCATATGTCCAAGCGAAGACATCTTCATATTCTTTAAGAAATGCAATGTATTTATCCTATTTTTCTTGACTCAATTCTGATCCAATGTTGATTATGTGAGGGTTATCCTCGGTTCCAATGTTAATTTTTATGACATTTTCTACTTCCATGTGGAGATCTCTCTCAAAATTAGGTGGGGCGGGTGAAACGCCCAATTCTTGTAATTCTTCCAAAGTTAGCTTGGATAATTCATTTTGAGGAGTCATGGCCTCAAGCTGGGCTATACTAGGTATAGAGCCATCAAAATAAAATCCATTATGTAATAATTCCTCAATGGAGACATCATGAAAGATATCTCCCTCCAACTCATCATCGGATTCAGCGATCATCTCAGGATAAGCTATAGATAGCATATTACATGTGAATGTCTTATTCATTAAATGCAAGGCATCGCGTTCATCTAAAAAATCTTGGTAACATATAAGTTGGTCATCATCCTCAAATGGGAATGGCTGACCCTTACTAGGAAATAGGCCCACACCACATCGGGCGGGCCACGCTTCTACCTCAAAAGGTTCTTTCATACCATTCTGGAAAGGTCCCAAACCTTTCCCTTTATATCCCAATTTCAGCATTATAGGTTTGGCTTTAATATATTCATTAGTAAAATAACATCGAGCATATCCATCATAATGAGTTCTGATGTTTCTGGGTATTCTACCCCAGTCATATCCCTTATAAATAAAGGCACAACTCCCGATTTGGTAAATACTTCCCATAGGCTGTGGGAGGCCCAAGGTACGAGGAGATGGCGGCAAATTATTTAAAATAAGGGAATCTTGCATAGAAGCATTCGTTTCTTCTGATATAAGAATTTTAGATAGATCGGGTAAGAGTTCATCAGTAAGAGCATAAGAGGTAGAAGGAACATTCCCTACGTCTTCTGATGTGGAAAATATGACTTTGGTGGATGTAGACGGTGTAGAGGAGTCGATAGATGGGTCTATTAAAGGTATGGAAGTTATAGGAGTAGAACAAGAGACATTGGTTGTGAGATTAGGATCTTTCTTAGGTCCTAATGCGGTTTGTTCAGAAGATGGTTGAGCTATATGTGAAGGTGCAACTGATGGAGAAGAAGTAGATGACTTTGTGGGTGTAAGTTTCACACGTTTAGATGGATAATGAGAATTAGGATGTGTGGATGACAGAGCAGGGCAAAATTGAACTCCAATAGGTTCTGCCAAAGCACACATATCAAAGGGTCTTGGATCACCATGAATGGTAACCAACTGATTCTTAAATTTGAACTTAACACATTGATGTAAGGTTGAGGGAACAACTCGCATTGCGTTGATCCAAGGACGACCCAAGAGTATATTGTACGATGCAGGGCAATGTACAATAAACACGGTCGTATCCAAGGTTCTTGGACCGACCTGCAATGGAATGGTAATAACTCCACACGTTTCTTGTGTTTCGTCATTGAAAGCTTTTATGATCATATCAGTTCTTTTCATTTCCTCACTTCTAAACCCAAATCTTTGGTAGAAGTCAAAAGTGCAGATATTTAAAGATGAACCATTATCAATCAAAACTCGTTTGACTGCTACATCTCCAATTAAAGTAGTAATATACAAGGGGTTATCTTTATGTAAACTATGTTGAGGTATGTCTCTATCCCGGAAGTCAATACAATCAACTTCACGAGTTATTATAGTATTGGCCATGGCTTCAGGTTGAATGTCTTGTGGTACCATCATCTGGCTTAATGTGAGCATTAATTCATCTCTATGTGTAGGAGAAGATCTTAAAAGGTCCAAGAGGGAAATTCTAGCTGTAATATTTGATAATTGTTCATTAATATTATAAGGAGGTTTAGGTTGAACATTAGGTGCATGATTCCCTTTATTAGGAACCTTCAAAACAAATGGAGTTGATCCACCATTCTGAATTTGATCTTGTTGATAATTTTGAGCCTGTTGTCTAGTAACAACTCCGATGGTACCCACAATATTATTCTACGGATGATGAATGGGTCTTGGTCTAGCGTTTATGGCTAGCTCATTAGAAAGTAATCGGTGAGACGATGGTCTAGTAGTGACTCTTCTTGGAAATGGCTCTTCTGGAACCATATAACTTGTGATAGGGTGAATAGTATCTGATTCATCTTCCGAACTATTCGATTGATTTGATGTGATTTCCATATCACTCTCAGTCTCGTATTCTGTATCACTAAGATCAGGTATCTGAGTATTATATAGAGGCCTGGTTGTAACCATGGATAAAGTAGTGTCAAATATTTCCAGATCATGAGCAGGTAAATGCCCACTAATAGTTCCTACATATCGGGCAGGAGGAGGGACATTATGATGTTCAATTTGATTAGCCACCTCCTTACCATGTTTTGGTAAGGGATGTTGAAAGATGTCTAATGACTGATTGGCATTCTGATTCTGGTTTTGTGGGGTGTTCTTTTGAACATTATTAGGAGGATTCTGCTTAGGTTGAAAGGCTTGCACCTCCATCTCATTGTTATCAATCAAGTCCTGTATTTTATGTTTTAATATTTTACAAGAGTTGGTAGTGTGTCCAGGTCCTCTATGAAAGTCACAGTGTAAATCTGCTCTGTATCCGGGTATAGTTGGATCAGGTTCCCGGATATTTGGTAATTGAATCAAACCTCATTCTAATAATTGTGGTAGGATAGTTGATAAAGGTTGATTTAACCTAGTAAATTCTCGAGGAGGTTTATCAGGAGGTTTCAGTACAAACTTCTCCGTTGTCTTTGCAGCATTAACATTAGCAATATTTCTGCTATCGGTGACTCCATCACCCACAACTTGTTTATTCTTGTATTGATTTTTGGATGTTTTCTCATCGTCTTTCTTTTTAAGCTGGCCTCTCCTAATGAGAGCATCTTCCACTCTTCGGGCTAAGTCTATAGCCTGATCGAAGGTGGTCAAGGTAGCGATTGATAATTCGTAAGATAGTTGCTCTTGCAAATTATTAATAAAGATGTCCAACATCTCCCTATAAGGTAACACAAAGTGCAATTTTCCTATCAACTGTCTCCACCTAGCTAGGAAATCAGCAAAGCATTCATCTTTGTCCTATTTTAAGTTATACAAATCTTTAATGGTCACATGTCTTTCGATGTAGGCACTAAATTGATGAACAAAAGACTCGGCAGTTTCTTCAAAATTCCTCAAAGAATTAGTGGGTAATTGATAATACCACTCTAATGCCATTCCTCCCAAGATTTTTGGGAACATTTTTAGTAATAACAAGTCATCATGTGATATATCATGACATGCTATCCTAAACATGCGAAGATGCTCTATGGGATCTTTGGTTCCTTTATATATGGGAAGAACAGGCATAGGAAAATGTTTAGGATATGGTTGTGCTACGACTATAGGATCTAAAGGCTGACTACACATCTCTCGATAGTTGTACGAGGGACGGTAGGGATCTATCTGGTCCATGCGGGAAACTAGTTGTTTCACCATGGTTTCAAGATTACTAGTTTGTCCACCATATTGGTTCGGTGGGACAGAGGTATGGGATCTATGAGTGTATGATGGTGTGACATAAGGATTAGATGCTATATTGCTATTATGCAAAGTGTTGGTAGGAAGAGTATTATGAAGGGGATTTGTAATAGTATTATGTTGTACCCCAGATTGTTGGTAATTGGTGTTTGGTTTTGTTTTAGGTTTTTGTTGATTTGAGGTATGTTGATCAAGAGCTTGGTGAAATAGAGCAGTAAATGAGGGTTTCTTTTGTGCGGGAATGACCCTAGGCTTGTTAACAGGCACTTTAGGTGGTTGGGTAACTTGTTGTTGTTGCATGTTCCGGATCGCAGCTACTATATCCAAATTGGATGGTCCAGCTTGATCACTCTCTTGTTCAATAAAGGACAAGGGATTAGTGCGTGTGTGAAATACGTCTTCTAGAGTTGCTTGAGTGTCACTAATTCGATCCTTGTCCATATGGACTGCTCTATTAAAAACACCAATATTAGTGTTAATGAACTTCCAAAATTGTTCCATGTTTTCAAAAGTGATAGCTCCTCCCGGAGACATTTTAGGGGATGAGGATCCTTCCTCTCTAATAGTTTCTTCTTGTTCATTTCCTACAGCAAGCTCTTCTTCTTGCTGGTCTAGGGTCTCTTCTTCCTGAACTTGGTCCTCAGGAGGGACATTTTGGTCAGTTAATGGTCTTCCTAACCAATCTTCATCTTCTTCGGTTTGTTTTCCATTCCTAAGTCTAGGCATTGTGCTAAACTTAGGTTTTAGCAAATATATATATATATATGCGGTAAGGTTGAGAGGTATATATTTTAACTATATACCTACTATAATACTTTTAAAAGGAAAATGTTTTGTTTTTATTTGTTTTGTTTTGTGTGATTATATTATTATTTTGCGAGAATAAAAATAACAAACAACATGCTAGTTGCAAGAAATAACAATAGTAAAAAGAATGACTTAGTTTTCTATGAATAGTTTATGAATATCATTGATAGGGTCAAGTTCATCAGGAGTCATGAAATGCTCCTCTTCAAATTGGAAGTGGTTTTTCAAGAATTTGACAAAGTGTGCTATGGTAATATGATCTACTTCAGACTCTGACTTGTAAAAATAAAGTTCATGGCAATACTCTCGATACAACACAGCTCTAGGAATTCTATTCCATCTCTTTCTATCCATAAGAACGACTTCTTGATCCTCTATACGAGATAGAAATTTATGCACTACAACTGCGTTCTCAAGGTATTCCTCAAAGGTGTATAATTCTGAAGACACAAGTGCTCTTTTATCTGCTAACCACCTATGGCAAGCTCTCTGAAGTTCATGATACAAAGTCACCTGATCAGGATCCAGGATTCTATCTAGGACAAACCTCTTAATTTGCCTAAGTTCTACAGATCTGGATTCAATAATACCTAATCTCCTATCAAGTTCATCCCACAAATATTGGGCTCTATTTGTTTGAGGTACTCTAAGCACAGAAGTAATCTCTATGGCCGTTAATTGATTTTCAACATTTATGGTGACAACTCGTCTTCTATTATAATCTACCATCTAAATATGATATGCAAATTTAACTGTTTTCTAATGATTCTAGATGTTCTTAATAATGTTTTTTTTTTTTGGATTGTTTTCAAAAGGTGTTTTAGTTTCACGTCGGGTTCACCAAAATGTATCGCCCAAATTTTTTGCACCCTTACCTTCAGGCTAAAGGATCCGTGCCCGGAAGGGGGATGCGAGAAGGATGGGACAATACCTCGGACGGAGAGGCCCTTTGAAGGTCGCGCCTCTCGGGGGAGGGGTATAAGGGTGAATTTTTGATGGATGGTGGGGTTCACCAGGAAACTTTAAGTGGCAGTTTCCACGCCTAGGTCGAGAATGGGTTTGATGTGTTCATTTTATATTCAATCATTCAGATTCCTAGGTTGGCCAAAATGAATCTAAGCTATTCTATATGAAATTTCTGGTTTTATATGGAGACAACAAACATAAATAAATCCTAAATACAGAAAATATCTAAATGAAGAAGAGTGCACCTGATTTCTGATGTCTGATGAAGATTCTGAAGCTTGTAGGAGTCCAGATCATCCCGGATATGACAGGATCATCTGTAATTGTACAGAATCATCCAGATCATAGGAGATCATCTGAGATCAACCGAGATCATCAACGACCTGATGAATTCGTCAGACAAATTCGTCAAAAACCTGCAATCATGAAAACAGACACCAAAAACCAAAAATACAATTGCAAGAATGATACAAAATGATAGAAATAAGAATATAAGTGCTTTAAATGATAAATCCAGATATCAAATCAAATGGGATGCAATGTTTTAATAATTTATTTTGAATTTTATCATGCAAATATGCTAAATGAGGTGAACTCCAAGATGCAGAACAGAAGTGAACTAATCTAATGCACAATTAAATAAGAAAAGAGATAGAGAATGCAAACTCAGGGCTCTGATTGCCCCCAATCTGAACTACAGTCAAAATCATCTACAATCGTACGAGATCATCGCCGATCTCGTCAGGATCATCCAAAATTGTGGTTGAATCGCCTACGACGATCCGAGCTTCCTCCGGCTGAAACACAGTGAGATCCTGCAATAAAACTTGAAAACACAAATGCAAATGATGGGGGATAGGATGTTCTAACACAACAAAAACTAAAGTTGCAGGGAAATGATCAGCCAGGGGGATAAACTAGGAAAATCCCAAGTTTATATAGGATTAGGGGGAGGTTAGGAGGTTGGGGATCATCCCAATCTGGGAGATCTCCAACGTAGGAATCTCCAACCGCGTAGACACGCTTCTGCCCGAGTTGGAGAAGTTGTTGAAACAGAAGCTAATTATGAAAATTTGGTTTTGGGATGAAATCGTCTGGACGTTCTGTTCCAGACGAATTCGTCCGATTTGGGACGATATCGTCAGATCGGCGACGATATCGTCCAACGGTCAAACAACTTCTAAAAATGGCACAAAAAATGAGGTGAGCGGTTAACGGGCGGTTTCGGGGTTAAAATTCAATTTTTTTATCTTTTACTGAGGGTTTAACTGCGCCAATTTTAGGGTGCTACAGGTCCCCTCCCAAGACCAAAAAATAGACTGAAGTGAGAAGCTCCGACAAAAAAAACTTGAAGCTGATAAATGTTGACATCGTAGAAACTTGAATAGAAGGTAGAATGGATGCTCATCGATGGATGATAAGCACTAGATCACTTGAAAGCCTATAAAAATGTAGACAAGAATCCCGAGATACTAGAATAGGTACACAAGTGCCAAACCCTCTTTCAGAAGCCACAACCCCCCAACTAGGCAACCAGAAAGCCAACCAAACCAAGGTCACCTAGGGTAGAATATTTGGGATGGTCCACACAACTACAAAAATTTAGTCAAGCATGAGAAATCCAGCCTAAAAATATTCAGGTGGATCTTGTGAGCCTGGAAGAGACACATGCTTGGGGTAGGGAGAGTGCGCAGATGGAACGACACCATCTTGTCAGAGTAGGAGCCTGCCGCTCATCCCCTCTAATTCATATTATTATTATGGTAATGTGTTCACGATATAACACAAGTGGAGTAATTTTCAATCCCATGTAACTAATTAAAAATAATATTTTTTACAAAAAAAATATATGAATTATAAAAACATTATATGGTTAGTATTGAAATAAAAAAGTAAGACATTTATACATATATTAATAGTCATTAGATGCATATTATGAATATCTTTGGAAGTTACTTTAAAAATTTTAATATTTAGATACACATTTTTGTATAGAGAATTAAATCTATATTGTATTAGAAAAAGGAATTAGTTACATGTTTTCAAAGAAAGAAATAAAGAGACCCAGGTGTTGTAGGTGAGTCGGAGAGGAGAGGGCAATCCTCCAAGGGAGGTCCCAGGTTCAAATCTCCACCCTACCAAAAATTTGAATTGGGTACCAAAAATCTAATTGATATTGTTGGTGCGGGTAAGGTCGGGTGCGACTCTGGGTGACTTTGACGGTGTAGAACCCCCTGGTCGTGGTCTCTCAGACCAAGGCGGCCCCACAAGGGGTTTTTCACTTAAAAAAAAAAAGAAAGAAAGAGGGTGAATACCAAATGATGAATCAAAGTATCTAGAAGGGTATCGGTTGATCAAAATGAAATATTTTGGAGTATTATAACAACATCTAATCCATTCACGAAAAAAAAAATTATAAATCAACAGAACTAGGATTTTTTTTAAAAATAACTCATCTTTTAGGAGTCATATCTTTGCAAAGAGTTGTCTAATTCAGACGATTTTATGCCATTTTATGTAAAATATTAATATATTTGAAATGAGTGGTTATAGAAAAAAATCCAAGAAGTATTAAGGGAGATACAACCATGTGAAGATGTTCATCTGAAATAAGGGCAACATCAAGGCAAATATTTCCTAGAAAATATCTCATCTTTTAGAAGCCATATTTTTTTGAAAGGTTATTTGATACAAATTATTCTTGGACCAATTTGTGCAAAAATTAAATTTAAAATAAATGGTCATATGAAGGAATCCAATTAGTATTGAGGGAGATATGACCCTATGAAGTTATCCATCTAGAACAAGGGCAATACCAATTTTTCAAGCCATAAAAAATAAAATTATAGATATCTATCAACCATGGTTTGGATGATGGGAGGAGCAATGGAGGGCTAGGGCATCAACAAGGTGGGGTATTCTATTTGGGAATAGAGTTTTTTCAGCTAAGTTTCATTTATCCTTTTATTTTATTAGAATTTATATATGCCGATTATTGTAGATTTATTTCCAAATAATATAATTTCTATATGATATTTTGGTAAATTTTAGTAGATATCAAGTTATAATTCCCTTTCCATTGATCTATTTATAGATAAATAATTAGAATCATCCCTAGTATTAGAGGTTATGGAGGACCTTACAGAGCAATGATACTTATTGTTTAAGGATAGGGTAATCATTGGTAAATTTAATGGGTCTTTACCAAGGGCTTCAACTCTGAGTAAATGAATTGATAGGAGATGGAAGTTTCCAAGAGTGAGTCTATCCTTTGTTACCAAAGATTTATTCCAAGACATTTTCTATTCTATGGAGGAAAGAGATAGAATCCTGAAAGGGGGTCCTTGGTTTATAGGAAGAGCAAGACTCTTCTATACCCGATGGTATGAAGGCTTTGCACCTGATAATATAAATATATCCCTAATACCAATTTGGGTCAAGATGTATGGTTTACCCATTCAATTTTTATAAATGGATGCCTTAATTTAAATAAGCAACACTCTAGGAGAATTCCTTGAGATTTTAGAAACTATAAAGAAATATAATTGGCTATTTATGCTTGAATATTGGTCATGATTGATATCAGTAAACACTTATCAGAATTAATCATTCTTGAGTATGGGGTTAAGTTGTGAACCCAAACCAAAGATCATGAAACATATCTTTCAGATGTAGAAGATGTTATGAGGTGGGGCATATTGAGAGAAATCTTCTACATATGCTTTTCTACATATGTGTCTCTTATGCTTTTCTGCATATGTTTCTAATGGATTTTAAGAGAAACATACAAATGGATATGGATGAGGATGGTTTTCAAATTCAAAATAATAGGTCCAAATAGATAAAAGTAAATAAATAGTGGAGACCAATAAGTAAGGATATTGGAAGAAATACCAATTCTTTTGAGGCTTTAGCCTATGAAGAAAAAATAAATTAGAGCTTAGAGGACATGGTACAATAAGATCATAATATTAACAAGGAATCGTTTACTCAGTATGATATTAATTTAGGGATGAACATTCCTGTTGAACCTAAGGAATATGCATCATCAGATTTTAAAGATTATCCTAAAGTTCCATGTACCATTTAGGAGAAGAAAATAGGTAGAGAAAACATATTGTTAGATGTTAATACCTCTACCATTACAAGGAAATACCAAAAAATGAGTAGTATAATTCAAAATATTTCTTAACAAAGCCAACATAGGATAAATATAATGAAAAGAAAAGTTGTGAAAGAATATTGAGGAATAGAATAATAAGACCTACTTTTGATACTGGCAAGGCAAAAAGAGGATAACCTTCAAATTATCAAGAAAGAGCTAGGGAAACAAGAGCAAACATAGATAAAGGAACACAATATAAGTTGGTTGAACTTATCTTTACAAAATGGTAAAATAATATTGGTAATTCCCAAGTGGGGCCAATAGCCCCTAATGAAACATGATTACCATCTCATGGAATATAAGGGGTGCTAATACCCTCGTAAAGAAGAAGTGTATTAAGGACCTTTGTCTAAGTAATTAGCTTGATATTATTTGTATCTAGGAAACTAAACAAAGGAAGAAGTTTCCAAAACTATGAACACAATTTGGGCAAGTTATGAATGGGATGTAGATTTAGAAGGAACAATAAGGAAGATCCTAATATGCTAGAATCCAATTAAAACCACCTATAAAACCATTTACAAAACTAAGCATTGGATAGCCTCATTAGTCACATATTATTTTACAGATATTTGTTTCTTTCTTATCAATGTCTACAAACCTATAACTCAGTCAAGTAGATTAGAAGTATGAAGTGAGATTAAAGCATTTATGAGAAGTCAATATAAAAAAACCGACTCATGATCATAGGATATTTTAATGCCATAACCAAGCAAGATGAAAAATTTAGGGGAATTAGGAAAATAACCTAAAGTATGGGAGATTTCTCAGCTTTTATTCAAAACAATAATCTTTGGTAGGTTGAGTTTGAATAGGACAACTATATATGCATCAACAATAGGGTAAACCAAAACCTAATAGCAAAAAAATTAGACATATGTATACTCTCATATCATTGGCTAGATGAAGGGACTTGTGTTAAAATTAATACCTTGATAAGGATTGGTTCATATCACTAGCCAATAAGAGTTCAAATGGTGGTAAGTGAATAAAAAAGGACCGTATTTTAAATATGATCAGATGTGGGAAGACCATCCTCAATTTATTGATATGATAACATAGACATGGTATTCCTTAGAAAATGGTGGCTTGTATACACTTCCGAAACAAATTAAATCAATGATATCTAGATTAAAGGAATGGAACAAGAACACTTTAAAAAATATTTTTTAGAAGAAGAACTGAAAAATAAACTTTCAAAATTCCAAAAAGGTTAGTACAAAATCCAAGCTCAAAGAAAATGGAGTTGCTTAGTGAATATAATAATATTTTGAGTAAGGAAGATAAATTATATATATTAAAACTGAGATAGCCTTGATTAAAAGGAGATAAAAACATAAATTTTTTCATAGGACAACAATAGTATATATATCAACATCTAGAATTAGTAGACTTAAATCAGTAGAAGAATTTTGGATTGAAAACCAAAGTAAAATAAAAAAGGAGTTAAGGCTATTTTCCTAGAATATTCTAGGATCGAAGGAGATTGAAGTTCTTAATGATAAACTACTACACGAAGTACCTTTAGTTATAACATATGAAGATAATATAAAATTTATGGAGCCTATTACTTTAGAATAAAATCATTCAACTCTTTTCTCTTTTGATAAGGATAAATCCCCAAGTCCAGATGGGATCTCATCAACATTCTATCAGCATAACTAGGAAATTGTGAAGGATATTTTATTGGTGGAAATGGAACAGTCTAAGGTAAAATAATACATACCTTATAAAATAAATGCAACATATCTTATCATGATTCTAAAAAATAAAAATACAAAATTATTTGATCCATTTAGGCCTATAAGCCTATGTAATATGGCATATAAGATGATCTCCAAAGTGATGGTAAATCGGTTAAGACCACTTCTAGATAAAATTATTTCAAAAGAGCAAGGAGGATTTATGAAAGGGAGACAAATTATGGATGGGATCATAGTAGCTCATGAAGTAATGCATTCAAAAACTTCTAGAAAAGAGATAAATGATCTTAAAACTTGATATGAATAAAGCCTATGATAGAGTTAAATAGGATTTATTTTTGCAGTATTAAAAAAACTGGATTTGGAAAGAAATGGATATAATGGATTAAATATTGTGTCTCTAGAGTATCATGTTTAGCGTTTTTCAATGGGTTAGTCATAGAATCATTGAAATCCAAGAGGGGTCTTAGATAGGGAGATCATCTATCACCTTATTTGTTCATGGTCCCTTACAATATGTTCTGTTTAAAAAAGAGAGTATAGGCCATCTCTTGGGACATTGTTCAATACTATGGGAACTATGGTAATGGATTATTAATATGTTTGGTAAATGCATGGTTATGAATAGTAGAATTGAAGAATGTTTGAAGTAATGGTAGAGCACTTTCAAAAGTGAGTCATTATAGACAGATTGGGATATATCAAAAGATACAATACTTTAGACTATATGACTAGAAAGGAACAAAAGAATATTTAAAGGAAAGGAAAGAATTTTAGAGGTAATACAAAATATGATTTATTTAGCCACAGAGGAGTCTAAACCAACCCTATCAACTCACACAATTCATAATATTGAAGTAGAGAGCCTTGATAGATGGAATCAAGTCATCAAATGGAATTATGATGTTGGATACAAGAGAAACAAAAGGAAGGAAAATAATATAAAGTGGAAACCATCAAAAGTGGAGTTGGTCAAATTGAATTTTGATGGAGCATCTAAAGAAAATATAGGACCAATAGGAGGAGGAGGAATAATTAGAAATAATAAGGGTGAGATTTTGTCTCATTACGCTTTCAATATTGGTCTAAAGACAAATAATAAAGTTGAAGCTTGGGTGGCTTTGGAAGGGTTAAAAATATTAAAAAAAATGAAATGGAATAGAGTATGGATGGAATGTGATTTACTAATTGTAATAAATGCAATTTTGAGGAAAGTAAAGGCATTATGGAACATACAAGAGATCATTGTGGTAATAGAAGACGCTTGCTACAAAGTTTGAAGAAATCATATTTACACATACGTTAAGGGAAGGGAACAAATGTGTAGATAGACTAGCCAATAGAGGGGTTTGCATAGAGGATTGTGAATTTAAATTCTCTTTTCTATGATTAGAGGAAGTAGTAATTTTAATTAAAGCTGACAAAAAATTGTTGATTGCCTTAATAAAATAATGATTAAGATTTACTTTATTGTTTTCCATTGGTAATATTTGTTGATTTTTATAACTTTAATGTGTTTCTATATAAACTATTTATTACAATTCTTATTCTTAAGATTTAATTTATTGTTTTCCATTGGTAATATTTATTGCATTTTATAACTTTAATGTGTTTCCACAGAAACTATTTATTACAATTCTTATGCTTGCACTTATGCTTGAGGAAGGAAACTAGCAGTCAAGATCTAGTAAACGGACTATGATAGTGTGAATTTTGGGAAATTTTACTTTACTAAGATGCAATGTGTAAACAATAGAGTGGAGTTAGGTATTATGAAGGTTGTTGCGGGAAAATATCAAGAAGGATGTTGAATTTTGGAATAATTGTATTTACAAAGAAATTGAAGAAGATCAAGAAAATAAAAATCAAGAATTCATACTTTTTATGAAAAAGATGCATGTAGCTATCCATAGCATCTCAATTGAGATGAGAATTAAATTTATTTGTAAAATATCAAGCTCTAAAGGAGAAATTGTGATTTGTTAAAGGTGGGGGACCCTAGTACAACCCCTTTTTCTCCAACCAAAAAGAAATAAAGAAAGAAAGAAATATATTATATTATATCCATAATGGACTAAAATAAATAAATTACACATTCACAACAATGTTATATATTTGATTAAATTGCATAATAGACTTGTAAAAAGCACAAATATTAGAAAACTTAAACCTCAAAAAATCTAAGAGTCAAATTTCATTGCAATTCTTTTTTGTTGTCCAAACATAAAAAGAAAAAGGACACATAAGTAATTCTTCTTCATCTTTATCACACATTTATAACAACTAGAATAGTAAAACTACATAAAAAAACACATTCACAAGAAAGGGAATGAACATACTACAGTAAAATTATATCATGAAACCTCCTTAGCTTTCCAATATACTTACCATTAAAAAATCATATACCATTTACAACCTATATAAGAATCATAAATATTGTTTAGATTAGTTTATTACTTAATCTTTGCATATGTAGAATATAAACTTCACCTTTAGAAGCATAGTTCTGGTTAGTTCTCTCACTCAAACCAGTATATTTTATTGAAAATACGAAGATAAAACATAATTTACTAATAAATTTAAATAGTATAAAGCCTTATAGTTTCAAAATATGAGCATATTATCTAGGGAAAAATGACTCATGGAATTAGATAGAATTACCAAAAATTTCATGTTAAATAAGAAATAAAATATTCTTTTCATCGCATAAAAAATATTTGAACTCTAGATGGAAGAAATATTAAGAAAATATTAAGTGTGGATCTATATAAGATATGTTAGAAATATTTCAATAATAATGGAATGTAAATTTGAGTAGGCAAAATCAAGTGGCATTAGCTCAATCAGTTAAATTCCTCAATATTTCAAGGAGGAGACACACGTTCAAAAATCTTGCCAAATGATACATGGATAATATCCAAGCTTTGTTGTAATACCACTATGTGGTGATGATGTAATACAAGTAGGGCCTGTTCAATTCCATATAACCCATAAATTTTAAAAAAAATTGAGTAGACATAAATTTTTTAAAAATATCAAAATATTTAGAGAAAAAAATTTGATCTTCCCTTTAACTCTTTTATGGAACGTGCTTATGAAACTCTATAAAGTAATTAATCGTAGAAGTCAAAAAAAAGATTGGAGGCTTCAAAGAAACTTTCTGCGTAACCAAGCATTGAAGCTCAAAACCCACTCTGATAGCATGTTGGGATTTGTTAGGTATTCAAGATAGGAATTTAATATTATAATAAATGTAATTATCCCACATGTATGGATAAGTGGTATTACTAAGTAGTTGAACATTATATAATGTAGGTAAGATCTCCATATGGGGGAAGAGAATAATATTGTATTTATCTTAAGTTGAGATATAGTAAGGAGTGGATTTCTTCCAATAAGAAGCATTGTACGTTATTGCCCTACCTCAAGGGTTTGAATTATAAATTGAAAACATTAGAGTAATTTACATATTTGTCTTGTTTTAATTTATATGGATTATTCATTGTGGTTTTATTTAATATTTCTACAAATTGTTAATAATTTTTATGGATGAGCAAGGAGGTTCGTAACAATCTTAGGTACCTAATAGGATTCACAACTATTTCTATAAATGAATAGAAACAATCCATACACTCAAATCTTATACAAAAAGCATAAAAAAGGATGAAAGAGAGATATAGAATGTGGATACCCATAGACACAATATATAATCACTATATTATCAATAGATAAGAACCATAACACTTTGCATGAAGGTGGAAGAGAAGATTATCGACAAGAGAAGATTAAGGGCAGGAGGAGATTTGTAGAAGAGAATATTACCAACAAGATTACAACAAAGAGAAGAAAATTGAAGATCATTGGCAAAGAGAAATATTTTGAGTTTTAGCTGCAATATCTTGTTTATTTATAAATTAATTTTGTAGCATTATTGTCATCACCATTGAATCCATCCACAATGTTGAGGGTGATGTCAAAAGTCACCCATAATTATTAAATTAATATGTTAGTTGTAAAATAAAGCACATGAAAAATATATTAAATAGAGCGCTTAATTCATGCAGATTAATATTTTTAGTTAATTAAAAAAAATAGCATGCAAAGTGGCATGATAAAAACTATTTTTTTATAAAAAGCTAGTTTTTAGCTTTTTTAGTTTTTTTTAAGATTTTTTGCATGATCAAGGTTGATTGATCATTATATATTTTGTAATTGGATTCTTTTTTAATGTTAGAAGAACAGGAATATTTTAGTGTGCACAAATTTGGAGCTTTTATGTGGAAATTTTTTTAATTTTATATTTGTGCCCTTTTTAATTATAAATCAAAATATCTGGTTTGGACTAGCAACATAGTTTTATGAAATTGGGGCTTTTGGCTAAGGATATTTCATCATTTGGTATTCATAATTGGTTTATCTTAATCACTAAACACTCTTGGACCATTTTTGATGCTCCATTAATGTTCTTTTTGTCTTAGTTCAGAATTGTTTTATTGTTATTTTTTATCTCTCCACCTCAAGAACTTTCATTTGGTATCAAAGCAAAGTTGTGTATGTGATTTCAGAATTTGCAGGTATAGCTACATCAAGAGAGGGTGAAGATTTTTTATTCCAAACATCCTTTACAAGAGTTTGGATTAGAAATACTTGTGTCTATTCATTTTCTATCATGGCAACAACTAGTACATTCTTAAATATACCTACATTCAAAGGAGATAACTATGAGTACTGGAGAGATAAAATGGGGAGGATATTTGTATGGAAGGGAGTTTGGAAAAGTATAGCTCAGCCATATACTCATACTAAGGATTGGAAATCTCTTCCTAAAGATCAAAAGAACATATTATAAGAAGAAGAAAGGAATGATGCTCAAGCTTTATTCTACTTGTAGAGTGTGATAGATCTAAGCATCTACCCAAGGATAGCTAGCTGTAAGAATACACATGAAGCATGGACAACCTTGGAGACATCATATCAAGGCTTAGAAAATTTAAGAGCATCAAATATCTCGACATTAAGAATTAATTTTGAAAATGTAAAAATGCATGATGATGAGAATGTTGGAGACTATTGTATTAGAGTAAATGATATAGTGCATAGAATGATATTGTATGGTGAAGTTAGGGAAGATAAAGTAGTAGTAAGAAATATTTTGATATACCTAAATCTAAAGTGATTGCATATTGTCATTACACTTGAGGAGTATAAATATATGGACCAAATCAAGGTTGAAGAGTTAGTGGATTCTTTATTGTCCCATATGGAAAAAATGAAAATTTATTCAAATGATTTAAATCATGCACTAGAGTCCAAAGTATGGGTTAAAAACCAAATAAAAAGCCCACAAATCAGAATACATTTTTTTCTCAAAGTTCAGATCAGAAAGGAAAAAACCAATTAAATTCAAAGTGGAAGGGTAAGAAGGTCATCACTTGTCATTATTGTAAGAAACCAGGTTACATGATTAAAGATTGCAGGATTCTACAACCAAAAATCAAGAAAACCAAGATGGGGGTGAGAAAAAGGGTTACCAAGCTGAGAATAATGATCAAATTGATTATTCTCTTTCATGTAATTTAGGTTTGGATGATAAAACGAATATGTGGTTTCTTGATTCAGGATTTTCTAACTATATGTCATATTTTAAGGATTATTTTGACAAGCTAGATGGTTCATTCAAGAGCGACGTTCACTTAGGATATGGGAAGGTGATTCATGTTGAAGAGAAAGGGAGCATGCCTATCACCACAAAGTATGGTAAGGGTGATATCAACAACATTTATTTGGCTCCAAACATGAAGCACAATCTCATGAGTGTTGGACAACTAGTAGAGAAAGGATTCAAGCTACTTTTTAACAATGGAGAATGTTTGATATATGATAAAAAGCAAGGTAACAAATTAATTGGAAAGTATATTTTGTAAAACAAATAGAATTTTTCCATTGAGAATAAATATGTTAAATCATAATTCTTGCTTTTCTACCATTGAGGAATCAAGCATGTTGTGGCACTCTAGATATGGTCATTTAAATTTTAGAAGTTTGCATGTTCTTTTTAAGAACAAGATGGTTGATGGTATTCCAAGGATTGAATCCAAATTTAAGGAAGCATGCAAGGCATGTATAATTGGAAAACATTATAGAGAAAGCTTTCCAACCATAAAATGGAGAGCTACCAAGAAATTGGAATTGGTACATTCAGATTTATGTGGGCCTATGTCTTATCCTAGCATAGGCAAAAAATTGTATTTTATTTCCTTTATTGATGATGTTACCAGACTAATGTGGGTTTTATTTTTGAAGGCCAAATATGAGGAATTATCAAACTTTAATATATTCAAGGCATTGGTTGAAAAGGAATCAAGTTGTTCTATCAAGGTGTTAAGAACTGATAGAGGTGGGGAATTTTTTTTGGTAAGTAGTGTTTGTATTTACAGCGGGTTTTAACAAGGATCCCAAAACCTGATTACATAAGCAATGGGCCTAGGGCATCAATCCCTTGAAACTGAACACCAAAACAGAAATCCCGCCTAGCGATAACAGTAAGCATGAAACAATCCCTCTCAGTGGGAAACAAAAAAATAAGAAAGAAAGTAGTTTTGGAGATCCCGCCCAGCGGGGAGTAGCCAAAAACCACCATTGAGAAGATCCCGCCCAGCAGGAAGCAAAGAAAAACTATTACAATAAAATCTCGCCTCATGGGAAGCAGTCAAAACCACCACAAATAGTCCCACCTAGCGGGAAGCAACAGGGAAATCCCACCATCCGGGAAACCAGTAGAAAAGAAAGGATCCCGCCTCACGGGAAAACCGACGGATTTGGCGGATCTCGCCCTGTGGAGAAACCAGCCGCCCACCGGGAAAACATTCCGTTCAGCGGGAGCCATCCTGCAAGAAGCCGACAGCCAGCACAGAGAGGATCCAACCCATCAGGTAGTGACCAGAGAGTTGCACCACAAGGAACCTGCCCCGAGAAAATAGAAGAGGATCCCAGCAGCAGGGACCAAGAATCTCGTCCAAGAACAGAACCTGTCGAGGATTCACAAGAAAAAATGGGGAAGCTGTCCAAACCCTAAACCGTCACCTCCACCGCACCGAGAAACTTAGGGGACCAGATCCACGCGAATAACCTGCAAAAAAACCCCAGGGGGAAGCCTGAGGGAAAAAGGGAAGGGATCCCCAACCAAACAGGGATCCCTGGGAAGCACCAGTCTAAAAAAACAACCAAGGAAACCCTAGCCGGTCGGGAGGGACGCGAGATAGTGGAGAAGGATCTCCCCCTAGGAGATCATCTGCAAACAACCACTCCCCGGGAGGGATGACCTGGGTTGAGCCAGGGACTGGGCAGGAACCAGGAGCCATGGGAGGGGGAGCAGGGGAGGGACCAGAGCCCTCCCCTCTATACTTTCTTCCCTCCAATAGAGGTTGGGAATTTTATTCACTAGAATTTCTAGATTTTTGCTCTTCGTATGGAATAATAAGGTATTTTACTGCTCCCTACACACCACAAAAAAATGGTGTTGTAGAGAAAAATAATAGAACAATAATGGATTTAGGAAGAACCATGTTGGAGAATAAGAAGTTGGAGAGGAAGTTTTGGGTTGAATCAGTGCAAACAACAACCTACATCCTAACTAGAAGTCCCACAATGGAGGTGAAAAACAAGACACCCTATGAAGCATGGTATGGTAAGAAGCCCATGGTGGCTCATATTAGAGTATTTGGTTGTTTAGAATTTTTTCACATTGATGATTCTAAAAGGAAAAAATTAGACCCCAAGAGTGAGCCTCACATTTTTACAGGTTATAGTGATGGCAGTAAAGCTTACAAGTTTTTCAATCCTGTTAGTAAGAAAATTGTTATTTCTAGGGACTGTAAATATTTTGAGAATGATGTGTTTGCTGATCATAACCAGAAGAATGCAAAGGTTATTAGTGAAGGGGGGCCATATTTTTATGGATAAATGGAGGTCAACCAAGATACTCCACTAGTTCCTAGTGTTAATGGCAACTATACTAGTTCTTCCCAAGAGACTAGTTTACCATCAACTTCAACCCAAATAAAAAAAAAAGTTGTTGCTTTCACATATAGCAAGTCAGATTTTGGATCAGAACTATCAAAGGAGAACAACAAGACTTCAAGCTAAATTAGGTAATAATATTGAAGATATTGAAGATGAAATGACTTACTATACCTTATCTTGCATTTCTAGTGAACCAAGGAACTATGTAGAGGCTAGTCAAAGGAAATAATGGGTTGAGGCCATAAATGTTGAGATGGAGGCCATTGAGAGAAATGAGACATGAAATATCATTCAACCTACTAGTGACATGGATGTATTCGGTACAAAAAGGGTCTACAAGACCAAGTTCGATAGTTATGGAACAATAGACAAACAAAAAACTAGACTAGTAGCAAAAGGGTATGCACAAACATATGGAGTAGATTATGAGGAGACTTGTGCTCCTGTGGCTCACCATGATACTATTAGATTGATGCTTTCAGTTGCTTCTCAGAAAGGATGGGAAGTTCACCAAATGGATATCAAGAGTGCATTTTTGAATGGTGACATTGAAGAAGAGGTATATGTGGAGCAACCACAAGGTTATGAAATAGAGGGTAAAGAGCATTGGGTATACAAGTTGAAAAAGGCACTTTATGGGATGAAACAAGCTCCTAGGGCTTTTTTGGACATTTTGAGTCAAAGTTGTCATTGATGTCAAGGAATAAGCTACCGTTGATGTCAAAAGGTCAAAAGGAACAATGCAAAGGTTAATGGCAAAAGAGCTTCATAATATTTATTTTTAATATTATGTGGAGCATAAGTAGAAGGGTTTTTATTAAAACCATGGATGAGCAAAAATAAAAGGTTTTTCATAAAAACCCAAGGAGGCTTTTAAATTCATATTAAAAATCCCAAGGAAGTTTTAATTTTTTTTTTTAAAAAATTTAAATTAAAAATGAATTTAAATTTTATAAATAAATATTATTTATACAAAGTGGTAAAACCTAAGAAGGCTTTAATCCTTAATAAAGCCAAAAGGATTTAAATATTAATTTATAATATTTAAATTCTAAAGAATTTAAATAATTTATAAATTAAATATTTAAAATTTAAAGCACCGACGTTTAATTTCAAGGTGGCATATTGGTATAAAAACCATATGCCTAAGTGGCAAAATAATTATCCCTTGTTCGATTTACCAAAGGCCTGCGAGTTGTGTGTTTCGTGCGATTTCGTGCAAGGAAGAAGACAAAGTTTTGTCTTAAGTGCACCGAAAAAGAAATAATATGAAAGAAGCCCTAAACCTCATAACCATCCAGCGTGGTGGTCTGGTGGCAAGTTGGAGTGAGCTAGGGTGCTTGTGAGTGGGAGGACCCACGTTCGAATCTTGGCAGACAATGTTTTGAGTGGACTTGGTCAACGTTTTGAGTGGACTTGGTTAGGCACCAAAGGAAGCAGCGCAAATCCTTTTTGGGTGAGGCACCAAGAGGGAGAAGATAGAGCACGTGGTGCTCTTCCCTCCCAAGGTGAGCGCCTAGCTCATGTGGCGGTTGGAGCCACGGCTAGGGCGCTGGTAGAGGCGACATCGTGAGTTCGAGTCTCACCAAGGCAAAGGTAATAAATTTTTTAATATATTTTGTGATGCCTAAGGTTTTGACATAAGGTCCTAGGGAGTTAAAAGGGGTAGATAAAAAGTATTTTAATTGGTCATTATTTTGGAATAAGGAGTTAAGCTTTATTTTTAATAAAGTCTTTTTGACATATTGGCTTATTGGAGAAATAAGTGGATTAAAGTGTTGGTTAAATTTTGAGAGGACTTCTTGCCATTGAGTTATTTTGAGAAGGTGATTTTATTGACATTATTTTTGGTATTGGATATTATTTTAACTGGGAGATTATAAGGTGTATTTGGTCAATTATTTTTGTATATGTTGATGGATGCTTTCTTCAAGATGGAGTGATAAGGTGTATGTATGTTTTGATATTTGCATTGTACTTTTGAGAGAGTTTATCATCTTATAACTTCCTTGAGCTTGGCAAAGAAGTGTTTGTGGTTGTGGCAGATTTTTGAGGTTCCTTCATCATCAAGAAAAAGGTATGGGCACATTCTTCCATAGTTGAGTTGATTGATTGTTTTTTGGAAAACAAGTTTGGAGTGAAAAGGACTTAATTAGGTTTCCTTATTGAGTGTGTTGAGCTATATGTGAAGATTGTTTGATAAGCATTGTTGTTGAAGTCATTGGTTGAGTGAAGAACTTGAACTAGGGTTTGAAAAGATCATGAGTATCATTGTTATGTGAGATTGGTTGATAAGCATTGTTGGAAATATTTTGAGTGAGTGTTCATATGCTTGGACTAGGGTTTGTGAGCAAGGATTATTTCATTGAGTGATTGGTTGAGTAGAGTTGGTTGAGCCTAGTCAAGTGGATGTGTGAAGTGATTGTTCAAGTTCTATGAAATAAATTATTCTATATTCTAAATTGATTTGAGAAAGAGGTTGAGTATTGATGAGTGTGAAATATATTGAGTCTCTAACAATTCTCTTTATGTTTCTATGAGATTGGACAAGTTCTAGTGTGGACTTGTTGAGCAGATTTGAGGCAAGTCTTTGAGAAGACTTGTGGATAGATTTGTGTGAGCTTTTGTGAAAGCTTACAATACATATTTGAGGATAGATATTGAGGATAGATCAGAGGATAGATTTTGGTGCAGATTTGAGGATAGGTTTGTGCCAGACTAGAGATAGAGATTGAGCATAATTTGTGCTAGACCAAAGGACTATGTTTAGTGTAGATTTGAGATAGATATTTGGAGGTGACAGAGTTGAGGATAGAGGTCTCCAGCCAGATCAGGGAGGACAGGTGTCTTCTATGGATAGAGTTCCATTTTCTAAGGGTAGTGGAGGCAGAGGTCTTCTAGAGGATCACCAGCTAGAGTAGAGTTAGGAGATTGGTGTCTCCTGTGGATAGAGATCCACGAACTTGATTAGGGGATTGGTGTCTCCTTTGGATAGAGGTCCATAAACATTGTAGGGAAAGGATTCCCAAGAGAATTTATTTGAGAAAAATTTATAAGAAATATTTTCTCTATGGAGTAGCCCACATTGGGTGAACCACGTAAAATCATGTCTCTCATGTGTGTGATGCTTTGTGTGATGTTTACTACTTTAATATTGTTGATGTTATTATTTGGATTAAAAAGAAAAAGTTTTATCTTATATTGTTCACCCCCCTCTTAGTATAAGCACATGTTCTTCAATTGGTATCAGAGTGGGTCTCTCCATGAAAAGACTAATAACTTGGAGGAGGATCCATCAGTAACACACATGACTTTAGAAAATGAAGAGGAGACTATGTTTGATATAAAAGAGGAATTATTTGCTACTCTCAAAAATTTGGAAAGAATTAGAGAGAAGAATTCAAGCTTGAAAGAACAAATTCAAGAGGATGAAGAAGCAAGGATGGAACTTCTACAAAATCTCATAGAACTCAAGATAAGGGTAGAATAAGGAAAGAAAATTGAGCAGGATATGATAGATATATTAAGATCAAGAGAAATATAATGTGAAATATTGGAAGCAAAAATTGTTTATCTAAGGAATGAAGTTGAAAGGACCAAGGCACTACAAGATGTAGAGTATGAGAAATAGAAAAAGGAATCAAGTCTTCAAGAAGTAGAAACTTCAAACAAAGATAGGCAAGCTAAGGACATCAGAAAGGAAGAAATCAAAGAAGAACCTTGGATGAGAGTTAATCACAAAAGGAGAAGCACTCCACCACAATCCAAAAGGCATCCAAGCAGGTTACATAATTTCTTCCATGGTCATTGCTTTTCTTGTAATAAATATGGTCATAGAGTTGTACACTGTATTAGTCATGCAAGAAGCAATGTCAATAGAAATTTCAATTCTTTTGCACCTCTTATGGATGATGATATTATATGTTACAAATGCAATAATTTTGGGCACAAGGCTAGATGGTGTAAGATGATACTTCCTGAGTCTAGAAAAATAATTTCAACAACTAGGAAAGATGAAAAGAAAAATGTTAAGGCTAGATCAATGTTAGTTCAAACAACCCTTCATGCTCAGGATAAGGAAGAACAATGGTATCTTGATAGTGGTTGCTCTAGTCACATGATAGGAGACAAAGACAAATTCATTGTACTAAAAGAAACCAATAGAGGATCAGTAAGTTTTGGTGATAATGGATCAACAAGGATTGGTGGAAGAGGAACTCTAAGTTTAGATAATGGGAAAACAAAAACAGAAAATGTGTTGTATGTTAAAGGGTTAAAACATAATCTTCTAAGTATAAGTCAACTTTGTGATCAGGGGTATATGGTTACTTTCCACCCAGATAGATGTGAGATAAGAAAATCAGAAACTGGAAAGGTCATTGCCAATGCAAAAAGAACTCCAAATAATCTATACATGCTTAGTGAGATCAAAGGGGAAAAGTGCTTTCTATCACAAGAAGATGAGAGTTGGTTGTGGCATAGAAGATTGGGTCACTTGAATTTTGACAACATAGTCAACATAAGCAATAAGCATGTTGTCAGAGATTTACCCAAAATAAGAAGACCACAAAACACAATCTGTGCACCTTGTCAACATGGAAAGCAAACTAGAACAAGCTTTAAGTCAAAAGGATATATGTCATCTGAGCCATTGAGTCTAATACATATTGATCTGTGTGGTCCTACCAGAACACAAAGTATTCAGGGTGAAAGTTACTTTATATTGTTTATAGATGATTACTCCAGAATGGTTTGGGTAGCTTTCCTGAAAGAGAAGTCAGAGGCCTTTGAAAAATTCAAAGCATTTAAGGAATTGGTTGAAAATGAAACTGGAAAAAGGATTAAGTGTCTGAGATCTGATAGAGGAGGAGAATTTACCTCAAATGAATTTGTAGAGTTTTGTGAACAACATGGAATCAAAAGAGAATACTCAACAACAAGAACTCCTCAACAAAATGGAGTAGTTGAAAGGAAAAATAGGACTATTGAGAATATGGCTAGAGCTATGCTAAATGAGTCTAAGCTCTCAGATGGATTTTGGAGAGAAGTAGTCAACACAAGAAGTATACATAATCACTAGGGCTCAAATGAGGGTAAACCATCACAAGACTCCATATGAGCTTTGGAAAGGAAGATCGACCACTATAAAACACTTCAAGATTTTTGGAAGCAAGTGTTACATAAGATGAGAAGATCAAAACTTAGGCAAGTTTGACCCAAGATGTGATGAGGGAATTTTTCTTGGTTATTCCTCAAGGAGTAAAGCCTATAGATGCTTCAACAAGAGAACACGTACTATTGTAGAAAGTATAAATGTAACAATTGATGAGAAGATAGATTCAAGAGAACCAGTTCAACAAATTGTGTATCAGGAAGATGGAAGTTGTCAAGAAGAGTTTCATGAGGAATCAGATGAAGAAGAAGAAGAAACACAAAGACTTCTTCCTAAAACTCCATCCAGGTATGTACAGAAGCATCATCCAAGAGATTTAATCATTGGGAATCTAGATGAAAGATAGACAAGGAGAAGGATAATAACACCATCTCAACAAGCAAATTTCTCTTTACTATCTAATATTGAGCCAAAATACTTCACTCAGGCAAGTGAGGATAAGTTTTGGATTAAGGCAATGAATGAGGAATTAGATCAGATAGAGAAAAGCAAGACTTGGGAACTTGTTCCATGACCAAAGGACAAAAATGTGATCGACACAAAATGGGTATTCAGAAACAAGTTAAATGAAGATGGATAGGTGGTCAGGAATAAAGCAAGGTTAGTATGCAAAGGTTATGCATAGGTAGAGGGAATTGACTTTGATGAGACATTTGCTCCAGTTGCATGACTTGAAGCCATAAGAATGTTTTTAGCCTTCTCAAGTTTCAAAAACTTCAAGGTATATCAGATGGATGTTAAGTCAACATTTCTAAATGGTGTTCTAGAAGAAGAAGTTTATATTGAACAACTAGAGGGATTCATATTAGCAGATAAACCAGATCATGTATGCAGATTGAAAAAGGCACTGTATGGTCTAAAGCAGGCTCCGAGAGCATGGTACTCAAGATTGGATAAGTATCTTCAGGAACAGGGATTCAGAAAAGGAATAGCAGACAACAACTTATACATCAAAAATGAAGGGAATAATCTACTAATTGTGGTTGTTTATGTTGATGACATCATTTTTGGGGGAAACAATGATAAGATGTGTAAAGAATTTGCTAAGAACATGCAGAATGAATTTGAGATGTCTATGCTTGGTGAGTTGTCTTTCTTTCTTGGACTTCAGATCTCACAATCAGAGAAAGGAGTATTTCTCTCACAAACCAAGTATATAAAAGAAATGCTAAAGAAATTCAGGTTAGAAGATTGCAAACCGGTAAGTACCCCCATGGTCATAGGATGCAAGTTAAGTAAGGATGATGAATCTCCAGAGGTAGACCAGAGATTATATAGATCTATGATTGGTAGCTTGTTGTATGTTACAACTACAAGACCAGACATAGTGCAGTCAGTGGGATTAGTGGTAAGGTTTCAGGCAACACCTAAGGAAACACATGTGGCAGCAGTAAAGAGAATTCTCAGGTATCTAAAAGGAACTATGGATTTTGGGCTCTGGTATCCCAAAAGTGATAATTTCACACTCACAACATATACAGATGCAGATTGGGCTGGCAGTATTGATGATAGAAAAAGCACAAGTGGAGGAGCATTCTTTCTTGGAGACTGTTTAGTCTCTTGGCTAAGTAAGAAGTAGGTTTCAGTATCCTTATCTACAGTAGAAGTAGAATATATTGTAGTAGTAGCCAGTTGTACACATGTATTATGGATGAAGTGAACTCTAGAAGACTTCAAGATAAAACATGATCACCCTATTCCCATATTATGTGATAATACAAGTGCTATAAGTATCTCAAAGAATCTAGTGATGCACTCCAAGACAAAGCACATTCCGATTAAGTATCATTTTTTGAGAGAACATGTGACAGATAAACAGGTCAGGTTGGAATATGTTACTACAAAGGAACAGATAGCAGATATTTTCACTAAGCCACTTTCAAAGGAGACCTTTGAGTATCTTCAAGGAAAACTAGGAGTAAGACTCCCACCCCAGAATTAACCACCTCAAGAGGAGGTGGGGGAGGGGCTAAGCTAAGAGACTCATTCTTAGCCCCGAGCCCCAAAGGTGACCCTTTGCCATTGATGTCAAAGGGGGAGAGATTTAGTATTTGAGTAAAGAGGAGAGATTTGAAGAGAGCATTGAGCCAGGGGGAGCAATGTCCCAAGGGGAGTAGAACAAAGAAAAGGTTAAGTTTTTGGTAAAAATAATTTGGGTTGCCATCAATGACAAAGGGGGAGATTGTTGGACATTTTGAGTCAAAGTTGTCATTGATGTCAAGGAATAAGCTACCATTGATGTCAAAAGGTCAAAAGGAACAATGCAAAGGTTAATGGCAAAAGAGCTTCATAATATTTATTTTTAATATTATGTGAAGCATAAGTAGAAGGGTTTTTATTAAAACCATGGATGAGCAAAAATAAAAGGTTTTCATAAAAACCCAAGGAGGCTTTTAAATTCATGTTAGAAAGCCCAAGGAAGTTTTAATATTTATTTTATAAATATTTAAATTCAAATTGAATTTAAATTTTATAAATAAATATTATTTATACAAAGTGGTAAAACCTAAGAAGGCTTTAATCCTTAATAAAGCCAAAAAGATTTAAATATTAATTTATAATATTTAAATTCTAAAGAATTTAAATAATTTATAAATTAAATATTTAAAAGTTAAAGCACCAAAATTTAATTTCAAGGTGGCATATTGGTATAAAAACCATATGCCTAAGTGGCAAAAGAATTATCCCTTGTTCGATTTACCAAAGGCCTATGAGTTGTGTGTTTCATGCGATTTCGTGCAAGGAAGAAGACAAAGTTTTGTCTTAAGTGCACTGACAAAGAAATAATGTGAAAGAAGCCCTAAACCTCATAACCATCTAACGTGGTGGTCTGGTGGCAAGTTGGAGTGAGCTAGGGTGCTTGTGAGTGGGAGGACCTACGTTCGAATCTCGGTAGGCAGCGTTTTGAGTGGACTTGGTCAGCATTTTGAGTGGACTTGGTTAGGCACCAAAGGAAGCAATGCAAATCCTTTTTGGGTGAGGCACCAAGAGGGAGAAGATAGAGCACATGGTGCTCTTCCCTCCCAAGGTGAGCGCCTAGCTCATGCGGCGGTTGGAGCCACGGCTAGGGCATTGGTAGAGGCGGTGTCATGAGTTCGAGTCTCACCAAGGCAAAGGTAATAAATTTTTAATATATTTTGTGATGCCTAAGGTTTTGACATAAGGTCCTAGGGAGTTAAAAGGGGTAGATAAAAAGTATTTTTAATTGATCATTATTTTGGAATAAGGAGTTAAGCTTTATTTTTAATAAAGTATTTTTGACATATTGGCTTATTGGAGAAATAAGTGGATTAAAGTGTTTGGTAGGGTACCTAGGAATAAATATTTGGGGATATATTATTATATTGTATAAGGGTTGGCATGGGCCACACATAACCCAAGATTGATTGTATTATAATATTATATTATATTAGTAGTAGGCTCCCCAAAGTAGAATAAGAATATGGATATATAAAGAAGAGATATTTGTCATTGTAATTATCATTGAAGAATAATCTTATGTAATCATCGTTGCCCATGAAGTGGCTTATGGGACTTTGCCCTCCTTAAGTGGCCTCTCATCTTGGGAGATCTTGTGGAGTTATTCCTTCCTTAAGGATTATTATTGGTGTTTCCCTACCTTAAGGGTATTATCTATCTCTCTCTCATTTGTGGATTGTTATTATGGATAATGTATTGTGGATGAATGATTTGATATTTCTGCATATTTGTGAATGATTTATGTTAATGATAATAAAGTTATGCAAAAAGTGGTATCAGAGCAACGATTTTGGCAAAGTGGGGATTTTTGTGTGTAATTGCAAAATTAGGGTAATTTTTTTTGGAAAAATGTCTCATCTTTCATGAGCCATATCTCTACGCAAGTTTATCCGATTTAGGTGATTCTTGGATCAGATTCTGAAGAATTTGAAGAGCTTTAAAATGAGTGGTCATATGAAGGAATCTAAGCAGTATTAAGGGAGATACAAAATTTTGAAGTTAGTCATCTAGAACAAGGACAGTGACGACTTTTGCAGATGTTTTCTAAAAAATGTCTCATCTTTCAGAAGACATATCTCTGTGAGAGTTTATCTAATTTGAGCGATTCTTGGATCAGTTTGTGTAGAATTTGAAGAGGTTTAAAACAAGTGGTCATATGAAAGAATCTAAGTAGTATTGAGGGAGATACGACCTTCTAAAGTTAGTCGTATGGAACAAGGGAAGTGACGAATTTTCAAATCACAAATTTTTGGAAAGATAAAATTTGTTTAGTTCGGGTAAGCAAATCAATTGCACTATATTTTTTTTGGAAGAAAAAAATTGCAGATCTAGTTGTCTATGTGGATTTTTAGCTTCAACTCAGTGGGAAGATATTTATTTCCATAAAACCCTAGTTTGCATTAGGGCATGATATATATTACCAAAAAAAAACCCTAGTTGCATTAGGGCATGAACAATGGCATGCCAAATGTTTTCTAGAGAAGATGATATTGATGCTAGAGAATGGTGGAAAACGTTTAGGTCTCTATATCATAATAATTATTCTCTGGAAAACCTTTCTTAATTTATCTCTTAAAGGGAAAATTGTGTCTTGGTGGATAATTTTTTGTAAAGAAACAAATAATGAATACACTTGGGATGAAGTGGAGCATGCATTCTTAAGTAAATGGGACCCATATTATATAGATAGCCTAATGGATGTCATCAAAGATCTTGAAAAGAAACTATAGGGAATTCAAAATGAGCGGAATGACATAAAAGGAGAATGGGAAGTTTTCAAGAAACAAAATGAAGACTATGAAAAATAAATAAAATTACTCAAGAAGGAGAAAGAGGAAAATGTTAAGGAAGATAATGAGAAGAATGAAGTCACATCGTTGGATTTTTTTTTTTAAATCAATTAAAATTTCTATTTTGCAGGTTCATTGAAGCATTCAAAAGGAATAGGTTATAATTTCCATTGATCCTAGTAGTAGATATAATTTTATTAATATCGCTTTGGCTAAGAAGTTGCAAGTTCAAGCAACAAAAATTAAGGATATACAACTAGAGGGTGAGCATGTTTAGATTTTTGAATATTTGAAGATCACCATGGATAAATATGTTTTACATTCATATTTCTATGCTATTGAGATGGATGATGAGGATATTGTTCTTGGTTATCCTTGGTTAGATTCTTTTGGTACTGTTAACATTAATGTGCAAAAGAAGTTTATGAAGTTATGGTACAAGAAAAAGAAGAAAACATTGCAGGATATTTCTTAGCTTAAGGAGTAGGGATGCAAGGAAAATCAAGAAGTGGTTGTAGAGAAACAAATTGAAGAACCTAAAATAGAATCCAAGAAGGCAGTAGAAGAAACAAAGTCCATGGAAGAAGTAGTATCAACGGAGTCCATGGAAATAATAGTAACAGAGTCCAAGGAAGTTTTGATAGAAGAGCATAAGGACACACCAAAAAAATATAACATGAAAGGACAATGTGTAGAAAAATTTAAAATAATGGAGCCAAATGTTGAGAATTCAAAGAAGGTAGAACATCAAGTTAAGGTTGCACCATATTGTCATCCACACCACCATGAGCATCAACAATCTTGGAGGTATGGTTCAAGGCAATAATATTATGGTTCTACATGGAATCATAAGGGCACCAACTATGGTAGTGTTTGGCAGAGAAGGCATAGAGATCCTGGTTTTCAAAGTGGATCATCAACATCAAGGAAAAAGTGGACCCATCATTCAAGTTATCAAAATATAGTAGCAAAAGCGTGGAGCCAACGAAGCAGATTTGGATACTCAAGTAACAAAATGGCATACCAACATCACCGTGTTTCACTTGGATGGATGGATGATCGAGATTGGTACCAGTTGCTAACATTGCTTAGCAAATCATATTATCATGTTTCTTCATATATTTTGAGGATGAAACATTTGTAAGGAGGATGGCATGGTAGGGTACCTAGGAATAGATATTTGGGGATATATTATTATATTGTATAAGGGTTGGCATGGGCCACACATAACCCAAGGTTGATTGTATTATAATATTATATTATATTAGTAGTAGACTCCCCAAAGTAGAATAAGAATATGAATATATAAAGAAGAGATATTTGTCATTCTAATTATCATTGAAGAATAATCTTATGTAATCATCGTTTCCCACGAAGTGGCTTATGGGACTTTGCCCTTCTTAAGTGGCATATCATCTTGGGAGATCTTGTGGATTTATTCCTTCTTTAATGATTATTGGTGTTTCCCTACCTTAAGGGTATTATCTATCTCTCTCTCATTTGTGGATTGTTATTGTGGATAATGTATTGTGGATGAATGATTTGATATTTCTGCATATTGGTGAATGGTTTATGTTAATGATAATAAATTTATGCAATAGTGTTGGTTAAATTTTGAGAGGACTTATTGCCATTGAGTTATTTTGAGAAGGTGATTTTATTGACATTATTTTTTTGTATTGGATATTATTTTAACTGGGATATTATAAGGTGTATTTGGTCAATTATTTTTGTATATTTTGATGGATGCTTTCTTCAAGATGGAGTGACAAGGTGTATGTATGTTTTGATATTTGTATTGTACTTTTGAGAGAGTTTATCATCTTCTAAACTTCCTTGAGATTGGAAAAGAAGTGTTTGTGGTTGTGGCATATTTTTGAGGTTTCTTCATCATTAAGAAAAAGGTATGGGCACATTCTTCCATAGTTGAGTTGATTGATTGTTTTTTGGAAAACAAGTGTGGAGTGAAAAGGACTTAACTAGGTTTCCTTATTGAGTTATTTAGCTATACATGAGATTGGTTTATAAGCATTGTTTTTGAATTAATTGATTGAGTGAAGAAATTGAACTAGGGTTTGAAAATAACATGAGTATCATTGTTATGTGAGATTGGTTGATAAGAAATGTTAAAAATATTTTGAGTGAGTGTTCATTTGTTTGGACTAGGATTTGTGAGCAAGGATTATTTCATTAAGTTATTGGTTGAGTAGAGTTGGTTGAGCCTAGTCAAGTGGATGTATGAAGTGATTGTTCAAGTTCTATAAAATAAATAATTCTATATTCTGAATTGATTTGAGAAAGTGGTTGATTATTGAGGTGAATGTGAAGCATATTGAGTCTCTAACAATTCTCTATATGTTTCTAAGAGAGTGATTGAAAGTTATTGAGTATTGAGGTGAATGTGAAGCATATTGAGTCTCTAAAAATTCTCTATATGTTTCTAAGAGAGTGATTGAAAGTGATTGAGCATTTTGATGAGTATAGAGCATATTGAGTCTCTAACAATTCTCTTTATGTTTCTATGAGATTGGACAAGTTCTAGTGTGGACTTATTAAGAAAATTTGAAGCAAGTCTTTGAGAAGACTTGTGGATATATTTGTGTAAGATTTTGTGAAAAATTACAATACAAATTTGAGGACAGAGATTGAGGATAAATCAGAGGATAGAGTTTGGCGTAGATTTGAGGACAGGTTTGTGCCAGACCAGAGATAGAGACAGAGCAAATTTGTGCTAGACCGAAGGACTATGTTTAGTGTAGATTTGAGATAGAGCTTTGAAGGTTACAGAGTTGAGGACAGAGGTATCCAACCAGAGCAGAGAGGACAAGTGTCTTTTGTGGATAGAGTTCCATTTGCTAAGGGTAGTGGGGGTAGAGGTCTTCTAGAGGATCACCAGCAAGAGCAGAGTTAGGAGATTGGTGTCTTCTGTGGATAGAGATCCACAAACTTGATTAGGGGATTGGTGTCTCCTTTGGACAAAGGTCCATAAACATTGTAGAGAAAGTATTCTCAAGAGAATTTATTTGAAAAAATTTTATAAGAAATATTTTCTCCGTGGAGTAGCCCACATTGTGTGTACCACGTAAAAATCATGTCTCTCATGTGTGTGATGCTTTGTGTGATGTTTACTACTTTAATATTGTTGATGTTATTATTTTAATTAAAAAGCAAAAAGTTTTATCTTATACTATTAACCCCCCCTCTTAGTATAAGCACATGTTCTTTAGGATTAGTACTCAAAGATAGATGGATGGTTCTATGAAAATGTCTTTGAAAGGAGCAAAAATGAGCCAACTTTTTACATAAAAATTATTGACACTAACATGTTGTATGTTTATCTTTATGTTGATGATCTCATTTTTATAGGAAATTCCAAAGCTATGATACAAGACTTCAAGGAGAGCATGAAGAGTGATCTTGAGATGTATGATCTTGGAAAAATGAAATACTTTCTTGACATGGAAGTACAATAAAGGGAAGATGAGATCTTCATATGCCAAGCCAAGAATGCCCAAGATATGTTGAAGAAATTTTTGTTTCTAGACTGCAAGGTGGTTGATACTCCTATTGCTAGTTGGGAGAAGCTTATAAAAGAGGATTGGAGTCCTCTTATTGATGAGAAGACTTTAAAAAGTATGGTGGGTGGATTTATGTACCTTACATTCACAAGACCTGATATTACCTATGCAGTTTCATTAGTTTCTCGATTTATGAGCTTACCAACTTAGGCATATGCAAGCAGTGAAACGAATAATTAGATATGTGAAGGGAACCTTTGGTCATGGCATACACTATAGATCAACAAGATATTCAAGGCTATTTGGGTATGTTGATTCATATTGGGGAGGTTCTATTGATAACCGAAAATCTACTACAGGGCATTGTTTTACCTTGGGAAGTGGGTTGATTTCTTGGTCATCCAAGAAGCAAAGTACAGTGCGTTTGTCTTCCACTAAAGTTGAATATGCAGCCCTTACTTCAGCTTGTACTCAAGGTATTTGGTTGAGTAGAATATTTAAGGATTTTTGTGATACTCAACATGAGCCTACCAAAATATTTTGTGATAACAGTGGGGTAATACAATTGTCCAAAAATCTAGTTTTCCATGCAAGGAGAAAACACATAGAGTTGAAGCACCATTTTGTTAGAGACTTGGTACATGACAAATTTTTTGTCATTGAGTATGTTAAGAGTGAGGATCAAGTTATTGATATACTCACAAAGGGTCTATTGAAGGTGACTCATGGGAGACTCAAAGAAATGTTGGACATTTCTTCCTTTGACATCAAAGGGGGATTGTTGAGGGTGATGTTAAAAGTCACCCATAATTATTAAATTAATATGTGAGTTGTAAAATAAAGCACATGAAAAATATATTAAGTAGAGTGCTTTATTCATGCAAATTAATATTTTTAGATAATTTAAAAATAAATAAAGAACAACATGCAAAGTGACATACTAAAAGCTATTTTTTATAAAAAGCTAGTTTTTAGCTTTTTTAACTTTTTTGCATGATTAAGGCTGATTGATCATTATATATTTTGTAATTGGACTATTTTTGAATGTGAGAAGAATAGGAATATTTCAGTGTGCACAATTTTGGAGCTTTTATGTGGATATTTTTAAATTTTATATTTGTGCCATTTTTTAATTATAGATCAAAATTTCTGGTTTGGACCAGCAACATAGTTTGTTGAAATTGGAGCTTTTGGCTGAGGATATTTCATCATTTGGCATTCAGAATTGGTTTAGTTTAATCACTAAACATTCTTGGATCATTTTTGGGTGATATCTATGCTCAATTAATGTTCTTTTTGTCTTAGATCAGAATTGCTTTATTGTTGTTTTTTATCTCTCCACCTCAAGAACTTTCATATCTTTATAACAACAACAGTAGTATGTACGACAAGGTTGAACCCTTTGGAGGAGAATCTTGGTAATGGATTAATGCAAATTCATAATGGACAACTATATTCCTTTTTTATGTCAATTATTTTGCATTTAAATTATTTTGTCAATGATAGCAAGGATTAGAGGAATTAAAAAAAAAACTATTTTTTTTCCAAAACCCTAGTTGCTTTTGGATTTTTTTAGGTTGAGATCATGGCGTTACCAATTTTTACTAGAAAGGATGACATTGAAACTTGATAATGGTGGATGAAGTTTAGATCTCTATATTCTAGTGAAATTTTTGGGAGTTGTAAACTTTTCTATCTTTTAAAAGAGGAATCTCATGATTGGTGAAACAAATCTTGCTAAGGAAAAGAATTATAGATACACGTGGGATGAAATAGAGTATTTTTTATTGATTCAATGGGACCCATATAAAAATATAGCTAGTTTGAAGGTCACTGTCAAAGGATATGAAGAAGAAATAAAAAGTCTCTAGAGAAAACTAGAAGAAATGAATAAAGAAAATATAATAGAAGAAAAATATATAGATGATAATGTGCAAGTTCATGGTCACATTCATAAAAAAATCTTAAGAATCAAGGATCCAAGGAGAAGCAAGAAGTAATTATGGCAAGGGAACAAGTTGAAGAACCATTAGTAAACTCAAAAGTTGAATTTACAGTAGTAGTAGCAATAGATATCATGTAAGAAGTAACAACAAAGTCCAAGGAAACCTTGTCAAAAGTGCACAAGGATGCTTTTAAATAAAGGCATAAGAGAGAATATTGTGAAGAAGAATTTAAAATTAAAAAATAATTATTAAAGAATCAAAGGAAACATAATGTTAGGTTAAGGTTGTAATATATCAGCACCCACACCACCCTAAGCGACAACAATCTTGGAGGTATGACTTAAGGCATTAAAATTTTAGATATACATGGAATTAGAAAGGCATCAAGTATGGCAATTTTTGAAAGAAAAATCATAATATATATTTTATTTTAAAGGGGTGCAACAACATCAAATAACAATAGGACCAACAATTTAAAATATCATAGTAGAGCAACAGAAGCATGAAGTCAACAGAGCAATTATGGATATTCAAGTAGCACAATGACAGCTTGGCATCATCAAAGACCATCACTAATCAAGATTTCACTTGAATGGATTGATGAACCAGATCATAAAATTTGAGAAAAAGGATGTTGAATATTTGTATTTAAAAAAATATGCATATCCAAACAATGAATATAAAAAAATTAGCTCCACCTTTGTAGTGAAAGTGGATAAGGTGAGCTTGACCCCATTGAATGAGAGGTCCATGGTTCAAACCTCTGTGATGCGAAGGGGATACAAAAAAATATCTTATGGATTCCCTCTAGATAGCGGTATACCTAGATGGGACGACATTGTTGGCCACCTAAGAATGGCTCTTAAGTTTTCTTTATAACCTAAAATTTTTCTTTTAGACCCATAAGCCTATGTAATATGGCATATAAGACTATTTCCAAAGTCATGGCAAATAGATTAAGGCCATTGTTAGAAAAAAATATTTTAGAAGAGCAAGGAGGATTTGTGAAAGGGAGACAAATTCTGTATGAGATCACAATAGCTCATGAAATTATACATTCAATAGCTTCAAGAAAAGAGAAAGAAATGATCTTAAAACTTGATATGAGTAAAGCCTATGATAGGGTTAAATAAGATTTTATTTTTGCAATTTTAGATAAGTTTGGTTTTGAGAATAAATGGGTTAGATGGATTAAATCTTGTGTCTTACAGTTTCTTATTCAGTGTTGGTCCATGATTTAGTGACATAATCTTTTAAATCCAAGAGAGGCCTTAGACAAGGAGATCCTCTATCTCCTTATTTGTTCATTATAATGGCAGATTTTTTGAGTAGGAACTTAAATAAGGCTTACAAAGATGGGCTTATAAGTGGACTTAAGGTTAGTAATAACATCGATAACATCACCTATCAACATTTTAAATATGATACAACCCTTTTTGGAAGGGTAAGGATAAATGAGGCCAGATATTTGAATAAATTTTTAAAAGAGTACAAAAGAGCTTTAGGGAAAAAAGTTAATAGGACTAAATCCAAAATTTACTTCCTTAACACTCCTGCTAATATCAAAGTAAGAATTTCTAGGTTGCTTCAAATGGAGGCATATTTGCTATCTAGGGATGCCTTTATTTGAGGGGAGAATGAGGATAGATTCATGGAATCAAATATTAGTAAAGTTTAGAATAAAATTCTAGCTTGGAAAGGTAGATGGTTATTGTTAGTAGGAAGAGTGCAGTTAATTAAGTCAGTCTTACAAGCCATTCCAACATATTATATGTCATTGTATTCTATGCCAAAATTAGCTGAAAAATATTAATCTATATTAAGCGATCCTTTTTATGGTCAAGTTTACATGATAAAAGAAATTTTCCTTTGGTGAAATGGAGCAAGTTGTGTGATGATAAAACTAGGGTAGGAATTGGTTTAAGAGTTCTTACAGATGTAAACTAAGATCTTAGGAAAAAATTTATCTGAATATTGTACAAAGAGAGTCAAAGACAATGGGTAAGAATTCTTCGTATATTTATCCCAATGACCCAAGTTTAATATTTACAGTATTCTCTCTACCAAATGGTTCGACCATTTGGAATGGTTTAAAAAAATCTATTGATATTATGATTAAAGGTTTAAGAAGAGTGGTGGGACCTAGAGAAAAAAATTCTATTTGGATGGATACTTTGTGTGATAAAAAACCACTCAATTTAGATCCAATTTTGAAACCTTGGATGAGATTGCTTCAATACAAATACAATGATAGTATTTAAAACATTCTGTACAAGGATGGAGAAGGAAGATACAAATGGAAAGAATATTTTTTTACATGTATACAAGACATTGGTGCTAGAAGGCAATTTAGTAGAAAGATAACAACTGTGATTATTCCAAGAGGAGCCAAGGATAAATTGATTTGGGAGTTGAATAGCTTAGGAGAATGCACACCAAGAAGTGGATATAATGTTTAACACCAAAAAAATAATAATGCTACTAGAATATGGAGAGGTATTTGGGATAGCCCAAGCATTCCTAAAATCAAAATGTTTGTTTGGCTAGTAAGTCATAGAAGAATTTTATCCTAGAATAATATTATGAAAAGGGTTTTTCATGGCCTCTCTCAATGTGTTTTCTGTAATAAAGAGGAGGAGAGTATAAACCATCTCTTGGGACATTGCTCAATATTCTAGAATCTATGGCAATGTATTATTAATATGTTTGGTAAATGCATGGTGATGAATAGAAGAATTGAAGATTGGTTAAAGCAATGGCAAAGCACTTATAAAAGTGAGGCTTTACAAACAATATGGGATATATCAAAAGATACAATACTTTGGACTATATGGCTAGAAAGGAATAGAAGAATATTTAAAGGAAAGGAAAGTAGTTTAGAGGTAATTAAAAAGAATATATGTTTAGCTTTAGAGGAGTCTAAACCAACCCTATCAAGTCACCCAATCCCTAATTTGGAAGCAGAGAGCCTTGATAGATGGAGTCAAGTCTATCACAAGCCAAAAAGTCTCATCCTAAATTTCTCATCCCACTTGACATGTTTTTTTGGAAGATTATCTTAAACCCACTTATTAAAGACTCTATCCTAGGGTTGACTTATGTTCTTAGTGGTCCTTAGCTAAGTTGTTTGTCCCTTAACTTCTTTGAGTCAACTTATTCTTCTAAAACCCTCAACGGGTACACCCATCCCTACTCCTTACATAAGTCCTATGTAAGAGTACTAGGTGTCTTATATGGTAGCTATCATTCTCATTCTTCCAATGAGCTAGTTTGTCCCTCTTTATCTGTCAAAAAGGAAATGTTAATCCCTTCACCTACATAAGTCCTTCTATGTAGGTAAACTAAGCACATAGAGTCTAGACCATTCCTCTCATCTCCATGATGAGCTAGTCTTAATAATAAGTCACAATTCATGTCTTGACTCGTTAGTAATCTATTAAGTCCCTTTTTTTGCATTATTTAAGTTTATCATGCTAGGCTCACAATCATCCCAAGAAATTCTTGTCAAGGAATTAGTGCACAATTTATGAAAGTAGGGAAACCATAAGAGATTCCTATTATTTAGAGAGCATATAAATTTCATTAATAATTTAACAAGAAAATTCCATAATAAATAATCTCCACATATAATCATAAAACAACTCATATATCCTGGGAACCCTCATGGGGAATAAACCCAACCTTAAATCATTTCCTTATTTTATTTAATAAGATAATTGGTTCCATACATTGAATTTCAAAGGCACTCCTTTTTGCCTTGCTTCCAACATAAGAATTTCCAAAAATCTTATGAGACCTCAATATAAACCAATCCTTTAACCTTTCATGCAAACTCATCTCCATGCATTGAATTAAAAACACCCCATAATGCTTTCTCTTCAAGCATAGGAAACTCCATATCTTGATCACATTGCATAATGACTTAGTCCTTCAAATATTCCTTATCTTGAGTACATCATTCTCTAATTTGACTTATTACGAGATCGTTAGAGAAGATCCCATAATCTTCTCCAATGGTCTCATTGCAAAGAATACAAGTAGAGAGTAAATAGAGACCTCTCCACTTTCTTTCTTTTCTTGAAGCATACCTAAAAATCCTAAGTATACATAATTAAATACACATTTAAACCCACCAAAGAGATGCTCAACTCTTTTCAATACCATATTGATAATAAGCATGAAACCAATGATATTGATACAAACTTGTTTATCCACCACATTCGGTTTTATGCATAACACAGTCTAGTTGTATATTCAATCTCTGCAATAAACAAACTCCAGGTTAGCGATTACATCACTATAAAAATATGAATCCTTCCATGTTAATATGAAACAAGATCCATTTGTATCATGAAAACTTTCTTCAGCCTATTAGATTTGAACCACCACATAAATCATAAGATAGTTTTTCAATGGTCCGAGAGAGATATCCGAAGAAGGCAACTCAATAGCACAATCTCCAGTTTGGTGAGTCATAATGAGTCAGGTAAAACTAGGCATCATGGTGCATTGATAGGCGATGACTCAGAGCCTCAACCATCCTTTTGGCAACAATGAAGTAAAGAAGAGTTATTCCATCAATTCACAATGCTCACAAGGACAAAATCTTAGCACATATAATAAATGAAACCCCTTCCCCAATCGTAGGAAGGTATAGTGATGTTCTATTGGAATAATCCCCTCCTTCTGTTCATAAGCCACTGACTCAACCAACTAAACTGCAAGTTCAAGGACATATTCGTAATGAAATTTTAATTCGAATACATAATTTTCATGATGTCGAAAACTATTGTTTTATCTGGTGAGCACACATTACTTTAGCATAGTTCTAAAGAACCAATATATCAAAGTAGAAACACACCTACACACATATAAACTTCATTATTTCTAGATAAAACAACCATCGAATCCTTACGTCTTGACCACTGTTATTCCTAGTTTAAAATATAACTTTCTAAAATCTAGGATTTACCATATCCGACAGTGAATACAAAGTATTCTAGCATGTATCAAAAGCATCATTTTTCCATAATGAAAGCATATTTTAAAACACCCATGAATCATCATTTTTGAACAACGAAGTCATAAATTCAAAGCTTCTTTTAAAGCTACCACATCCAATTTAAAAATACATGTTGTTTAGTTCTAGAAACCTCCATTTTCTTCAGCAAATATCATAGACAACAAAGTCATAAAATCAAGCTCTTCTAAAGCTACCAATTTCAATTAAAAATACATGTTGTTCATTTCTGGAAACCTCCATTTTATTCAGCAAATATCACAAACAACGAAGTCATAAAATCAAGCTCTTCTAAAGCTACCAATTTCAATTAAAAATACATGTTGTTCATTTATGGAAACTCCATTTTCTTCAGCAAAAATCATAGACAATGAAGTCATAAAATCAAGCTCTTTTAAAGCTACCAATTTCAATTAAAAATACATGTTCATTTTTGGAAACCTCCATTTTCTTTAGCAAAAATCATAGACAACGAAGTCATAAAATCAAGCTATTTTAAAGCTACACATGTTGTTCTTTTTTGGAAACTCCATTTTCTTCAGCAAAAATCATAGACAATGAAGTCATAAAATCAAGCTCTTTTAAAGCTACCAATTTCAATTAAAAATACATGTTGTTCATTTCTAGAAACCTCCATTTTCTTCAAAAAATATCATAGACAACGAAGTCATAAAATCAAGCTCTTCTAAATCTACCAATCTCAATTAAAAATAAATGTTGTTCATTTCTAAAAACTCCATTTTCTTTAGCAAAATTCATAGACAATGAAGTCATAAAATCAAGCTCTTTTAAAGCTATCAATTTCAATTAAAAATATATGTTGTTAATTTATGGAAACCTCCATTTTCTTAGCAAAAATCATAGTAGTTCAAACATAGATTAAAACATCATTTTAACACATCGAGAATATGTACCTATTCCTCTATGATTTGTTGCTTCCGGTTCAATGTAGTCGCCTCCTTTTCCAATGAGTTTAATGCACCTTTTTTTATATTTTTCACGGGGAACTAGACCACACCTCCCTTATCTAAAAAACCATCTTGTTCTTCCTTTCTTCTCCAAAACCAAAAACCTCCTCTCGAGTAACGCCTTCATTTTCCATTATCCAAATCTTGTGGGTGGCTTTCATGGATTGTGCACTATCTCCACGAAATCGCCAACATCCCCTTCCATTCAAATGATGGAGGAAAATACCAACCAATGCATGATGATGCAATTACCATCGTTCTCCAACATCATGATAGAAGGTTTAATACTATCATATTTATGATTATCAATTTAGCCATAGACTAAACTTAGAATGAAATAATAATTCATCTAACAAAGTGGGAGGTTAGTAAGTCTCCACTCAATGACTTTCTTCGAACATGCTTTCCTTTATTTGGTAAACAGAAGCACTTAATTCATTAATAATTTTTTTAATGAAAACCTTAGTCATTGTTGAGCTCAAGCCAATAATAATAATGCTATCAAACCTTCCACATCATTGTCAAGTAGTAATGTCAATCAAAAGATAAATATTCATTCTTATTTGCAAAGAATCATTTTTTTCCTCAAATGAAACCACATCTAAAATAATATTATATCATATAAAATCATATCTAGAAGAAGATTAAATATGCAATAATCAGTCATTCCATCGACAAGATATATCTTATTCTTCTATAAAATATTTGCCCTACAAAAACAAAATATGAAATAGTCAATCATTCCATCAACAAGATATCATCTCAGTTCACAAATCCATCTTGTGAATAAGTTTGCCAAGGGAGGGTCATGACATCCTACCCCCCTTAGGCTAAGCATAGTCCTCTGTGTTTCATCAAAGTCAAATCTCTAAATCAATAATTACATGTCATTTTCAAACAAAAATGGAAAATATCTCCGCATATCTGCCACTTTCTCCAAAGTAGCATTTCTTTCGAAATAGTGGTCCCACTGGACCCTAAATTGCACTAGAGTCCCATTCCTCATTGATTTGGACCGAAACTCCAAGATCTTCATTGGACGCACCTCAATAGCCTATAGGTCTACCATCTATAATTTAGAGAAATCCCACACATGATCAGGATTAGCAATATATTTTATAAGCAAAGATATATGAAATGTGTCATGAATTTTCAACAAATTGGGTGGTAATGTGAGTCAATACACCACAAGACTAATCTTTTATGTAATTTCAAAAGGTTCAACAAAATTAGGATATAGTTTTATGGATTTTATAGCACTTTTCTTTGGTCTCACCCTCATAAAAACTTTGTCACCCACTAAAAACTCTCTTTGTGACCTCTTAAGATCGGCATAACTTTTTTGATGATCCATGGCTTCCTTAAGCCTCTCTTTAATCATCCTTAATTGTTTCTCCATTTCTCTTACCATATCTAATCCAAGTACAACTTGATCCTCTAAATTATCCCATGACAATGGTGTCCTACACCTCCTGCCATACAAAGCTTCGAATGGAGCCATGCCTAAGGTCGAATGGTGACCATTGTTATAAGTAAATTCCACCAGGTGTAGATAGTCCTCCCATCAAGTTTTTTGATCCATACAATACATGTGAAGCATGTCTTCCAATACCTAGTTCACCCTTTCTATTTGCCCATCAATTTTTGGGTGATATGCAAAACTAATGTTTAGTCTGGTACCTATGGCACGATGTAGAGCTTGCCAAAACTTCGATGTAAATATAGAGTCCCCATCTAAAATCGTTACCTAAAGAAAATCGTGAAGCCTAAATATTTCTTTGGCAAATTTGTTAGCCACAATCACGACATCATCCTTGGTATTTCTTGGTATAAAATGTGCAACCTTGGTCAATCTATCGACCACTACAAGGATTGCGTCATGTTGAAACCTAGTTTTAGGTAAACCCACAATGAAATCCATTGAAATCACCTACCATTTCTGCATGGGTATGTCATGTGGGTATAATATACCTATAGGGTGTCTATGTTTCACCTTAAATTTTTGGCATTCAAGACACTAGGTAACAAATTCCATGATGTCTCTCTTCATTCCTAGCTAGTAAAAATTTTTATTCATATTTTCTCTTATCTTTGCTCCTCTTGGGTGAGCAGAGTAAGGAGACCTATGTGCTTCATTCATGATCAATTTCCTCAAATCACCTATCTTGGGAATCACTACTCGTTCCTTGAAGCATAGAAAACCATCCTTGATGCCAAAATTCTTGCTTTTCTCTGGTTTCTTTTCCATTTTGTCTCGAATTTAATTGCAATACTCATCCTAAAATTGTATTTCTTTGAATTGGTCCATAAAGTCTACATGACTACGGGTTAGGGCAAAAATATGTCTTCTTTTACTTAAGGCATCTGCAACCTTATTGTCCTTGCCCTTGATATATTTGATTCCAATTTCATATTCAGTGAGGAATTCCATCCATCTCCTCTTCTTGGCATTAAGCAAAGGTTGAGTGAATATATACTTCAAACTCTAGTGATCAGTCCTCAACTCAAAGGGTTTTCCCACCAAATAATATTATCATACTTCAAGAGCATACAAAACCGTTTCCAGTTCTAGGTCATAAGTAGCATAATTGACCTCATGCCTATTGAGCTTTATTGAGCCATAAGCTACAACTACTCCTTATTACGAGATCACTCCTCTCAAACCTTCCAATGATGCATTTGTGTACACTAAAAAATTATTGTGAGGGTTTGGAACCTTTAATATAGGTATCGTGATGGGTTTTTGTTTGAGAAAGTTAAAAGCTACCTCATATTTATCTTTCCACTTGAATTCCTTTCCCTTTATTTGGAGGTTCATTATGGTAGATGTTATCTTGGAGTAATCTTTCACATAGCACCTATAATATCCAATAAAACCCATGAAGCTCCTCACTTCAATCACATTTGTGGGCACCGATCAATTTAGTATAGCCTCTATCTTCTTGGGATCCATTGTTATCCCTTCTGATGATATTTGTTTTTGGTAGATAAGATACTATAGCATTAATACTAGGTTTTACAGGTTGACCCAAAACCTTTTACAAAAATCAGCCCAGGGCTGTTGATGAACATGTCCTTACTAAGGATCCTATATATGTAAAACCTACATGCCGTAAAAGCCATTACATCCGGTAAGGCATATAGCCTGTTATCAAAAAGAAACTTCCCATATAACATTTTGGGTATACCCTAAGAAAACACACCTGCATCATAATTACAAAAAAAATAAATAGACACAGATCCCTTCCTTGAAATAGTGGAGAAACAAAAAGTTTCAAACACACATAGCAAAGTACTAAAAAAAACTTCCACAAGCTCTGTATTGATAGTTACTCTTAATAATTCTTTGGTAATTGCTTTCTTCCATATATTAAATTCTTTGGTACCACATCCCGTCTTGGCAATCAGCCTTGGATAAGTGAACCTGCTGGCTAGATTTATGGTAGTGGCTATCTGGTGGTCCAAGTGGCTCTGGTTCGAAGTCTTATATTGTCGTTTCTTTCCTGTCCTGTGATTATCAACCAGCCTCAAATTACTAAGATGACTAGGAGCCATGTTATCTGACATATGACTACCCCCATTAGTCTTTATGGTATTTCCAAGCAGCATCCACCAAGACTGATAGCTTGAATAATTTGTATTGTGAGTCCATTTCAAAAAGAGACGGGAATACTTATAGCCTTCAAACTTACAGTGCCTTCCCTATTGGTATATTTGACTATAATTCTTGGCATTATTTTTTAATAAGCTCCTCTACATTGCTTAGGACACCGTGTTCCCATTTGAAAAAAAATTCACCATTGACACCCAAATTGGCCAGCTTATCAACAACTTTGTTAACTTCCCGAAAGACATGTTGGGCTTTTCTATCCTGTCTTCCTTGGAAAATGATCCTAGCCTCTTCAAAAATTGTTTTAATCCTCCAATGAGGTGTTTTCCAATTATTGAGGAGATTTATAACATGCATAGAGTCTCCTTCTATGATCAAATTGCCTTCTAAGTCTTGAGTCATTTGAAGGCCTCTCCACATAGCTCTAGCTTCAGCTTCGTTGTTCATCCTTGTTCCAAAATATTCAAAAAATGCAAGCATCATATTCCCATTATGATCTCACACAATGTTGCCAGTGCCTGCTCTGCCAAGATTGTCCTTAGCTGCTCCATCAAAATTAAGCTTAAACCAACCCATAGGAGGTGGGGACCACTTAACATTGGCTCTGGGGTTGACTACCCTAGGCACAAACTCATATAACAAGGTTAAGCTTAAATATTGAGCAATTGTGGTCTCCTGTAGATGAGGTTTATGGCTATCAAAAGGGATAAGGTTCACATTCTCGTTGGCAAAGGATAGGATCCTGGCAATGATAGTTTGATGATCATGGATAGACTCATTAAAGACTCTATGGTTCCTTTCTAACCACACCTACCAAAGATAGTGATTGAGATAAATTTTCCACATGTATCTAAGTCTTTGGCTTGAAAATGGGTAAGGCCACTAGACAAACAAATCAAGTATAGTGGCTGGTTTAACCCAAGAAATATTGAAGGCCTAAAAAACCCCACTTAGGATAGTCAAGGAAAAAGGGCACTCAAGGAAAATGTGATAAATGGTCTTCCAATTAGCCCTACATAGATAACAATGATTAGTGATACAAATACCTTTACACATCATATTATCAATGGTTAGAATTCTTCCTTGGATAACTAGCCATGAAAAGACTACAATTTTTGGAATTAATTTTTTTATCCAAACTAAGTCCTTTTGGAGGATAAAATCCTCGTCATCAAGCAAAAGCTTGTAAGCTGATTTAACAGTGAACTGCTCATTTTTCGTAGGAGCCCAGGTCACTTGATCTTTCTTGGGTGTCGTGGGGATAAACTGTTTCCCAAGAATGTTACAAATATCATTTGATTCCACTTGAAATCCTTGAATCCTTATTTATTTCCACTTCATTCTGCCTTTGTCCTCAACCATATAATTGGAGACTTTTCTGCCAATGAGTTCTGTGATATCTCTGATTCGGGCTAAGTTAGGATATTGTGTCAGTGGTTCATCCTTAGCCTACTTGTCATTCTAGCAATTTATACTCTCACCATTGCCTAAAACCCATCTTAAATATTTTTTGATTATTTTCTTACAATTGAGAATTACTTTCCAAAAAGCAGAACCTCTGATTGGAACTAAGTCACTTAGAAATTCTATATTTTGAAGATACTTTCGTTTGATGATAGTTGTCCATTAATTTTCTTCACAAAAAATGAGGCACCATGCCTGCTTAGCTAGTAAAGCTATATTCATATGAGCAATTATCCTTAGAATTAAGCCCCCATTTTCCCTGGGTCTACACACTTTGGTCCATCCTACAAGGTGTATCATTTTTTTCTCCTCTAATCTAGTCCATAAAAATTATTTTTGGAGTTTCTCAATTTTCTGGAAAACCTTCACAAGGGCTTTAAAAATAGAGAGGAAATAGACTGAAATGCTCTGAAGAGAGGCCTTAGTGAGGGTCAGCTTTCCTTCTTGAGATAGAAGATGACCTTTCCATCCAACAAGTTTTTTTGAATTCTTTCAATAACCCTATCCCACATTGAATCTCTCGGAGAACCAATGAAAAGAGGGAGACCAAGATACGAAGTGGGGATGTTTGCTATATCACACCCTAAATATTTTGCAATCCTTCCTTACCTTTGAATGGGGGTGTTCAAGAAATATAACTTGCTTTTACTAAAATTAACTTTCTGAGCAACAACGTCCTTGTAGAGTTATAGGATATATTTAATTCTTTTGGCCTCAACCACCGATGCCGTAGTCAATATAAGGGTACCATTGATGAATTATTGGTGAGAAATAGCCCTAGTGAGATATGTTTCCTTGATTCTTGATATTAGCCTTGAACTGCAAGCATTTTTTATGGTTCTGCCTAAAGCTTCTGCCACAATGATGAATAACATGGGGCTGATAGGGTCCCCCTACCGAATTCCTCTGTGACTTTGAAAGTAACCAACAGTTGTTCCATTAAACAGAATTGAGAACCATGCTTTATAAATGTATTCTTTGATAAAATTAACCCATTGGTGGTGAAAACTAAACTTAAGGAGGACATCAATCAGAAATTCCCAATTTAGCTTGTCAAATGCTTTGTTCATATCAAGCTTGAGGGCAAAAATAGACCTGTTAGTATTATGAGCAGAGTGCAGAGCTTCATGAACTATAATAACTCCATACAATATTGACCTACCCTAGAAAAATCTTCCTTGGCATGGATCTATGATGCGGGGTAGAACATATCTCATTCTATTTGCAATGGCTTTAGTTAGGATCTTGTAAGAAACATTGCACAGACTGATTGGCCTGAAGTCAACCATAGATTCAGGGGTTTGCTTCTTAGGAATTAGAGAAATAAAAGTATATTTGATACCTTTTGGGATATGATTACTTGATTGGAATTCTCTGACAGCAGAAACTACATCCTCACTTACGATGTCCCAAAAAGCTTGATAGAAACAAGGGGGAAAGTCATTGAGTCCCGAGGCTTTGTCTGGCTCCACGCTAAACAAGGCTTCCTTAATTTCCTCATCAAAAAAAGGAGCTAGAGGATTAAGGTTTATATCCTCATTTATTATGCAATGAATGGATTGCAAGAGAATATCTTTGGCCTCCTCATTGCACTATGATTCCTGACCAAGGATAGAATTGAAATAAGTTACTACTTCTTTTTTGATTTCTGTTAAGTCTTGAGTAATAGAACCATCTACTTTTTTTTATCTTGTTATTGCTTCTGTTTCTAAGTGTGGTGATGTGAAAAAACTTGGAATTTGAATCTCCATATTTCAACCAAAGAGCCCTTGATTTTTTCCTTCAATAGATTTCCTCAAGGCCAAAATGTTATGAAACTCTGCTAGTTTTATTCGTTCCTCCTGCCTAGTAGTTTTATCAGCATCACCATGTTGAATCCTCTGATCAATTATCTTAAAACTTTCAACAACCCATTTTTTATTTTCAAAGAGGTTCCCAAAGAACTCTTTGTTCCATGTTTGAAGCTTTTCCTTAACAAACTTTAATTTGCCAGCAAGTTTAAAAGTTGCACTACCCCTCACAGGTTGCTGCCACCACTGAATTAAGTTATCTATGAAACTAGAATGTTTGATCCACATATATTGAAATCTGAAAGGTTTCTTGAAGGATAGATATTTAGGGATCTCCAAAAAAATGGGATTATGATCAGAGGCAATTTTAGGAAGGGTTTGTAGGGTAGAATCACCGAACATATTTGTAGCCTCCTTTGATAAAAAAAACCTGTCAAGCCTTTCTTGAATGAGATGACACCCTATCCGCCGATTGCTCCAAGTATAATTTGCTCCTCTAAGTTTTACATCCATCAACATGTTGGAGTTCACAAAGTCATTGAACTCATCCATGCTCCTGATAGGTGGTCCATTTCCACCCATTTTGTCTAAATGGTAAAGAGGAGTGTTAAAATACCCAGCCAGGATCCAAGGGACATTATGGAAGATTTCAGTCAGATTACCTAAGTACTCCCACAGTAGAGCTCTCACTTGAATTTAAGTTGGGGTATAAATATTTGAAAGGATCCATGACCTGTTGCTATTTATTTCCTTAAATAAAACACTAAGAACCCTGTCATATTTCTGAATAATGGTGCCTTCTACAATCCGAGGATCCCACAAAGTCATAAGGCCTCCAGATGCTCCGGATGATTTGCAAACCATCTCCCCTTGATTCCAAATTTTTTTTAATATTTTTTTGATTGAATATCATCAGTTTTTATTTCTTGCAACATGATAATAGTTGGATTCACTTGATTTCTTATTGTACTAACTTCCCCGTGTTTGGGCAGGGCATTGAGGCCTCTCACATTCCATGAGAGGAACTTCATTTAGATTGTTTGGGATTTCTTCCTCTCCCCCTCCCTTGATGGGATTTTCCTAAAATTTTTGTCTTTAGAACCCGAAATAACCTGTTGAAACAAGGTTCTCTATTTTCCATTGGCAATGTCATTATCAGTTTTAATTTTTTGATGCTCAACATTTGATATTCTCCCTCTTATTTTTTCACTTCCAAAATATATAGGAGACTTCACAGTACTCCTGGTTTGTTTAGGACTAAACTGGGGGGAGGCAATTTGTTGCAAAACCGAACTACCATATTCCTCAGTTTGAAGAGTTTCACATATCTCCACCCCTACATCCAAATCTTATCCTTTTTTCCTGTATTCCCCTGGTCTATGGGACGACCCCTCAATAGGATTCACCTTGCACCTAGTGATGATGTTAGGGAGGAGATTTTTTATTTTCCAATGCCTCAAATTTCTTCCTAAGTTCTTTAGCATTAGGTTTTGGCTTTGGTATGCCCACTGAGCTTGAAGTATTTTCAACATTGGGGTTTAAGGATCCCGACTTGGATGGGGATTCTAGAGATCGGGCATTAGGGTTTGGCTTTGTGATGCCCATGGGGCTTACAGTAATTTTAGCATTAGGGATTGAGGATCCTAACTTGGATGGGGATTCTATAGATTCAGAAAGGTTAGCCTGAAGGTTTTGGGCTTCCATGTCTTTCGATAATCCTCCTACTCCCATATTGGATAGAATTAAAAATTTATTTGAAACTAGAGGATTGAAACTTACCTGAGTATTTTGGTTACCAACAACTTGTTGTTTTACTTTGTATTTTTGGGACCCTACACTCTCTTTTCTTTTTTTTGTAGACATAGTTTTCCTGATTGAAATCACCTCTACCAGGGAAAATCCTCAAATTTCCTCTGTCTAGCATTCCTTGCTTTTGCTTTTCTCTATTCATTGCCAGGTTAGGGCACTAATTGCATAGATGTCCTTGATTTTTACATTCTACATAGAATGTTTGTATGTTCTCATATTCTACCGGCTATTTTTGATAGTATTATCCATACTCTAGCTCCACAAACCTTGGCAATTCATTATCCAAATTAGCATTTACGCAGATTCATGCATGAGTCATCCTTGTCTTGGCCAAGGTCGCATGGTCAATGGATATCAGGTCCCCTATAGTTATGGCTATGCCTTGTAGCCAATATTCATTGAAGAACTAGGCAGGTAGACTCGAGAGATGAACCCAAATAGGGACAATGTTAATATTTTTCTTTTCAGGGTCAAAATCTTCACCCCATTGTCTGAGAAAAAGGCTCCTTTTGCCCAAAAACCAAGGACCTCTTGTTAAAATATGGTTAGCATCCTCCATATTATTAAAAAATATAATGAAGAACCCTTGAGTTAGAGCTACCAACTCCAAGCTACCTACCGGTCACCATTTACTTATCGCCCAAGCCCTGATAGTCTCCATGTCCAACCTACCTTCCAAAAACTTGCCTACTAGGGAGAATTCTTCCATTGAAAGAAAAGGGCTCATTGAACTTGTCAGGGCCAAAATTTTATTATTTAATAGAACTAGGGGTGGAAGAGATATAACCTCATTTATTTTCCTCTAAGAGTCTCAGCAAAAGACAACCACTTCTTGGGCCCCGCATTGTCCTTCGTATCTTTTTTTCAAGGTTTTTTAAGGAGGGTCGAACCCTTGCGTGATGCCCGCCTCCAAATCTGCCACAACCTGACCGCATTCCTCTGGATCCTCACTTGATCCATGCTTGAGGTTCCCACCCACCCCTTCCGTACCTACTCTACCTCTACCACCTTGGCTGAGATTCCTGCCCAAAAAATTCAAATCCTCACTCCTATCGCACCCGCTAAACCTCAACTCACTCATTCCTGATGATGCAATATTATCCCTTCTGATGATATAATATGACCTAAGTACTATACTTTTAACACATATAAATTGCATTTGTATAATTTATCATATAGTTTATTCTTCCTTAATAACTCTAGCATGATTCTAAGATATCTATCATGCTCCATATTATTTTAAAAATATACCAAAATATCATCCAAGAATATAAGGATGAATCGATCTAGATGCTTCCTAAAAATACTATTCATCCAATTCATGAATGTTGCTAGAGCATTCATTAGTCCAAAAGGTAATACTGTAAACTCATAGTGTCCATACTGAGTTTTAAACGTTGTCTTGTGGGTATCCTCTTCACGAATCCTCAGTTGATGATATCTAGAATTTAGATCAATCTTTGAGAAAATGGTGTCATCCCTTAATTGATTGAATAGATCTTCAATCCTAGGTAGATGATATCTATTTTTAATGGTTGTCTTGTTGAACATCCTATAATTTATGCACAATCAGAAAGAACCATCTTTTTTCTTAAAAAATAACATTGGTGCACCCCATGGTGACACACTCGGCCTAATAAATCCCTTCTCCAAAAATCCTTGTAATTGTACTTTTAGCTCTTGCATATCAATGGGATTCATTCTATATGGAGCCCTATGAATAGGCTTTGTCCTAGGTTTTAGCTCAATAGTGAAGTCAAATTCATGTTTTGGAGGTAGTCCAGGTAAATCCTCTAGAAATACATCTCTAAATTCTTGAAGTACTAGGTGTTTCCCAAATACCTCTTCCTTCTTTTCCTCTTCAATTTCATTTATCTTAACTACATAAATTGTTCCTCCATTTTTAATGGCTTTCTTAAGTTGCATTGCAGAGAGGATCTGGGGCTGAAAAGTCCCTTGCAAACTATAGACTCTTTGTCTTTTCCTATCATCTTCTGATTACTCAATCCATCTATCTTGGAAATTATCACAACCTTATGTGCTTGCAACCAATCCATTCCTAAGACTACATCAAAATTATGTATTAGTGCTACATAAATATATCCAATGGTCGTACCACTAGTAAGAAAATTTTGGTCATAGGATAGCATTAATTCACAGAGTAGGTTTATCTTGAACCATACTCGACCTTCCACCCATGTGCCAAGATTCTTGGCCTTTCTGGTATATCCTTGATCAAACTAGTAGAAACAAAGCTATCTGTAGCTCCACTATCTATCAAAATTTTAACATTTCTACCAAAAATATTACCCTTTATAAGCAAAGGAGTGGCTTGAACTTCCAAATTTTAACTCCTCATTGCTGCGTAGATCTTATGCATAGGTTCCTTGTGTGCAGGTTATTTGTAAGCGGGTTTTTTTCATTTCGAAATCAGTCCTACTCTGAGTAGGCAACAATTGGCATAATGTGGACCTCCATAATCATAGCATCCTCCCTTGGATCCTGGATGTATTTTTTGCTTTTATCCTTCTTCTTTCACTGCTAGTGGAGCATTAGGTTACCCCTATGGTGGTGGTTTGTTATAATTGTTGTTACTTTTGTTATTATTTTCCCATAATTTTTTCTTAAACTTTCCTCGTTTCCTATCATTTATTTTGTCCTATCCTTGGAAATTTTTGTTTGTTTGTTCTCTCTTCCATTTCATGAAACCAACGTTGTTTCTTTTCTTGAGTTCCTATCTAACCTACTCAAATGCCTTTTCATAATAAAATTAGGGCTTAAGATAAGTATTTGCTTTTCTCTCCAAGTCGTAGGCCTTCTGAAGAGTATTAGGCTCATGCATATTCACTGCATACCCTATCCTAGAATTTGCTCCTAGTATGAATATATGGATTTTCATCTTCTCATCATAAGTAGGCACATACTTCAACAACTTTAAAAAAATTGGTAATAGGAATCTACCGTCTTATTTCCCTACCAAAGGTTGGTGAATTCATCAAAATTTTGGTCATAAAAATGCTTCGTGAGGAACCTCTCTTTAAAGGTTACCACTAAGTCCTCCCATTTTAGATCAAAAACTGCCTCAATTCCTCATTCTCCACTAAAATTTTCCTACCAACCTGGACCAACACCCTATAAGTGTAAGGTGGCATAAGACATTTGGGTTCCAGTGGAGTAATTATTCATATTGCATAAAGTTTCCAATTCTTTCAGCTAGGCTTCAGCTACATCATCACCTTCCTCACCATTAAACTTGGAGGATTTTACGTGGTTCAAATCCTTACCAATTTCTACCTCTAACCAAATTCTAGCCTATTTTACCTCTATAGGGGGTTCATTAACTTGACCAAATCCATAGTTCCCAGCCTATGAATCCCTATTCACTATGGTTTCCAACAATTGCTTTTGTTATGTCATCTTTTCACGAAGTAAAGCAATTGTTATAGTGAGGTATTCTCTTTCATTAGTAGGATTTTTTGTTTCTACATCTAGGGTCCTGACATCGATATTATTTCATTGTATATATCTCATTTATGAGACAACACTCCCTCTCCTATTTTGTGGTATTATCCCTAGCCACACACAAGAGAAAAAGTAGGGATTAGGTCACAATTCCTTCTCCAAATTGTACCACTTACCTTTAACTAAATAACTAGTTTTCTTAACTAATCAAATGGATTTGGTTACCATCATTTACCCTATCCAAGTGAAGTATAGCCCCTTAAGTGAGTATGTATCCTAATACACACCATCATCTAATATTATGCAAGGAAGCTTATAGTCCTACGACCATGAGCTCTAATACCAAATATCACAACCCAAAAAGTCTCATCCTAAATTTCTCATCCCACTTGACATGTTTTTTTGGAAGATTGTCTTAAACCCACTTATTAAAGACTCTATCCTAGGGTTGAATTATGTTCTTAGTGGTACTTAGCTAATTTTTATACCCCTTAACTTCTTTGATTCAACTTATTCTTTTAAAAACTCTCAACGGGTACACCCATCCCTACTCCTTACATAAGTCCTTCTATGTAAGAGTACTAGGTGTCTTATATGATAGCTATCATTCTCATTCTTCCAATGAGCTAGCTTGTCCCTCTCTATCCATAAAAAAGGAAATGCTAATCCCTTCACCTACATAAGTCCTTCTATGTAGGTGAACTAAGCACATAGAGTCTAGACCATTCCTCTCATCTCCACAATGAGCTAGTCTTAAGAATATATTAACTCGTTAGTAATCTATCAAGTCTATTTTATTTGCATTATTTAAGTTTATCATGCTAGGCTCACAATCATCCCAAGAAATTCTTATCAAGGAATTAGTGCACAATTTATGAAAGTAGGGAAACCATAAGAGATTCCTATTATTTAGAGAGCATATGAATTTCGTTAACAATTTAACAAGAAAATTCCATAATAAATAATCTCCACATATAATCATAAAAAAACTCATATATCCTAGGAACCCTCATGGGGAATAAACCCAACCTTAAATAATTTCCTTATTTTATTTAATAAGATAATTGGTTCCATACATTGAATTTCAAAGATACTCCTTTTTGCCTTGCTTCCAACATAAAAATTTCCAAAAACAAATTTATGAGACCTCAATATAAACCAATCCTTTAACATTTTGGTGCAAACTCATCTCCATGCATTGAATAAAAAACACTCAATTTTCCACCTTCATCATTGGGACTCTAAGCTAGTGGGCGAATAATAATTTTTTGACCACCTCGTTTGACTCCCATTCCTCTAGCTTTGATTTTGTCACCGCTCCGGTTTTGAGGATTTTAGGGTTTCCCATTTTGGTTCTTGTCTTCAACCAAAGCATGTTGACTTATCACTGCCCAAATTTAATCTTTGAGAGTTGGTTTGTGTGCATTTCTAGTTTGGTCCCCTATTGAGTATTATTTTTTATAAGAATTTCCTTGATTCTAGCAATATCATGGCCCCCATTTTCGTTAATCATTCCAAACGCTTTTTCCATGTGATCCAGTCCAAAAATTATGGTTATCCCTATCACCAATTTCTACCCTAGAATACCCTGTTCATCGACCTCAATGTCATCCACACCCATTGCCATATGTTCCATACCCTTGTTCGATGTGCTTTTTCACTTGTGCCTAAGGCCTTTCACTTTTTTTGAATGATGTGGGCCACGAGTCACCCCATGTTTTGATACCTTCTAGGTCTTTCCACTAGCTTCATTTCCATCCTCACCTTTCTACTGACCTTCCATATTTGCCACCTTCCCTACCCTGAGCCTTTTTATTCTACCTTGTGTTCGTCTCCCACAACGATCAAAATCGAACCATCCTCCATTCAACTCACCCCTTTGGTTGAAGAAATTTTCAAAGACCATGGCCTCCTCAATTTTTTGTAGCTATTTAATGAAAATAAACTGGACATGTCACTAGACTTTATTCACACATGGAATGGAGGTCATGTTGTCCTCAAAGGCCTTGGATTCACTGTCATGATGGATTTGCTAGCCAAAATCATTGGCCTCCCAACAATGAAGAAATTATCAATCCTGAGAAGCATTTCCTCTAAGGTGAATTGGCCCTCTTCAGAGACAGAGGATAGTCCTTGGGCAAGGAGAAAGGGGGCATCATGAGAGAGATGCTACCAAAACCATGGGATACTATTATGATCACAGTTCTTCAATACTTCATCCTCGATAGCCCTGGTGCAATTTTGAGAAGCTTTCATCTAGATTTTATGAACCACCTTCGAGGGAGTACATGTTCATATCAGTGGAAAGGTCAGTTATGAACGTTAATAGGGGAATTTCTTCATCTCCCCTTCTTCAAGACCTCCACCTTATCCTCTTCAACCACATTGTCATTGAGAAAAATTGTAGATCTTCTGGCCCTCCAAGCCCTGCTCTCATTACTGGTGGTCCTAATATCATTGGTGAAGATGATGGGGGATACGTTCTAGTGTCTCTTCCTCCCAACTATACTCTAGGACCCACAACTAGAGCAAAGGACATCCTCGGTTCTCAAAAGTCTAAGCCTCGATGCTACCCCCTTCGTGCAAAGGTGAGTTGCAGCAAACGTAAAGCTCCTATAATCATCAACGAAGTCTCGGATGATTCTTTATCATTCCAAGCTAATAAGGATAATCTCGCAAAGATATTTATCCCCATAAATGGTACTTATGCTCAAGCACCAATGTTGTTCTTGTGGGTAACCAATTACCTCAATCTCTTGAAACATGGGTATCTCCAAGAAATTTAGGATCTTCTCAAGGCTCTAGGGTGGCTGACTAAGACAATTTATTCTATTTTGGCCTAGGCATATGCTCTCCTTGAAGAATATAAGGACTAATACAAAATCCTTGAGGGGTTCAAAAACTTGGTGGGAGCAAGCACTGCAACTAACGACCAAGGACTGAATAGTGCCAATATCTAATTAGGCATATTGGGTTGGATTTCCTTCAGGAAGATCTGGGTTTTGTTGTTTCTACCCCTATGCGGGTATCTCTTCTATTTTTTATGGTTTTGCCCCTACATGGGTTTATTTTATTATTTTTTGTTTGTCCTATTTTGATTCTCCTAAGGTGTATTATAAATCTCCTAGGCTCTCAGCCAGGATTGGTGCTCCTATTTCTTTTTACCTCTATGGAGCTTTTTGTAATGGTTTTCTTTTTGTAAAAGGTTACGGGACCCTTTCAAAACCCCTTTTACCAATAAAAAAAAACAAATGCTTTCTCTTCAAGCATAGGAAACTTCATATCTCGATCACATTGCATAATGACTTAGTCCTTCAAATCATACATGCAAATCGATTCCTTATCTTGAGTACATCATTCTCTAATTTGACTTATTACAAGATCATTAGAGAAGATCCCATAATCTTCTCCAATGGTCTCATTGCAAAGAATACAAGTAGAGAGTATATAGGAACCTCTCCACTTTCTTTCTTTCCTTGAAGCATACCTGAAACTCCTAAGTATACATAATTAAATATACAATTTTAACTTACTAAAGAGATGCTCAACTCTTTTCAATACCATATTGATAATAAGCATGAAACCAATTATATTGATACAAACTTGTTTATCCACCACATCCGGTTTTATGCATAACACAATCTAGTTGTATATTCAATCTCTACAATAAACAAACTCTAGGTTAGTGATTACATCATCATAAAAATATGAATCCTTCCATGTTAATATGAAACAAGACCCTTTTTGTATCATGAAAACTTTCGTCAACCCATTAGATTTGAACCACCACATAAATCATAAGATAGTTTTTCAGTGGTCCAAGAGAGATATTTGAAGAAGGCAACTCAATAACACAATCTCCAGTTTGATGAGTCACAATGAGTCAAGTAAAACCAGGCATCATAGTGCATTGATAGGTGATGACTCAGAGCCTCAACCATCCTTTCGGTAACAACAAAGTAAAGAAGAGTTATTCCATCAATTCACAGTGCTCACAAGGATAAAATCTCAACACATATAATAAATGAAACCCCTTCCCCAATCATAGGAAGGTATAGTGATGTTCTATTGGAATAACCCCCTCCTTCTTCTATTCATAAGCCACTAACTTAGCCAACTAAACTACAAGTTCAAGGATGTATTCATAATGAAATTTTAATTCAAATACATAATTTTCATGATGTTGAAAACTATTATTTTATCCGGTGAGTGCACATTACTTTAGCATAGTTCTAAAGCACCAATATATCAAAGTAGAAACACACCTACACGCATATGAACTTCACTATTTCTAGATAAAACAACCATCAGATTCTTACGTCTTGACCACTGTTATTTCTAGTTTAAAATATAAATTTCTAAAATATGAGATTTACCATATGCGACAACAAATACAAAGTATTATAGCATGTATCAAAAGTATCATTTTTCCATAACAAAAGCATATTTTTTTTGGTAATTTAAATATTTTATTAGATTTAGGTTTTCACAAGTTGACCCAAAACCTCATTATAAAAATCAGCGGATTTTTTACCCAGTACAACATAACAGCACGAAGGACCCTTGGTCCTACCAGAACACAAAAATGCCTAAAGAAAAACCCCACCCATATGCAATACAGGAAGAAGAAATGACCTACAGAACGTCCAACAAGCCAATAAAAAGAAAAAGACTCCCAAAATAAAACCAGCTCCATCAGGATGACACATGATGCAATACCTTAGGCCTCCTTATAATCCTCATCTTCTTCCTTAGTCTCATCCTTCATGTAGTCCTTCAGCTCTTCTTTCACCTCCGTCTCACAGATGGCCTCCATCGTCTTGGACTCTTCAAGGCCTTGAAAGCTTACGTTAAAAAATAGGATGTTCAATGCATCACGAAGCCCCTTCGTTTGCTAGATTATATTTGAGGACATCGTGATAATGTAACGCTTCAGGATGAAATCAATGGGGTTAGGATCCTCATCCTTAGAATCCACCTCAAGAATTTTCAAGCTATCCTAGATCAACTCGTTCCTCAAGAACAACAAGGATCTAATGGGACCTTTAAGGTCCTTGGTCTTCAACCTCTTTCTTGCAAGCCCTCATTTGGCCAAAATATCCACCCCCCTCTTCTTGGTCGGAGACACCCAATAAGGCTTAGGGAGGCCAAGGTTGTCTTTACCTTTGGAACTTTCTTCTTGAGGATTAATGGGAAGGTCACTCTGGGGAGAATTGGCAAGGATGTGGTTGTATATTACCTTAAACAAACCCTTGTGGATGGGAAGGTCGGCCCCTTTCTTCTTTTTGTAGGAATTGATAGTGTAGTTGATGGAATTAAACAAGAAGTGAGGGATACTAATTGGGTTAACATCACAGAAGAAGTATGAAGCCATAATGGAAACTGATAAGGACTTTGTCAGGGTCCTTAGCAATTATGAATTTCATTACATTTTTTATAACAACATTCTAGGGGGTGGGGAGGTCAGTACACTGTAATCCAGTTTTGTCTTCTTTATAAATCTTGGAGTTATCCTTAAATTCCTTGAGCTCCACATCCCAATTATGCTTCTTCCTATGAATCGATCTACCCTTGGCCGCCTATCCCGTAATTATTGTCATCAAACGAACGTCGATGATGAACTCCCATCCCTAAACATTCACCCTGCCACCATCCTTGCCGACTTCCCACAAATCTAGCACTACCAAGGTAATCTCTCTCTTAGCCCCAATGAACAATTTGAAAAAAGGAGTGAAACCCCTCTCAATGAAGATGAATTTTGCTAGGGATTCCATATCGACGTTGCTTGGCTTGATGAACGTCATCTGCGAGCATAGTTACTATCAATCTTAAGGAAATCAATAAGGCTCTTGCTCTCAGCAATAGTGGCATTTACCTCTGTAACCAAAGAATTGAACACAAAATAAAATGAATACAGACACAGAGGTAGATTGTCAAAATCCCCTTTTGTATTGATATTGATACGATTTCTACAAAAGATTTTTGAATTGCCCCAAGTGTGTTGGGAGCAATGTTACAATGTTTCTTGTCTCTCTAAAATACAATGCTTGTAATGGAGGAGGGGAGATATTCCGACTCTTCCGCAGGATGTGGTGTTCTTCGCTCTCTCGTCACAACTTCAAGGGGTGAGTGGGCTTTGGTATCCAACAAGGGACCACTCCAGCTTCAACAACTTATCCAAGATACTTGTCACCTGCACACATGCAAACAAGCAAAGGGGATCAGTAGCACCTGCATAGTCAAGCAGTAAAACCTGATGCTACACATAAACCTATCAACGATATTGCATGAAAGCAAGTGACATGAATAAGTAAACAAATAAAGCCTTGCTAATATTAAATTGCTGATCTCGGTCGTGCGTGTGATTTCGTGCTCGGGACTGTGGAACCGCGGAAGCGTGGTTGTGGACTGGAAACCATGGACCTACGGTTGTGAAACCGTGGACCTACATTTTTGACTATGGAACCACGGACAAGCGATTTTGGTTGAAGAACAGGTCACCTCGGGATTCGAGCCAACGGTCAGAATCAAAGCTCGCGCTTCGCAATTTCTCGTTGGTCTACGTCAATTTTGGTAGCCTGTCGGTATGCACATTCAGCTCCCTTTGTTTGGTGGACTAATGGTGCTTTTATAGGCTTCCTAGGGCTTTGGAGGGGAATGGGAGGTGGCAAGCCTGACTTGCCAAGTGGTAAATCTAAACTGCCAGGTGGAAGGGGCAATTCATGGTGAGTCATTCTAGTGTGGCTCACTTAACTGGGGTGATGTGGCTTCAAGTGGAGTGGGATGTGGGATGTTGTTTTATGTGAAGGGACAAGGGGACAACAACAAATGAGTTGTGGCATGGGTGTTGGGAATCTGTCTCATGTGCAAGGACAAGGGGGACAGGAGTGGGTAAGATGTGGCAGGGGTGTTGGGTGAAGTGTCCAGGACACATGTCCAATGGGTAGACATGGTATCCTAGGGTGATTTCCCAGATTTAATAAATTAGGAAAATAGGATAATGTGCAGGATTTTATATCCCTAAGTTTAGACTTAGGCATATAATTTTATTATGCAGGATTTAATGGTGGGGTGGCAGATGTGGTTTTGAAGGTGTTGGATTTTAGTGTCTACAGTTGCCCCTTTTTGTACTGTGTTGTGTACAACACAATGCAGTGCAAAAACTAATGACATCTAACTTTATTGGATGGATGGACTCATTTCTTTTTTTTTTTTGTATGGCAGAATGAATATATATATATATATATATATATATTTTTTTTGTTTTTGTGTTTACCCCCTCAATTGGTAAGTGGGTGAATAGTGAAGCTCAATAACCAATTGATGAAAAGGTATTTTTGTTTTTTTTATGCAAATGATTGCCCCAAGTTTGGTTGACTATTCATTCAAAAGTACCGTTTGATTTGATTGACATGCATGTTCGTGGTTTGAAGGAACCAATCACCTAGGTGCCTGTCCCGGTGATTGTTAGCAATTCCTTAATGCACAATGATTGTATCATTACCGTGTTTTGTAACCTCACGGAGTGGGCGTCAATTTCAACCTTGGGTTGATTTGTGTGGATAGTGTGACTTTAGCCTGTAGGGCCTTCATTCGCTTTTCAATGTTTTTCTCTTTTTTTTTTTTAACCGCGGATTTGCGGTTTCTATGGTCGTAACCGCGTTTGAGCGTTTTACAACGCAAAACCATGGGTATGCATTTTTGTGACGCAAACCGTGGGTCTACGTTTTAACGCACCGTGGAAAATGTGGGCGCACATTTTTCACCGCTAAAAGCGGCTATTTAAAGGCGTTATGTCGCTTTCAGATTCATTCTGCCAGTTGTCATTTTTTGATTTGTGGAGTGATGAGCGAGATGGAGGTTGGTGAGGGAAGTGGTGGTGGTGGCTCGGTTGGAGCGGAAGTCGGTGCCCGGTTTTCCGAGGTAGGTTATCTCTTCTTTTATTTGTTTGTTCTTGTTGTTGTTTGTTGTGTTAATTAATTGGGGCTGGTAATGAATATTTGTTTTTTTTGTTTCATTAAGTGGTGCTGGTAATGATTTTTTGTGTTTTTTGTTTTATTAAGCGGAGCTGGTAATGAATTTTTGTGTGTTTTTTATTTCATTAAGCGGGCTAGTAATGAATTTTTGTGTGTGTGTTTTTTTTTGACTACCTAGGAGTAGGTTTTTTTTTTTTGTTTGTTTGTTTATTTGTTTTTGTTTTTGTTTTATTTTTGACTACCTAGGAGTAGGTAACAAAGTTTGTTTTTGTTTTATTTTTTTTTGTTTTTGTTTTGTTTATTTTTGGCTACCTAGGAGTAGGTAACAAAGTTTGTTTTTGTTTTGTTTATTTTTTTTTGTTTTTGTTTTTGTTATGTATTTATTGAGCTAACATGTTGTTGCCCAATTCCATGGGATCGAGGATTCCATGGAACTAGGTATCGATTGTTCTCGATCTCATATCTGATCCTCGTCGGTTGGCATGGGCTCTCGCTCTTCTTTGTGAGATTTATAGTGAGTTGTATGAGGTGAAGAGGTGGGGGTGAAAGGGCCTGGGCTGTAGTTTGGTGCTTCAGATTTGGGCTTGGGAGCATATTATCGTTGGTCGACCTGTTGGTTTACCTTGTGCTATCGATGCCACTTCTCCTCGCTCGTACAGATGGGTACTTAGTGAGGAGGTTAGTCATTCAGTAGTGAGTGCCTCAAAGTACAAAGATATTCTAAGTTCTTTGACCAGAGATTTGATGAGCTGGCGACCTTGGAGATGTCTAGATTGGGTGATGGATGTTGTAGAGCTTCATTGCATCAGGCGAGGGCGATGGTTTTTTTACGCTCATATGAGGGATATGGAGTTTGTTTAGTTTTCTAGAGTGTTGCATCAGTTTGGGCTGGTTCAAGATGTTCCTAATACACCTGTGACCTACAAGCGATGGGGTGACGAGTTAGGGCTACCTGTTGCTCCTAATTTTTGGTGAGTTGATGATCCTTCTGACGACCCAGACTTGGAGGTTCTCGACTTGGATGATGTAGGTACCACCCTTGAGTATGATGCCTGGTTTTCTGGCTAGCCACTCTGGACTCCGAGTGTCATTGTAGATGACGACGAGAGTGGTGATGATGTAGATGTTGGAGGTTGGGTTCCTTGGTCGGTGAAGCATCGATGAGGTAGCTCTTCGAGAGCTGATATGGGTACCAATTTTTACAGCTCGAGGAGGCTAGTGGTGATGGTGATGATGGTGGTGATGGGGGTGTTGGTGATGAGGATGCCCCTCCTCGATACAGAGGAGGATTGGGATATGTTATAGGTTGAGCGTGATAGCCTGTGTTTAGAGGTGACTCGCTTGAAGGGCGAGTTGGCATGGTACCAGGACGAGGTGACTCACCTCCAGGGTGAGGTGGACAGGATGCGTGATGGGCCTAGCAGTGATGCTCTCATTGCAAAGGACTTGGAGATTTCTAGGCTCGAAGGTGAGGTCACTCGGTTAGAGGGTGAGCTGACTCGGCTATAGGCAGGGTCCGATGGAGGTGACACTATAGCTACTATTGTTGCTCTTCGAGCAGAGATTTCTCAGTGGGTTGCTCGTGAGGGTGCTGACTTGAGGAGCCTACGCAAGTAGGCTATTTATATAGAGATGTTGGAGAACATTCTGCATGAGCATCAGATTCCTTTGCCTATTCCTCCTTCATCAACCACTATTGCTACTTGAGGGACTGATAGGAGTCGCAGGACTCATCGTTCATCGAGTTATCATGGTGCTTCTATCGCAAAGGGTCCTCAGAGGGATCCTGCTGGTACTAGCTAGTGTGACTTATCGCTTCTCTTTTTGTATTTTGTTTTTATTTTGCTATGAGCCTTAGTGCTTCGATGTATACAACCTACGGGCATTTTGTACCTTTGGGACTTTCATATTTATACATATATATACATGGCTTTGTATTTTGGTTATCTCATGTGTTAATGTTTATTTTGATGCTTTTTATATATGCTTTGCTAGTGCTTATGTGATGCAATGTTCACATTGTTATATTTGTGCTATGATAAATGAATGTAAACTAATATGTAATATGCAACTTATGTTTATTTCCATTTAACTATATGATGACATGCATGATGTTTTTGTAATCTTTTATAGCTCAGAGTAGTTGACCATTACTTGTTCATTTTTGCAATTGGGGGTATCCAACTTGATGACTCTTCACGTTTGGTGTATGGTGGGTGTATGTATGTGATAATGTAGAACATGTGATAATGATATGATATTTGGTATGGTTTTGATATATAACATTTGAGGATTTTCAAAGACTCAATCAGTCTAGTGATTTAACCATTTTCTTAATGTTCGTCTAACCCTCTTTAGGACCAAGGTGTGTGCAAGTGGAGTTCTTTTTCTGAATATTTGGTTTGGGAATGGCCCTAAGCAATCAAGAACCAGTGCATGTGTATGTGAAGTTCATTAACTCATGATGAGTAAAATTGGATGGTACCTGTATGGGTTTACCAATTAGCTAGCTTGTCCGTATGTGCGGTCAGAGGTCTTTCTCTTGGGAGAAAGACGTGTCGCCCTGCATGAGTTTACTCCACTGCTAGTCAAGCGTCTATAGCTCCGGTGGAGGTTCGCTCCATAGTCCAATGATTCGATCTTCGAGCTTTGGGGATGACTACATAACTTTCTGAGGGGAATGTAGTATGATCCTTCTTGCTTTTGTGATCTGTGGTGTGTGTATAGTATTTATCATGATAGAGTTTGGGGAATTGGATTCTCAATCGAAGTGTGATGAGAATGTGATCCTATCCTTACTGTCTACCTTTTAATTTAATTGTTTGGATTGTTGTGATGGTGGTGAAAACCACCTTTTTGATTTGGACTATGTTGCGTAATGGGACAAGCGGGGAATATTTCCTTTTCGCTTCAAGGTTGTACCCAAGTTGGCATTATCTTTTCTTACTCAAAATGTTTTTAAATTTGTAAAGTGTTTTTGGTTCAAGATTGCTTTGGGTCAATCTACCATACTCAAGACTTTCTTAATGTGATATAAGTGCTTTGGTCCTAAAGAAAATTGGACATATTATGATTTTTGGTTTTTCACTAGACATTTTTGAGTGACTGAAAATTTGATTTATGATATAGTAAAACATGGGTGGATATGAACTTTGTTGACTTGCGAAGAGTCTTAGTTGGGTATCCCCAATTCTTTGGAACTTGTTTTTACTTGGTCGTATCATCACCACTATGAAAGATCACTGAACATGGGATGGGATGGATGCAATTATGTGTTTAGTCTAATGTTGCTATATGCATGTGATATGCCTATTTAATGCACAAGATTTTTTTTTTGTAATATGCAAATGCAACATGCTAAGTGCTAGTAATGACATTTCTATTTACAATGTAAAGAAATTCTGGAAATAAAAATTCTTTTTTTTGCTTTGTTTTTTTTTAAGCCATGTACATATATATACATATATTGCAAGTCGTTTCATGCATAAAATGCCTTTAGGTGCATTATGTTTAGTGGTTCTGGCTCCAATTCTCCTTCGAAGTTGGCCAGTCTATATGTTCCTGGTCCCAATTTATGCTTTACAATGTACGGGCCTAACCAATTAGCCATAAATTTATCTCTTAAGTGTGGCAATGCATTGGTATTTTGTTGATTTTCTTTGAGCACTAGGTCCCCCACTTGAAATTCGTGAGGATGGACTTTTGCGTTGTAAGCACGTTTGACTCTGTCTTGATATACTCGTAAGTGATCTAAAGCATTGATACATTTTTCATCAATAAGTGTCAATTGGTCAAGACGTGCTTGTCTAGTTGTTTCATCGTCCATGAATTCCTGTAATGCTATTCGCAAGGAAGGTATCTCGAGCTCTAAAGGTAATATAGCTTCAACATCGTAAACTAGTGAAAATGGTGTCGCTCCCGTTGGCATTCTAATGCTTGTTCTGTAAGCCCATAATGCCAAAGGAAGTTGAGTATGCCAATCTCGATGATTTTCTTTGACCATTTTCTTGAGAATGGATACCATTGTTTTGTTGGTTGCTTCCACTTGCCCATTTGCTTGTGGGTAATAAGGTGTTGAGAAACTGTGTTGAATTTTGAATTTGTTGCACAATGCTCTAACATCCTTATTCTTAAATGACTTCCCATTATCAAAAATTATTTTTGAGGGTATTCCAAAATGATAGATAATATGCTGAAGTATAAACTCCGCTATTCGAGGTCCAGTCGTAGTGGTCATTGGAATGGCTTCCACCCATTTTGTGAAGTATTCTGTCGTGGTTATGATGAACTTATGTTGTCTTGATGAAGCAGGTGATATTTTACCAATCAAATCGAGACCCCATTGTGAAAAGGGCCAAAGACTTTGAATGGGTTGTAATGCGTGCGATGGTACATGAGTCAAATTTGCATGATATTGGCACTTTTGACACTTTTTGACATATTTGCAACAGTCATTTTCCATGGTCGGCCAATAGTATCCCATGCACAGTATTCTCTTTGCAATGGCCATTCCACTGAAGTGGCCACCACAAGTACCATCGTGGGCTTCTATTATTGCTCGTTCTGCTTCAATCGGATCTAAACATCGTAATAATATTCCATCATACCCACGTTTGTATAACACATCCCCAAGTAGAGTAAAACAAATTGCTTTTTGTTTGAATGTTCTTTTTGCAGTTCGTGTCATTTCTACTGGGAGTATTCCAGACTTGAGAAAGTCTCTTATCTCATCAAGGTAAGAATTGTAAGGTTCAACATGTATCAAACAAACGTTCTTCTCACCTGTAGGTTCTGCCTTTTGAATTGATGATTTTGACATTGTTGTTATGATTAGCGGTTGTACTTCTCCATGCTCATTCTTAGGGATGAGAGATCCCAAAGAAGCCATTGCATCCACAAATCTATTTGTCGATCGTGGTAAATTACTAATTTCGTACCAGTCAAACTTTTCTAGCAACCTTATTGCTACTTCATGGTATTTCTTTAAGACTGGTTCTTTACATTGGTATTCTCCTTTTACTTGGTATACAACTAGTTGAGAATCCCCAAAAATGCTTAGTCTTTTTATGCCCATTGCTATAGCTGATTGAAGACCTAAGATTAAGGCTTCATACTCTGCATTATTATTGGTGCATGTGAAGTCGAGTTTGAATGATAAAGGAATTGGTATTCCTTCAGGTGTATAAAACACGACTCCCGCACCTTGTCCTTTGTCGCATTTAGACCCATCAAAGAACATGGTCATGTCTGCTTCTTCCTCAGGAGAAACTAACTCTTCTTGTTCTGTGATAGAGAATACTGAATCATCTGGAAGCTCAATGATTAGTGGTTTATCATTATGTAGTGGAGCTTCTGCTAGTTGATCAGCTATCACCTGACCTTTTATGGATTTTTGACTTACGAATTCGAGATCAAATTCGGTTAAAAGCATTATCCATTTAGCAGTACGGGTGTTGTTGTATGTGCGAGTCATCATGTATCGCAGAGGATTTTCTCTAGCTATGACATAGGTAGTATTGCTTAGCATGTAATGTCTAAGTTTCTTAGTGGTGAAAACCACTGCTAAGCATAACTTTTTGACATAAGCATATCTTGTTTCGTAACTTACCAGTGTTCGGCTAATATAGTAAATTGCTTGCTCCTTATGTTTTTCGTTCTTTTGTGCAAGCATTGTCCCTAGTGCAAAATCTATTGCAGAAATGTATAGGTGAAAAGGGATTCCTGATCTAGGCGGTGTAAGAACTGGTGGTGATGCCAGATACTTCTTTATGTCATCAAATGCTTCTTGACATTCAGTTGTCCATGAAAATGTCACTCCCTTTTGTAACAGGCGATTGAAAGGCCTGCATTTATCTGAGAGTTGTGCGATGAATCATCGGATAGATTGGATCTTTCCTTGTAAACTATGCAACTCTTTCAATGTTTTGGGAGGTGGCATTTCTAATATTGCTTTTACCTTACCTGGATCCACTTCAATGCCTTGCTTGGAGACAATGAATCCTAGAAGTTTTCTTGATGTGACTCCGAATACACACTTCTTAGGATTTAGCCTTACTTTGTGTTCTATCAATCGATCGAACGCTTTTTCTAGTACATCGATGTGCTCAAGACGCGTCTTAGATTTAGCAATCAAATCATCTACATAATCCTCGATGATCTTATGCATATAATCATGAAATATGTACGTCATAGCTCGTTGATATGTTGCTCCTGCATTCTTAAGTCCAAAAGGCATCACTCTATAACAGAATGTCCCCCAGGGTGTTGTAAATGTTGTCTTGTGTTGGTCTTCGGGATTAATTCGAATTTGGTTGTATCTCGAGAAACCATCCATTAAGGAAAGCATTTCATGACCAGCATAGGAATCTACTAGTTGATCGATATTAGGCAAAGGAAAATCATCTTTGGGACACGCTTTGTTTAAGTCTCAAAAATCAGTGCATACGCGTATCCCTCCATTCGGTTTGCGAACGGGTACCATATTTGAAAGCCATTCTGGGTAATCAATTGGTACTATGAAGTGCACATCCAACAACTTTTGTAGCTCTTCTTTCACAATTAATGCGACTGTTGGATGAACTTTCCTAAGCTTTTGTTTGAAAGGCTTTGCATCATGTGCCAGTGTAAGGTTGTGGACTACCAGGTCTGGATCTAAACCAGGCATGTCTTTGTATGACCATGCGAACACTTCTTTCTTTTTCATTAGCATGTTTATTATGCGTTCTTTTTCTTCTGTGGATAAATATTTTGCAATTTTGACAATTTGGGGATTGTCCGCGTCTTGACTAAGGTTCACATCTATAGATTCTTCAATTAGCATGTGAGAACCTTCTTCTAGCTGATGTGGAGTTGGGATGAGGTGAATATCATCCACCACATTTTCAAATGTTTTCGGGGTTTCCCCCTCTATCTCAGTTTGAAAAACTGAATTGTTTGATGATGAAGGTTGTTGTGGAATATATGCGTTTGAAGCACGCAACAACTCTTCGGATAGGATAAACTCGGTAGTGGATGGCGGGGATGAAATCCTGTCCATGGCTATGAGACTAGTGTCGATATGGATCGGGTTTGTCTCATCATATGGATTGCGGAGTGGGGTGAGCAAATCAACAGAAATCATATTGACTTGATGGAAATGAGGTGGTTGCGATTCGAGAGTTGATGACTCATCTTCTCTAGGTTGCAACTGACCTAATGTGTGTGATTGGTTGTGTTGTATGCGATGCCAATGTGATGGAGGAGGTTCTGGTTCAGGACCCTCATGCTCTTTGTTTAGCCAAAAAAGTGTGCGGTCTATTGGAAACTTCTTTTGGTACCAGTCATCTCTTTGTATAGTTTCTCCATATATTATCTCCTCTTGAGGCTCTTCTTCTTCTTGATTAAGCCATTCAGGATGTGCCTCTGCTTGTATCATTCTTCTAGCTTGCATTTCATGCATATGATTCATGAATATCATTTCAGTTTCATCCTCTTCATCATCGTCACTCATCCAAAAACCATTAGCATTTGTGTGAGGTCCCAATACCAGTGGCGTATCATCTGGCCTAAGGTAGGTCATCTCTATGGGATCTTCTGGCTCTTGTTGTAAGGCTTGCTCTTGAGGGTAAAAAGTGTAGATTTGGTACCCACCATCTATTTGTTCATCCTCATCATTAGGTTCATCTTCCTCATCGCTCTTTTCTTCTTCTTCTTCGCATTCTATGTCAAGTTCTTGGAAAGCTTGATTAAGCGAAGAGCTTGCGATGGAAGGTTTGTAGCCTAGACCGGAGCGGTCACTTGGCTCTCTATATTCTGGTTCAATAATGTGGTGAGGACCTTGTTCATGTCTTCCAAGTCCATATCCTTGCCAATTAACCTTTTGAAAATATCTCACTAGGAAACTTGGGTTCGATAGATAATCAATGTTTTCATTAAACTCTTGTAAAGAGTTGTCGTCTTGAGGAGGTGGGTCCGATGAAGAATCCACCCCTCCATATATGAAATTGATTGCATTTGTTTGAGAACCCATTCTATATATATCACCTATAGCTAAAGGTGGGTCACGAGGGTGACCGTAATCCCTGACTGACTCAATAGGTGGTGTAACTATGACACTTTCAATAATGTACTCACCAATGCCTAGATTGGCGAGATGTACTACAACTCTAGATGGTTGGGAGGCTAATGGCTCGGTGGATGAAGAGGGTTCTTGTACATTAGCTCGTGGCTCCACTGGCGGTGGTGGATTATCTCTAATAGGTGGCCCTATTTGTGAGACTACGGGTTCTAATGATTGTGATGTAGTGATGGATGGTGTGGGTTGTGTTGTGAATGTGAATGGTTGTTGTGGATCTGGAAGTTTACTAGATGGAGTTGGCGATTGGTTAGCAGGATGGGTAGGTGTGACTTGAAAATGAAATGTAGTGTTTGAAGGGTGCATTGAGCTAACACTTTTGGATGCAAAATTTGGGTCAACTATAGGCAATTCTTCTTGAATGGGTGCTTTTGAGGATGTGCTACTAGATGGAATGGTCCTAATGGCTAGTGGTTGGATAGTTAGGTGCGTTGATGGAAGCAAGGGCTCATATGGGTTTGAAATAAAGTTGCAGTATTTGAAAGGTTCTGTGTCAGTTGGTATGCAATGCACTTTGCCTTCATGTACATATTTTAAGCATTGATGCAATGTTGAAGGCACACACTTCATTTCCCTAATCCAAGGGCATCCAAGAAGTATGTTGTATTGCATTTCTCCTTCCAAGATGTGGAAGAGAACATGTATTGTTTTCACCCCCACGGTGATGGGAAGAACAACATTCCCCATAGTTGAGCATAAAGCATCATTAAAAGCCCTAAGGGTGAATGTGGATGTTGTGATGTGAGATGATGGGATGTTGAGCTTCATCATTGCAGGTGTGGTGATGAGGTTGATTGAAGAACCAGTATCAATAAGCACTCTCTTGAATGGTTTCCTATCAATGTGAGCTACTATGTGCAGTGGTGGATCAGGTGAATCTACTGAGATTTGTTTTTCCTCGAAGTCATAAAATACTATCGAGGGTTCCATACACTTTTGCACACTCCCTACAAAGGAATTGAATGCATTGGGGTCTTCGATTGAACTTGGATAGACTTTAAAATTTCCATCAATGCTTCCCTATGAGGTGTTGATTGTTGTATTAGCTCATATATTGACAATTTTGCTGAAGCCATTTTCAAACTTTGTGTTAACCGGCTGTTCAAAGTAACAACTGGGTGATTGTGGAAAGGTGGTGGTGGAATGCTTGGTCCAAGTTGTATGGGCACATTTGTTGGTTGTGTTGTTGGAGCCTGTGTTGTGCGATTAGCTTACCTCTGTCCATGGGTAACTATGTTGATAGCTCCTACAAAACCTTGCGGTAGTTGAGACACATAATTAACCTGGTTGGGAGGAACTGTAGAAGTTGATGCTCCCATCGGTTGTTGATTTGCCTCTCGATGTGGCAAAGGTGTCTGATAGATGCCTAGGTTTTGATTATTTTGGGCTAGTGGATTGTCAACTTTGATTGTACCCACTTCCAATAAATCTTGCACAATTCCTTTAAATCCATGACAACCTTCAATATCATGTCCTCTTTGTCTATGATAGATGCAAAAGAGGTGTTCTTTGTAACCTTTTGTTTTTGGTTTGTTAGGATCTTCAGGTTTCATTTTCGGCAATGTAAAAAGTTTTGCCGCATACAACTTCTAAAAAACTAATGAATATGGCTCTTGTACTGGTGTGTAATTTCTTTTTGGCTTAAAATGATGTTGTTGCCTTTCTGCAGGTTGTGTCTAATTTTGTGCCTATTGTGGGGGTGGAACCACTTGATAATTCGATTGTTGCGGTTGTTGTTGTTGTTGGGGTTGTTGGATTTGTGTTTGGGCCGGTTGATTTAACTATGGTTGGCCCAAAACTATCTGGTTAACTTGTGCAGGTCTTAGATTGACCGTGGTTATTCCCCTTTTGATTCTTATTGTGCCACTCTTTCTTCTTAGGCTTTATCTCACCTTCTTGGATTTTTATTTCTTCAATCAGTTTTTCTTGGGCGAGTGCCTCATCGAATGTTCTATACTATTGTAGTTGTAGTAATGAAGAGATGGGTCTACCAAAACTCTTCGTGAACATTCATATTATCTCTGGCATAGGGAGGGAAAATGGTAACTTGATCATGACTGATCTCCACCTATTGCCAAAGTCATAGACTGATTCATCATCATATTGTTTTAGATAAATCAAATCAGTCAATGTGGTTTGTTTTCTGACATTCAGGGTGAATCTTTCCAAGAACTGGTCCGCTAGTTGTTCAAAGGTAAAAACACTTTGATGTGGCAGGTGGTTGTACCAGTCTTGTGCTTCTCCCCCTAGTGTCTGAGGAAATGTATGTAATAGTAATGCATCATTGCTTTTGATTCTGAAGCATGCATTCACAAATCTAGTTATATGCTCACGGGGGTCCTCTTCCCCTTTAAATTCAAGCTTCGATATTTGAAAATCTTGTGGATATGGCGGCTCAGGTACCGAAGCATGAATAGGGTGATTGAGTAGTTACCTCAAAGTTGGCTTTTGGTATTGTAAACCTGGGGTTTGCATGGCAAGACTATCAATCTGACTCTATAAAAATTGGTATCTAGGGTCATCCACAGGACTGACACTTGAATGTACTTGATGCTATTGGTAATGGGGTGGATTGTATGTAGGTTGTGGGTGATAAGACATGGGTGGCTGAAATGTGTTATGGTATGGATGTTGAGGGATGTTATGATATGGATGGGGTGATGGAGGTATGATGTTATGCTGACCTATTGCGTTAGCATATGGGTGTGGCGGTTGATTATGAACCATAGTGGTAGAAGGAGGGCGCATTACCCAAGATGGATCTTGGATAAAGGTATTAGGTTGATGAGATGTAGGTGGAAAATTTTTCTCAATCCCTTGCAAATGTTGGTTGGGGTCGGGGTTCATGCTACGGTTAGCATTATCTAAAATCATTTGTTGTAGCTGTAAGAAAGCTTGTTGCATAGCAATTGCATTTGAAGTAGGGACCGCTACCTGTGATGTGGTGAACTGGGTTGGTTGTGGAACAACCATGGTAGTGGAAGTAGGTGGGGGGTAAGTAGCAAAAGGTATCACTACTGACTATGGTATGGTATGAGATGTATGTCCTACGAGTGTAGTGGGAGGAATGGATGTTGGGGCTTGCGAAACAACAGGAATTGTTTCATACAAGGGATTAGTGGAAATGGTCATTTGTTGAGGTAATGTGGGGGGTAGTTGGTTGGATGACGATGGTTGATTGGCCAATGCTACAGCAACCAACTCAAAGAGAGGATTTGTGAAAATCTGTTCCAACTACTGTGGATAGGTGAATGTGGATTCTTGTTGTAATGATGGTACAACACGGGATGGGATGGAGAGTGGTGGTAATGATGGGAAGACCATTCCAGCTACATTCAAGTACATTCTAATAGTATCCATGTCGAACATGGTGACATGACTATCTACCACTACAGGAGGTTCACTCCTAGGTGTCTCAGGTATGGCTGTGTGAGTAGCCCTATGCATAATGTCTATGTCCGTATTAGGGGCATTACTAGAAGGCCCTACATTAAGACTTTGGGACATAGAAGAGGGCATGCCTACTTGTCCTACCACCGAAGTGTGAGGGACGTTTCTAGACTGAGAGGCCATGGGGGAAGACCACTGACTTTGGTTTGACACTAGTTTCTTAGCTTGACTACGAGTCACTACCATACGCTATTATGTGGTACAATGCCAAGTGTGACTATCTATGTAAATAAAATGATAATATGATGCAATACAACACGCAAAGCAAACAAACACACAAAGTTTTTGATGCTAGATTTTCATTTTTTTTTTTTTAGAATTTGTTCGAAAAATGAAAAAGACGTGTGCTCAATGTTTTGCCCTAAATGAATCTAGGATTTCACCTATATACTCGTAGCTCGACAACCTAGCTATGAACTCCAGGTCGCGTAATCCCACCTATAATATGTGGTAATGAAGCCCACACACGGCCAGGGAGCACAGGTCCTACCAATTCCTCACCCAGTTCACCCGTAGTCTGCGATACACCTCTCCGAGGAGAAATACGTGCTATAACCCACGGGCTATGATGGATCTTGGAATCGGCCTTGGCAAAGAATGGGGTATGATGTTGGTGGTTCGGTGATGAAATCCAAACCCGACGGTGATGAAATCCAGCCATTTTCCAATGTTTATGTGAGTGTGTGGTGGTTTTGTTTAACTATGGTGTTATGCAATAATACCATGCAATTCTATTTTGATGCCTAAATGTAGAAAGCAGAGAACAAAAAATGATAGACAGCAAATCAGGAGCAAAAGTGCCACCTTCAGGTCTAATTCCAATCGGCTTCTGTTTGATAGGGCTAACCGTGAATGCGTGGTTAGTTCTGGTAAATCATGAATGCACGGTTTGCCAACCATGCGTCTGCGTTTGGGATATCCCAACCATGGATGCACGGGTCCTTTCTGCTAATAGAAACAAAATGGGCTTTTTATAGACCTGAACCCAAAATTAACACCCAAGTTATTCCTAACCCGGTGAATGCAAAATGACCTGTTTTCTATTATGCAAATGCAGATTATTTTTAACCTTTTCTTGTTTTTGTATGTATGAATGCAAAATTTAAGTAACTTTCTCTATTCTAAGACCTAAATGCAAACAATAGCATACAAGACCAGACCTTTCAATGCTAATAAATGCACCCTAAACTAGAACTAAAGAAAAAAATAAACAGAGAGCACAAGGTACAGACCTGTGTTCCTTTCGCTACTCCTTCTATTGTCAACCGTCGGTCTGTGTTTCTAAAATAGCAACAGTGAGCTCATGTTTTCTTCGAACAAGAAATGTGCATCTACGTTTTCCCCAAGTATGAACCATGCATTTGCGTTTCTCTAAAATAGAAATCATATTTGCATTTCCATAGTAATAATTCGGGTGCAAGGTTTTCAAATGTATCGATCTAATGGTTGAATCTATGCGTGTCTCGAATTCTCGAAACTGTAGGTGCAGATAGAGATCAATAAATTTAAAAAGCTAGGAAAAAAAATAGAACCCCTTGGGGATCCCATCGTGATCACCATTTTTTAACCAAAGAACTGAACACAAAATAATATTAAGACAGAAAAAAGAGGTAGATTGTCAAAATCCCCTTTTGTATTGATATTGATACGATTTTTACAAAATATTTTGAATTGCCCCAAGTGTGTTGGGAGCAATGTTACAATGTTCCTTGTCTCTCTGAAATACAATGCTTGTGATGGAGGAGGGGAGATATTCTGACTCTTTCATAGGATGTGGTGTTCTTCGTTCTCTCATCATAGCTTCAAGGGGTGAGTGGGCTTTGGTATCCAGCAAGGGACCACTCTAGCTTCAATAGCTTATCCAAGATACTTGTTACCTGCACACATGCAAATAAGCAAAGGGGGATCAGTAGCACCTGTATTTTAAGCAATAAAATCAGATGCTATTCATAAAACCCTAAGCAACATATTGCATGAAACAAGTGATAGAATAATTAAACAAATAATGCCTTGCTAACACAAAAATATTTTTGATCTCGGTCGTGCATGTGAATTCGTGCTCGGGACTGTGGAACCATGGAAGCGTGGTTGTGGGCTGGAAATCATGGACCTATGGTTGTGAAACCATGGAGTTACATTTTTGATTGTGGAACCATGGACAAGCGGTTTTGATTGAAGAATAGGTCTCCTCGAGATTTGAGCCAATGGTCAGAATCAAAGCTCATGCTTTAAGTTTCTCGTTGGGTTCTAGTCAATTTTGGTAGCCTGTCGGTATGCACATTCAGCTCCCTTTGTTTGGTGGACTAATGGTGCTTTTATAGGCTTCCTGGGGCTTTGGAGGGGAATGGGAGGTGGCAAGCCTGACTTGCCAAGTGGTAAATCTGAACTGCCAGGTGGAAGGGGCAGTTACAGTGAGTCATTCAGTGTGGCTCACTTAACTGGGGTGATGTGGCTTCAAGTGGAGTGGGATGTGGGATGTTGTTTTATGTGAAGGGACAAGGGGACAACAACAAATGAGTTGTGGCATGGGTGTTGGGAATCTGTCTCATGTGCAAGGACAAGGGGGACAGGAGTGGGTAAGATGTGGCAGGGGTGTTGGGTGAAGTGTCCAGGACACATGTCCAATGGGTAGACAGGGTATCCTAGGGTGATTTCCCAGATTTAATAAATTAGGAAAATAGGATAATGTGCAGGATTTTATATCCCTAAGTTTAGACTTAGGCATATAATTTTATTATGCAGGATTTAATGGTGGGGTGGCAGATGTGGTTTTGAAGGTGTTGGATTTTAGTGTCTACAACCTCTGACGGAGAACAAAAATGGTGTTTATTAGAAAAGGAGGGAAGCTTCTGGATGCAGCCTTGGCTGGTGTGGAAGTTATCTTGGGGGATGGCACCATGCATAGGGATGAGCACCGTACTCGAGGACACCTAGAGGATGGTCCATGTGGCACCCTTGAAATGCAAAAAACTCGTATCAAATTTGGAGAAATTATGACTGTTTGGATGCCCATGCTTTGGAATCATGAGAAGATTTGAAAGGGTAGGCATGGCAAGAAATCTGATGCATCCAACATGGGTGACAATGCTTAGCACGTGAGATGGGACCATCAACCGCCCACATCGAGACCTTGCCCAGCCTTGATTGGCATTCCTTACGAAAGTGTGGATTGCACTATCAATACGCCCATTGAAACCACACCTGATTCCATGCTTATCAAGGCTAACCCTTCTCGAAAACCTAACAAGCCTAAGGAGATAAAAAAGGAACTTCCTCCTTGAGGCCAAAAAATGAGGACCAACTTGGATTAAAATTGGAAACATACACTCGAACCAGACATTAGTCATCCATGTCATCTTATTTCATTTTGAATTAGAAATTCCACATCACGCGGTAATCCTTGAGTCCACGTGATGAGTCTGTCAGCATTAACTCCTTTGTTTGCTATCCTGTCCGCCACCTTATTGGACTCTCTAAAAGAGTGTTGGATCACTATATCACATCTGCAACCAATCAGGATCCTAGCTTCCTTGATGCAGACCTCAATCCTCCATGGGGGGTTTTTGTTGTTTCTGAGGAGGTTTATGATGTTGAGCGAGTCACCTTCCACTATCAATCTGCCCTGGACATATTTGGCCAAGACCAATCCTCTCCACATTGCTTTAGCTTTAGCTTCGTTGTTTGTTTGAATGCCTAGGTTTTCTACAAAAGCAAAAACAAGGTGGCCTTGATGATCTCTCAACACACCCCCTACCCCAGCCCTACCAGGGTTTCCTTTGGTAGCTCCATCGAAGTTCAACTTGAACCAGTCTGACGGGGGGGAATCCACATGGACCCTGATCTGAGGTTAGGAGGAACTGGAATAGACTTATCCTCTAAAGGAATGTTCAAGGATTGACCTAAAGAATTCTCAAAGGAGGAAACCGGTTGAGAGGATAAGGGATATAAAATGGCATTCTCGCAAGCAAAGGCCAAAATATTGTTGATGATGGAAGCAGAGGACATCCTAGTTTCAGAAAAGGCTCTATGGTTCCTCTCCAGCCAAACTTTCCAAAGGAAATGATGGAGGTAGATTTTCCACATAAACCTTAGACGAGTGTTAGCAAAGGGGTTGGGCCATTGCATGAAAAATCATAGATTGAGGCAGGTTTAGCCCAGGATATATGAAATTTTTGAAAAATACCATCTAGGATGGACGTGGACACCAGGAAATCAAGAAATAAATGATGCATAGACTCCCAATCCGCCCTGCAAAGAAAACATCTATTAGGAACCATGATACCTCTCTTGATCATATTGTCTATGGTGAGGATCTTGCCTTGGATGACAAGCCAAGAAAAAAGGATATCTTAGGAATCAACATTTTAGTCCACACCAGCTAAGCTTGAAATGGAGGGTCCTCAGGTTTTAGCAGAAGCTTGTAGGCCGACTTGATAGAAAAATCACCACTCTCTATTTTTGCCCAACAAACATGATCTTCTTCCCTAGCTGAAGGAATAAATTGTTGCCTCAACAGATTTTCTAAAGCCTCAGATTCAACCTCCAACCCATCAATATTTATGGATTTCCACCTAGGCTTGTTATTATCAGGACACAAGAAATCCACCACATTTTTCCCAAACAATACATCAGTGTGGACTTTTAACCTAGCCAGGTTAGGATCCTTTATGAGGGCTTCGCATCTAGCCCACTTGTCCTCCCAGAAACTAATGTTTTGGCCATTCCCCATGATCCACCTTAAGCCTTTAATAACTATGTCTCTGCTTGTCAATATGGCTTTCCAAAAAGCCGATCCTCTTCTTGGGACTGCAATACTCAAAAAATTTGATCCTTGAAGATACTTCCTTTTCACGATTGTAGTCCACTCATTCTCCTCATTGATCATCAAACACCAAGCTTGTTTTGCCAACAAGGCTGTATTAAGGTGACTAATTCTTCTAAGGCCCAATCCTCCATCCTCCTTTGGTCGACAAACCTTGTTCCATGCTACTAAGTGGATACACTACTTGTCTTCAGAACCAGACCAGAGGAAGTTTTTTGATACTGCTCAATTTTGTGATACACCATAGTCGGGGCCTTAAACACTGATAAGAAATAAACTGGAATGCTTTGGAGGGAGGCCATAGTCAAAGTTGCTTTACCAGCCTAGGATAAGAGATGCCCTTTCCACCCTGTGAGTTTCTTTTGGATTCTTTCCAAAACATTATTCCACATAGATTCAACTGGAGTGCCTATGAAAAGTAGGAGACCCAGGTAGGAGGTAGGAAGGGTAGATATAGAGCACTCCAGTATCCTTACAATCTTGGCCTACCTGGGAATAGGAGTATTGAGAAAGTAAATCTTACTTTTGTTGAAATTTACCTTTTGTCCAACAACATCCTCATAGAGAGTTAGAATGTGTTTGATGACCTTGGCCTCACCCACAAAGTGAGGGTAAGAAATAGAGTGTCATCAACAAATTGTTGATGAGTAACCAGATTGGTTAAGGACGTTGCTTTTATCCCAGATATGAGACCAACACTACAGGCAGCTTTGATGGTCCTTCCGAGGGCTTCTACAACAATTATGAAGAGCATAGGAGAAATTGGATCTCCTTGTCTAAGGCCTCTGTTGCTCTGAAAGAACCCTATCGTGGAACCATTGATGAGGATGGAGAACCATGGTTTACAAATGCAACCTTTAATGAGCCTGACCCAATCGGGATGGAACCCAAACTTCAATAGAATAGCAATCACAAACTCCCAATTGATACGATCATAGGCCTTGTTCATGTCCAGTTTGAGGGCAAAGGTAGGCTTTTTGGATTGAGAGACGGAGTGGAGGGCCTCATGGACGGTGATGACTCCATCGAGAATAGACCTTCCTTGGACCGAACTTCCTTGGCAAGGGTCAATTATGGAGGGTAACACTTCTTTCATTCGGTTAGCTATTGATTTGGTTAGGATTTTGTAAATAACATTACAAAGGCTGATAGGCCTAAAATCCACCATAGATTTGGGAGCAGGCCCTTTGGGGATAAGAGCAATGAAAGTTGAATTATAGCTACGAGGAATGTGTTTGGAAGATTGGAACTCTTTAATGGCTAAGCACACATCTTGCCCTACAATATCCCAAAAGGTTTGGAAAAAATGGGGTGGGAATCCGTCAGGGCCTGGAGCCTTATCAGGATCCATGGAGAATAGGGCTTGTCTGATTTCCTCATCCAAGAAAGGAGCATTGAGTTTTGCATTGATCTCACTATTGATGGACTGAGGAATAAATTGAAGCATGGACTCTTTGGCTGTGGCAAGACAAGGGGCCTCATCACCAAGGAGGGAACTGAAATAAGATACCACTTCATCTCTAATCTCATGGATGTTTTGAGTAGAAGAGCCATCCCCTTTAACTAAATCCTTGATCCTGTTGTTGCTTCTATTCCTTAGAGTTGTAACATGGAAAAATTTGGAATTCCTATCTCCATGTTTAAGCCACAGAGCTCTAGACTTCTACCTCCAATAAATTTCCTCACAAGCAAGAATGTTATGGTATTCAGCTAGAGTGTTTCTTTCCTCAATCCTGGTAGCTTCATCACAAACACCATTCTGAATTTTCTTCTCAATGCAAGCGAGTCTTTCAGATATAGCTTGTTTGTTTTCAAACAAGTTCCCAAAGATCTCCTTGTTCCATACCTTGAGGTTGTCTTTGACGAGCCTTAGTTTTTGGGATAGTTTGAAGGATGGGCTCCCTTGACCAGAGTGTTGCCACCATTGGGAAATACGGTCTCTCAGATCAAGATGTTTTAACCACATTGCTTCGAAATGAAAGGGCCTTCTAAAAGGATGAGCCTTCTATATTTCTAATAGGATTGGATAGTGGTCATATGCAATCTTGGGCAAAGAATGAAGAGTTGCATCTCCAAACACAGTAATGGCTTCCTAGGATAGAAAAACTATCTAATATTTCCTGAATAAGTTGGTTTCTTGATCTTCTATTGCTCCATGTGAACTTGGCATCTTTGAGCTTGACATCCATAAGATCATTGGTATTAATGAACTCATTAAACTCATCCATGCTTCTGATGGGTAAACCTATCCCTCCTCTTTTATCTAAAGGATAAAGGGGCATGTTAAAATCCCCTACAACAACCCAAGGAATGTTGTGAAATACCTCTTTCATGTTGCTTAGGGATTCCCACAAAACTGCTCTCCCTTGAAGTGAGTTAGGAGCATAGACGTTGGACAGGATCCAAGAGAAATTATTATCCATGTCATGAAAGAAAACACTCAAAACCCTCTCATCAGACTGAATGATTCTACCTTCCAACTTCCTCGAGTCCCACAAACACATTAATCCTCCTGAGGCACCTCTAGCCTGGCTAAAGGCTACTTCCCCATGTTTCCATATTTTAGAGGTAATTTTCCTTGACAACACAACATCAATTTTTGTTTCTTGCATTATGAAAATTGTAGGATTAATTTCTCTCCTTAATGAACTAACCACTCTTTGTTTAGTTAGGCCATTAAGGCCTCTCACATTCCATGAGAGGAACTTCATTTAGAATGTTTTGAATTCTTCCCTCTCCCCCTACCCTGGGGTGGAGGAGGTTTGTTGGTTTTGTTATCATCTTTAAGGATGTTGATAACTGAAGAAAATAATGTCTTTTGAGTCCCATTTGCAATATCATCTTCAATCCCTCTTTTGAAATGTTCAGCCGCTGAGATCCTTCCTTTATTTTTTTCACTACCACAATCGATGGGGGATTTCATTGAACTCCTTGTTTGTTTGGGGCTAAATTTAGGAGGGACACTTTGCTACAAAATAGGGCTAGCACAACCATCGCTAACCATAATTTCAATGGTTTCAATCCTTATATCTTCTTCTTCCATATTCTACCTATATTCTTCCAGATTTTGGGGCATACCATAAGGGCAGTTTAAGGGAGGACAAGGTGAGGGGGCATTTGATGGTCCTGATCTTGATGGGGACTCTAGGCTTGTTGGAAGGTCTAAAATAGAGCAAGCCTCCTTAGTTCCTTCCTTGTTCTGATCAACACCATCCTCAGCAAGTATTTCAAATTTATTGTATTTGGAAATCGAAGGACTTACCTATTTTTCCTGGTCTACCTGACACGAGACCTATTGCTTTCCTTTTTTTGATTGTTGAGGTTCAGCTCCTTGACCCTGGTTGTTTTGACCTCTCCTGGCTTACCTGTAGACTCCTTTGTTCATTGGAAATTAGAATCCTTGATTCCTGGTATGTCCTTTAGCATCAAACCCTCTTGGGTCGGGTTTCTTCGATGCATCTTTTGGGATGACCAGGTTCGGGCACTAATTTTTGAGGTGACCCTAGGTTCGGCACTCCACACAAAATGTTGGCTTATTCTCATATTCAATGGCCTACTTTCTCAAGTACGTCCCATATCCAAGTTCTACAAAGGTGGGAAGCTCAAAATCCACATTGGCATTCACGCATATCCTTGCATGTGTCATTCTCGACCTGGCCAGGGTAGAATGGTCAATTGCTACGAGTTCACCAATAGTCCTTGCAATCCCTTTGAGGAAGTACTCATGGAAAAACTAGCTAGGAATATTTGGTAGATGAACCCAAATGGGGGCGGTATTAATGCTTTGTGTTTCAGGGTCAAAGTCCTCACCCCATGGTCTGAGAAAGAGGCTTCGCCTACCTAAAAACCATGGCCCTCCTATCAGGATACGACTGGCATCTTCATGGTTATTGAGGTGGATGATGAAGAAACCTCTGGACAACACAATGATCTCCATATTTCCTACCATCTTCCACTTGGAAAAAGCCCATTTCTATATGGTTTCTATATCTGGTCTCCCGCCTATGAATTTTCCTACTAGGGAAAAGGTTTCCAAGGATAAAAACCCATCCATAATGCTCGAAGGAGTGATTACTCTATTCCTTTCAGGGATGAGGGGTGGGAGAGAGTCAAAGAAATCACTCCTTTTACCTTTGAGGGCCTCCATGAAAGATAGGACATTTTTGAGGCCCGCAACTCCCGAATGGGCCCCTTTGTTAGGATCTTTGTCGGGGGGTTCATCTCCCCAAAATTTTTCAACTTGTACAGGGATGGAATCCTATCCATCCTCTATCTCATCAGGTGGCTTACCTACACTTGGATCCTCATCTGACGCATCTTGGTTTCTTGGGTCACAAGGATCCTTCCTGCCTTTGAATATTTGAATTCCTCCCTTGTTGCCTCTGTTGCTCCTCCTCCGTAGCTCCTCCATAGGAAGGTTTCACAAAAGCATATTTAAAACACCCATGAATGATCATTTTTAGACAACTAAGTCATAAATTCAAAGCTTCTTTTAAAGCTACCACATTCAATTTAAAAATACACGTTGTTCAGTTTTGGAAACCTCCATTTTCTTTAGCAAATATCATAGACAATGAAGCCGTAAAATCAAGATCTTCTAAAGCTACCAATTTCAATAAAAAATACATGTTCATTTTTTAAAACTCCATTTTCTTCAGCAAAAATCACAAACAATGAAGTCATAAAATCAAGCTCTTTTAAAGCTACCAATTTCAATTAAAAATACATGTTCATTTCTGGAAACTTCCATTTTCTTTAGCAAATTTTATAGACAATGAAGTCATAAAATCAAACTCTTCTAAAACTATCAATTTCAATTAAAAATACATGTTTTTTTTTGGAATATCCATTTTCTTTAGCAAAAATAACAGACAACGAAGTCATAAAGTCAAGCTATTTTAAAGCTACCAATTTCAATTAAAAATACATGTTCATTTCTGGAAATCTCCATTTTCTTTAGTAAATATCACAGACAACGAAGTCATAAAATCAAGTTCTTCTAAAGCTACCAATTTCAATTAAAAATACATGCTCATTTCTGGAAACTCCATTTTCTTTAGCAAAATTCATAGACAACAAAGTCATAAAATCAAGCTCTTTTAACGCTACCAATTTCAATTAAAAATACATGTTATTCATTTATGGAAACCTCCATTTTCTTAGCAAAAATCATAGTAGTTCAAACATAGATTAAAATATCATTTTAACACATCAATAATATGTACCTATTCCTTTGTGATTCACTGCTTTCAGTTCAACGTAGTCATCTCCTTATCCAAAAAACCATCATGTTCTTCCCCAATACCAAAAACCTCCTCCCGAGTAACAACTTTGTTTCCTATTATCCAAATATTCTAGGTGGCTTTCATGGACTGTGCACTATCTCCACAAACTTACCCATATCCCCTCCCATTCAGATGATGGAGTAAAATACCAACCAACACATGATGATGCAATTACCATCGTTCTCCAATATCATGACAGAAGGTTTAATACTATCATTTTTATGATTGCCAATTTAGCCATAGACTAAACTTAGAATGAAATAATAATTCATATAACAAAGTGGGAGGTTAGTAAGTCTCCACTCAATGGCTTGAACATGCTTTTCTTTCTTTGGTAAACGAAAGTATTTAATTCATTAATAAATTTTTTAATGAAAACCTTAGTCATTGTTGAGCTCAAGCCAATAATAATAATGCTATCAAACCTTCCACATCATTGTCAAGCAGTAATGTCAATCAAAAGATAAATATTCATTCTTCTTTGCAAAGAATCATTTTTTTTTCAAATGAAACCACATCTAAAATAATATTATATCATATAAAATCATATCTAGAAGAAGATTAAATATGCAATAATCAGTCATTCCATCGACAAGATATATCTTATTCTTCTATAAAATATTTTCCCTACAAAAACAAAACATAAAATAGTCAATCATTCCATCAACAAGATATCATCTCAGTTCAGAAATTCATCTCATTACCAAGGGAGGTTCATGACAAAGTAATTAAATAGAATTATGATGTTGGGTACAAGAGAAGCAAAAATAAGGTAAAGAATATAAAGTGGAAACCACTAGATGTGGAGTGGGTTAAATTGAATTTTGATAGAGCATTTAAATAAAATCTAGGACCAGTTTGAGGAGGAATAATTAGAAATAATAGAGAAGATATTTTATCTCATTATGCTTTCAATTGTGGATTTAAGACAAATAATGAAGTTGAAGCTTGGGCAGCTTTAGAAGGGTTAAAAATATGTAAACAAATGAAATGGAATATAGTATGGATGAAAGGTGATTCTCTCATAGTAATAAATGTAATTTTGAGGAAAGCAAAGGCTCCATGGAACATACAAGAGATAATTGTGGAAATTCAAGATCTTGCTAAAGAGTTTGAAGAAATAAGGTTTACACATATATTAAGGGAAGGAAACAAATATAGAAATAAGCTAGCCAATAGAGGGATTTTGATTAAGGACCGTGAAGTGAAATTCTCCTTTCCATGGTTAGAGGAAGTAGAAAGTTTAGTTGAAGCTGACAAAAAAATGTTGATTGTTTGAATCAATTAATGATTAATATTTACTTTAATTTTTTTTTGGTAGATTAAAAGTAGGCTTTTGTCAAGGATCCCAAAACCTGATTACAATTGAACAGATTGCATCAAAGTACATTATATTAAATTAAGGTAAGGATAGCCAAAAGGAACAAATAAGGATCATGCAATAGGACCAAAAAGGAAGGTGCCATCCTTTGCACTAGAGGAAGGCGCTTTCCTTTGCGCCAGAGGAAAACATCTTCCATTGCACCAAAGGAAAAATGAGCAGGAAGGGAAGGCCCGCCAGAAACCAAATTTGAATCAAAATGTGCCAAACAATATTTTGAAGCTCACAAAGGGCGGGAGAAAGTGCTAGACCGCCCCAACCACTAAATGACAATTTGAACCTTTTCCAAAGGTGGGAAAAGAAACAAAGCCATAAATTTAAAAATTGAAACAACCCAAGGGTGGGAAAACTAGAAACCACCCTTGGAAAATAGAGAACTGAAGGAAAACAAGCATCCCACGTAGGGGAGCCCTAGCAGAAACATAGAAGGAATAAATCCCTGTAAAATGGAACTGTATTGGTTCAGTAGCAAAGGAACACCCCAGGCCACAGGGTCCTTTAGCAAAAAATGAAGCCTTTGAGAACACCTACCCAACAAAGGAAGCAGCAACAGCAGAACAACACTTCTAAAGGAAAGGATGGGAAAGTGCCATAGGAATTCAAGAGAAAGGAGTCCCGAAGATGCATGACTACAGGCGTTAAAGCACAAAATAGAAAACAACAACCATGCATCCTAGACAACCTTCAACAACTTCAAGGCCACATAAGAGGAATTCTCGTAAGAAATTAGTGACAAGAAAAACAAAGGCCCCTGCCAGCCACGAAAGGAACTAAAATCCTGTAGGAACCACCACCTCAAACCCAAAGAGTAGAGTCACAGTAGAAAGCACATGGGCAACCCTCAAAACCCAAAAATATGTTGTGCAAAACTGCTCATGAAGCTAGAATTCCTCAGACCCGCCAAAAGTAGCTTCAAGGAAATAAGGAATAGAACCTGCAAGGATTTAGCAACAAAAATACCAGAGGCTACAAATCCATGAAAGAAACTAAAATCCTACAAGACCCACCACCTCAAAACCAAAGAGCAGAGTCATAGTATCAAGCATGTGGTCCCTCCTCTGACCAAAAGGATGTTGTGCAAAACTGCTCAAGAAGCCAAAATTCCTCAGACCCAGCCATTCACCACTGAAGATCCTCAATGAGCAGATGTCAAGAAGACTTCCAAAAACAACTTGAGAAAACCCAGGAAGAGTCCTAGGAAAAAATCCTAACCCCAACCCAAAACCCAGACACCAGAGGAAAAGGCAGGACAATGGAGTAAATGTGGAATGCATATTTTCCCACTGTAGGGCAAGGAAAGGGATAGAACAATGGAACAGTGATATCCCCCCCCCAAAAGGAGATCATCTACAACACATTCTAGCCTAAAAGGATGGGAAAAGAAGGTGCCAAGGAAATTGGAAAAGGATCAGGGACCTGGGACAGGGCCGAGGAAGGGATGCAAGAAAGTGGAATAGGACTTCCATAGGAAGTCACCTGCAGAGCCCCTCCTCCTCTAAGATTTACTTTAATGTTTTCCATTGGTAATATCTACTTTATTTTTTAACAATAATGTGTTTTCATTTAGACTATTTATTATAATTTTTGTGGTTGCACTTGTGTTTCAAGAAGGAAACTAGCAATCCAGATTTAGTAAAGTGGACTATGATAGTGCGATGTTTTGAAAATATTACTCTACTAAGATGCAAGGCATAGATAGTAGAGGTGAATTTTTGGAACTATGAAGGTTGCTATAGGAAAATTTCAATAAAGATGCTAAATTTTGGATTAATTGTATTCATACAGAAATTTGAAAAGATCCAGAAAATGAAAATCAAGAATTGAGATATTTTATAGAAAATAATGTAGGTTTCCAGCTATAGCATATAAATTGAGTTGAGAAGTGTATCTATTTGTAAACTCTCAATCTCTAAAGAAGAGAGATGTAATTTTTAATGGTGGGGGACCCGAGTACTACCCCTTATTATCCAGCAAAATTTGTTTTAAAGAAGTTAGACTTTTTGTGAAAAAAGATGTAGGTATCTAGTTATAGCATCTCAATTCAGATGAAAATTGAATATTGTAAACTCTCAAGTTTTATAGAAGATATTTGTGATTTTTCAAGGGTAGGGGACTCAATTTCCACCCCTTTTCTCAAGCAAAAAATAAAATTATCACTTTGATACTATGGATGGAGTGGTGGGGGTACTTGTATCAATACCAAAACCCTAATTACATGAACAAGATAAGATAACATACCAAGAGTTCCTTAGGTTAATTACAATTTATAAGGTGTGTTTAACCATAACAAGGTTAACCATAGTCCATAGGTCTTACATAATTAAATAATACAATAAATTAAATACATTTGTACAATGATTTCCCATAGGCCTATACAAGATTACATCATACAATGTCAACCTTGGCCATAAATCATATTACACTTTCAACATTGATGACTATAAGAAATTATCCTTAAAGGAAATTCTATTAAGATTTTTTAAAACTATGCACAAACAAATATCCCCAATCTCCTTGCACCAAATTAGCCACCCACATTGAGTGCTTAATGGGGAAGATAATTTTACTAGGATAAATACAATGGAAGAGGTAAATGATTTTTTGAGTCCAAAAACATCCCAATTTACTAAAGTAGTGACTTGGGCACCAACTCAATGGAGATGACTAGAAAAAGTGAACATTTTTTTTTGAAGTTTAGGAAGCCTTGATTTTTTTATTATTGATTGGATCAAAATATATTCAATTAACATTATATTTGATATCATTTTGGATCTATCACCAATCTACTTTATTGCCTATCAATTTACTTTATATTTTCTCAATATTCTCAATTTTGTATCCCTATATAACTTTTGAGTATTGATTTGATAATCAAGAAGGAAAGAACACCTTGTGAACTTTTGGTAGTGGATAAATTTCTACAAAACTAATAAAGATAAAATCACATGTTGCTTTATAGTGTGTGTTGATTATTTAATTCTATGCATGAGTGGAACCTATCATGGTGACTAATCCATCATTTACCACTATTAAAGATCTCATATCTTAGATTATGGTAGGACCATCTTGAGATAGTATTAGGGAAACTGATGTATCTCAACAAGTAGTAGCATATATAAAAGCTTGCACTTCTAATGTGAGTCTTCCTATAGATATATTTAATACAAAGAAGAAGAAGTCCAAGATAAGTAGCCTCAAGGTAATTTACAATGACTTCTATGAAAATATTGGCATGGATAAATGTACCCACCCCTCACACATCATTTAGGTAGAAGCCAAGTATGGACTTGCCTCTATCCATAAAAGTGCTTCCTATATATATACTAGAGTATGGGTATTTAGGTTGGAAAAATTCATGGTACTTCGAGTGTGGGATTTCCCAAAATTAATGCATGACTTTTCAAAATTTACAATATTTTCTAGAAATAAATAAAAGTGATCCATCCACTCAAATCTTATACAAGAAACGTAGAAAAGGAAAAAAGAGAAAAATATATAGTGGACCCTTGTAGGCACCATAACTATCACTATATTATTCATCTAATCAAATTACTTTAATAATTTAATGAGTGATGGGAGGTATTTACACTAACACCAGTACCCGAAATACATAAATGAACTTGACTTTAAGCCAACATAAAAACAAAAGGCTTTAAAGTTAATTACAAGTTTATAAGGTGGCCTTAACCATAGCCCATAGGGATTATATAATAAAATATTTAAATAAATTCAATACATTATAAAATGAATACTCTTAGGACTCCAATAATATATCATAAAAATTTTGACTTTGGCCATGAATTAGATAACACTTTTAACACCCCCTCATAATTTGAATTGAGGAGCCAAAGAGATAAGATATTAGTAAAAATAATATCTCCCCCATAATGGATGTTCTTGTAGGCCTCTGCATTTTGAGATATACTCATCTGAATCCCCCTCATCACCTTAAATCCACTGCTATAAAAAAATTCTTCCTACATGAGTTTCCTTAGGCAAGACTATAATTATTGCTACCACTATTAGATGCTCTTACATGCATCCAAAAACAATTTTTCTAGGGCTTGAAATGAAGAAGAGAATTGAAGATCACCATCTCCTCTAAAGATAATTTCCTCCAATCCTCCTTAGCCTCATAAGGTAAGACTTGAAGGCATAAACGTTTCTCTTGCAACATACGCCACCCTTTTTGAAGACTTCCACTTGCCATTGGGCTACTTGATTTCAATCATCAAAAGTGGCTTTGCATGAACCTACTTAAAAGAAGAGCTATAATGAACTTTCAAAAGTACCTAGACAAAAAATGGAAGGAAGAGATCTGAATTATTAGATCTATATGAGTAATCTAAATTAATTGCTTGAAGAAGGACGAAGGATTAACTAAAGCACATGCTAAATCCTTTTCTTGTAAGCCTTAAAAATACTTCAAATATTTTGTAACCATCATAAATTCAAATTTATTTATTGAAAAATTAGGCAAAATATTTTGAGTACATAGAATATGATGAAATTATCCTTTCAAAATAGGGCAATGGAATTTGAGAATTATTTTGCACAATTTGTCCCCTAATATTGAAATAAGTCCATAAATTAATGTTGATAATAGCTCAAAAAATTATGTGATTTAAAAAAAATAGACTCAAAACACTTTTGTATGAAAAGGTTATGACCTCCAAAATATTTTTCCTAATAATCCTCAAAAATTGAAGAATTAATCAGCTACACTTTTAGGAAAGTGGTATCAAATTGTAACTCACCACATGTGATTTGCTTTGCTAATGGAAAGCACTTATTCTTTAGCACATAGGATCCTTTGATGTGCATAAAATTTGATACCTTTATGCCCATTATTGGTTAAAATCCTATAAATAGGTAAAAAAGTATGCATGCACAACACAAATATGACACGTCAATTGGCTTGATAACCTCTCCCTCAAGTCCTCAAAAAAATGTAGCTAGATCAAACTAAACCTTACTCTCTATAAAGTGAAAACACTCACACTAACCAACTTTATAGACTCCTGGTTGAAGCAAAAATGGTGTGTTCCTACTTTTAACTAATTTCAACCAAGAAATTAGTAGAAGATTTAGGATGACATTAAAGAAATTTGATCTTGTATCATATTAGTCCTAAAACACTTCTTATTATTAGTCCATCCTTGATTTGGTTTGTGATAGAGATCCAAATTTTATCATATAGAAGCTTCTGACTAAAGTGTTCTGAAAAAATGAGAGGAGAGGATTCTAAACCCCATCCTCATTTTAGGAAAAAACTCATGATCACTTAGGTTTTTGAGACATCATAAAAATGGATAGAGACAAAGTAAAAAATCGATTTATAATGAAAATGCATTAAAGAATAATATTTGGAAATTGAAAATATGATTTGAACCTTTGTTGTAGCTGGAAAAGGCTTGCATGCATCAAAGTGACTAACATGGCATTCTTTCCCATAATGAATATCCACATGCTCACTTTGTGAAGATGAGAAATGCATCCCTTAATCCATAGACCACCTATCCACTTAGCATGCAAAATATCTAAAAGTGATATAAGTATTCCTTCTATGAAATTTTTTGTTGCTACAAATTCAAAAATTTCCATATTTTGTACATTCAAACTTTTATATTTTTCAATCCTAAAACAACATTCTTTTCATGATCTCTAGATCATGTTTTCTAAAGGAACTAGGAACACATAATTCTAAAATATTTAGAAGATGATGAATGATAAAATATGATCTCCTCTTGGCCTTCTACATAAAAATAACCACCACCTTCTTTAGGCAATATAGATAAAAACAAGATGGATCGTAGATGTAGTCGGTAGCTCCAACTTATAAGCAACACCCCTTATCTACTGAAGTACCTTATAGGGTCCACAAATTTTAGGTTCTAGCTTGTTTCGATCCTTTTATTTTAGGGAAATATGCTTTTAGGGTTGAATACAAAGAAATACCATGTCACCTTCCACAAATATACTCATGATACTTTGTTGATATGCTTGCTATTTCAAGTGATTCTATGTGGTTGCTAAATTATGTTTTAGAGTCGCTAAGACTTCCTTCCTATGATTAAGAAATTTTTCAACTTTTGAGATACCTATCTAGTAAAAAATAAGTGTTGGAAGTATTTGACCATATACTGCTTCATACGACATCATCATTATGGTTGTATGAAAAGTGATGTTCTACCACCATTCTGCTAAGAGAAGCCATTGACTCCACTTGGATAGTTTATTAGAGACAAACTTTGAAGATATGTCTAGAGGTATTTATTTACCATATTTTTCTAGAATTTAGTCTATGGGTGGTAGGATGTGCTTCATTTCAACTATGCTCCCTCGATGCGATGAAGCTCCTTCTAAATTTTACTAGTGAACACCTCATAATCACTAATTATTGAATATGGTATCCCATGAATCCAAAATATATGATCATGAAAATTTGTACCAATGTCTATACAATATAGATATGACCTAGGGAGAAATATTGGGCATATTTAGTCAATCTATCAATGATCACCATGACAAAATAATTTCCATTGGATAGAGGGAGCCCTTCAATGAAGCCCATGGAAATATCTATACATGGTGACTCTAGAATTGGTAAAGGTTGAAGTAACCTTGGTGTGAGGATTTTCTTCTATTTTTGACCCTATAAAGTATCACAAGCATCCACAAACTATATTACAACAAACTTTAGCTCGGGCCAATAAAGGTTGCATTTTACCTATACATTGGTTGACAAGAATTGTGTGTCCCCTTATTGGAGAAGAGATAATCTCTATTAAAATTTGGATTTTGATGTCTAAAGTGGATGGAATAAAAAATCAATTCTTGTAGTGCAATTCCCTCTTCTTCCATGAATAGTTTGGATGGTCCCTTGTCATTGTCTAAAGGTCCTAAATATTTTTTGCAAGTGTGGGATCATATTGACATTTTGACTTATGTACCTCTAGCCAATCATGCCTAAGGATGGATACTACATAAAGGGCATATCATAATTTTGGTAGTCTATAAAGGGCATAGACAACCACATTTTATTTTCCCTTGCAATAGAAAATCTCACAGTCATATCCTAAGATCTTAGTAATCCATTTCTACTACTTAGGGAAAGAAATCCTTTTATCAAGGAGAAACTTGAGGCTACATTGATTTGTCCTGATGAAGAAGTGCCTAACAAGTATTGTCATTAATGGAGGACTACAAATATTATAGTCATTATCTCATTTTCATAAAATACTAACTATGCATAAAAATAAAAATAAAAACGTTGAGCTAACTAAAGGGATGTTTTCCTAGGTCATCAAGTTGTCTAATTAGGTCATCCTCCTAAGAGGATGAGGTATCTATGTCAATAGTGTCCACTTTGAACTCATATATAGATATCCTCCACATTTACCCCATGTTTATAGCCCTTTGCCTCCTCCTATAGCATAGTCTCAATAATTATACCATCTTTTATGGATACCTCATCCACATCCTCTTACCATAGACACAACTTGCTACTACTCTAGGATTGTGCTACTCCTAATGGTGCATCCTTCTTCCATATAGGTGCTTGAGGTGGTGAGTCCATCTATATGGGTGTCCTATTGGTTAGGATACCCTATAATGGGTTCATAACAATGGCCTTTCTAGGTTGTCCCTATCCTTGCACTATAAGGCCCTCCTTGTCACCTATCCTTTACACATAAAACCCTATGTTGGTAGTAGGTTGTCCACCTTGTTTGTTGCATGATCCCTATAATATCTATGTCATGTTGTTAAGATTTACCATATGGACAAGGCTCTTTAAACTACCTATGAACCTATTCTACCTTATAATGCTTTATCACCTCCATATGGTGATCATGTACTGTGATCATCTACCAAATCCCTATGAGTTTTTATATATATATTAATTGTTATTCTATCATAGGTGGTGATAAGACATATAAATATTTTACCCCTCTAGGATCCATGTAAGAGGTAGCACTGATATTCATGTTGATCTTGCCATGTGAGATTACTATCTCACCTAGATTTTTCTAGGTGTTGTATCATGGGGTAAGCCTTAGGGACAATAAATAGCAAAGTGCTCATATATCCAAGCCTACAATAGGAATGTAGACCTACTTATAAGTGCTTGATGGTCTTGGACCTTATAGAGGACTTGATATAATAGGGCCAATAGTGCCTACTCCTAGGTAAAACCTCCTTGGTCTTATAAAGCCCTCCTTTTGGTATAACTATGATGGATAGATTAGTGCAACATGGATTCTATTTGTGACCTTTTGTTAGAACACATAGGTGAACATAAGGAGGATTCCAAGACATTACATGAATCGTATTTGTGTAGCCTAATGGACCTAATCCAAAAAAAGGTTTGTTGTATATCTAGTTTTCTCTCCCTCGTCACTCACTATACTAACATATGGTATGTGTCTTGACTCATGGAGATATGGAGTGTTTGCTTGATGGTATAAATCACTCCATAATCAAATAGGCATCCTTCAAAGTAACTATCATCTTTACCGCATCATTAGGTGTTGGACTCCACAATAAATATGTTGGTCATTTTGTTCAAAAAAATCATGAACTTGTAACATAATGACTAGTGGGGATAGATATAGGGCATATAAACTACTCACTCCAAATTGACTTGGCATAGCTAGCCTCTCACCTATGTCACCATAGGTGATCATCCTTTGTTCTATTGATCTCTATATTGGTTGCCCTAGTAGTTTTGGAATTCAATTCATGTTAATATCAGATGCATCCTTTATCTTAGCCTTTGCCTCATCCAATGTACCCCTACCATCCATTCCCAAAGGAAACTCAATATCAAAAAAGTAAAATAAAATATCAAAATAATCATCAATTTTTATAGATCACCGGTTATGGCCAAGATCACCCTTGTTTTAGTAGGACCATGATCACTCCTTTTTGCATGTGACCAAGATCATCGCTCTTGTCTCTAATCACCACTTTTAGCCAGGATTACCACTTTTTTGCATTTGGTCATGATAACTAATTTTGACCATGGTCACCACTTTTCAAAAAATAGAAATCTTGGTTAACCTCATTTCATGTGTCTTTTTAAGCACTTTTGGGCCATTTTTAGCTATCCCAATTGGATCCCACCACTCGTATAACATGGAATTTCTAATGGTGCTTTCCATGTTATCCTAGTTTTTCCTTATTTAACCTAACTAAATGTTTGCTCTTTTTATTTTTTTCAATGAGTTTACACAGGTTTTTATGATAAGTCCTAGTCCCATCATACTAAGGTGGGTTTGAACCCTAGACCTCTCAAATAAATGCCAAAGCCCTTACCACTATAGTAAGCTTGTAACTCTTTAAAATTAATAAGTTTTTTCAATGAGTCTACATAGGATTTTATAAGGGGTACTGGCCCCCTCATACTAAGTGGGTTTTGAACCTTGGACCTCTCAAAGAGAGGCCAAAGTCCTTACCACTATAGTAAGCTTATAGCTATAAATGTTTGTTATTTTACTTTGTTTTCTTAGTTTTTGTTCATTCTAGTTAAAAATTTGATAAAAATACAAGAGCAAGTTGGGGGACCTACCTTCCTAGCACCACCTTCACATATATCCACCATCGGTTGTCTTTGTATTAAATTCATATAATGTACAAACACGTAGTGGTCATCAAAGTGCTAATAGATGCATGAAAATGAATTTAAAAACTGGAATTTTTATGCCTTCTATATATTATTGAATATTTTATTGTAAAAAATGTTTTTTATGTAATATTTAGTTGAATTTTATGGGGATATCATAAGGGTAGTGCTTTCAAGGGTTTTAGCTCTATCTAGACTTGTCTATCCACTCTATTTTTGTCACTTTGCACCCTACTACTACTTTTTAATGATTTAGAAATTTTTGCAGGTAAATTCCTTTGAAGTCATATGGGACAAGCAAAAATTATTTTCATCTGACCAAAATTTTTAAGAGCACATTTAGTATGTATTCCTCTACTTTTGTATTTTTGGCTATGTTCTTAAACCTTTTTTCCATTTATTTTTTACTATTTTACATTTTGCATAGACAATATATTCATAACTAACAAAAAAGTTTTTTTTGCATAGTAGCATATAATTTTTATTTTTGTTGATTTGACTATTACATATAGTCCTTTTTTCTCTTTCCTACAAACAATTGGATATTCCTTATAGTTTCACCTACGATCCTTATGGAGGAGCAATATATATCTATAAAACAAGCACTAATGACTAACTTTGAAGATGGTGGAGAATCTTGTCCTCTTAAATATGGGATAAAAGTGGACTAACATTGTTAGTTCTTGGGTAGGATAATGGAGATCCATGTTAGCCATTGGTTTTGGTTCTCTTTATTTACCTGGTTGTCACATTTCTTCTATATTTTCTTAGCATTTTCACTTGCTAATTTTTCTAAAACTCTAAAATAAGCATAGAGGTGCAATTAAGGACATGTTTACACTTTCTCCCCAAAGCACACATCTTAAAAATCAATTTTGTCAAGATTACCACTTTAAGTGGTGATTAAATTCATTGATTGATTTTTAGGTTTTCAATGCATAATCATGATCCTAGCATGTTTTTATACATAAGGTTAAAATGGTGTGCCATTTGGGCCAATGGTTTTAATTTTATATCTTTAACAAGAGTGTAATCCAATAATTAGTATTAAATAGGATAATTTTTTTTTTTTTTCTACTATAGAGACTCATTCATCTCCTCATTTACTAACCATAACACCATACATTCGCTTGATCAATCATTGTTACTACTAACATTACTTTTAACTTACATAATACCTCTATTGATATCATGGAATGTGACCTTGTTGTCTTTCTCTCTCTCTCTTATCCTTGTAAGTAAAACTAAAGCCATAAATCACTATTTCACAGCCTTCCATAGAGAATAATAGGATGCCCTAGTAGGATTTACAATTAAAGATTGAAGTTGCTACTTAAGGATCAGTTTCCAAGGCACTTTGAATCCCTTATGCTAATTCTATATGTGATCTCTTTTTCATTTAGTTATGACATTGAAATTATGATAGATTACAAGTGATCCATTTATTATGCTTATTTTTGGATGTTATTGTTCTTGATGCCCAAGGTTACAAAGTAATCTATCCTCTATAGTAGGATTTAATTTTGCTTATGCATTTTATGGATGATCTTAGTGTAGTAATTTTTTATTATTATTCATTAATTTCTATTTAGATCAAGATAGTTTCAACTTAATTATTGTATGATTCTTGCTTTGTTGTCTTGGTTTGATTACTTTGGTGTATCTTGCAGTAGTTCATAAAAAATGTATGATATATCCACTTTTATATAAATATGGAATATCATAGAATGAGGTATAGGATAACTACTGATGGCAAGGAAGTGATGAAAGAAAATTTGATAATCTATTTTTCAAAATTTATGATAGACACCATCAAAATAAAGAGAGAAAATATAAAAATATTCCTAGGTCATCTTCAAAATTGTTGCTAACGCATATCCCAATCTATAGTTGTCAACAACAACAACAACCACCATGGTAGATATAGGTGAAGTAGTCTAACTAGCCACTACTACAATAAAAGAGAGAGGTACACTTGATCAGCACAAAACTTTATTGAACACAATGATAAAAGGAGAATACCAAAATTTGTTAATGGACCATCAACCCCTTAGGGTGCATTAGGTATGGATATGGAAGAAGGGGAGATTCCTCCTAGAATTTGAATGGGAAATAAATATGAGAGAGTGACAACTCATGTAAATTAGATCTAGAATTGATCAAATGGAAATACAAAAAATATAAATAGTCAAATCAACTCTATTTAGGAAGAATCAATAAAAGTAAAAGCTACCATTTTAGAGGCCAAAGTATCTTTTGTTATCACCCTTGTAGTCTCATCCATAATGCTTTCCTATGCATATTTTTGTATTCCTTCTTTATTTTTATTCTTATCTTCTTAAACTTCTTATATTCGCTTATGTTTAGTTCCCCCTACTTCTTTTGCTTCATCCATCCCACTTGTTTCAAGTATAGCCATAATTGTATAGGATCGATGGACCCATCTATGTCCTTATGTGGGTTGACAATTACTACACAATCATCATCACCATCGCCATCCATTCCATCTATGTCCACTTCTATTTTTTCAACTTCATCTATATTTATCCCATCATCATTATATGTTGTAATGATCTAGTCCATCATAGTATCCACCATTTTGTCATTCATTTTAGTTGTGTTATCTAGATTATTTCATTTATAATTTTCCATACAATGCTTTCATTTTTTTCTTTGAATTTTTTTAGCTTTGGTTCTTTGGTTTAATATTTTGGCACTTTATATAGATGACTATGTCTATATAGGTCTAAAATCCACCACCTTTGTAGGATTGACGATGAGGTTTTCATGAATAATGATGAGGATTGATATTTTTTCCAAGGTCTTCAATGCCACTACATCACTATCATTATAAATCCTTACATATTTATGGTATAGGAATATAAAATAAAACTGAAGAAGACCTAGGTAAAGAGAAGGATCATATAGGAGAAATTTTTTGTACATTATTTTGCATTAGCTTCATCAACTCTGACATACCTCCAAACTCAGTTAGAAAAAAAGGGAAAATATATACTACTCAATAAAAGGTTTAAAATGATTGTGGCATGGTGGTTATAGGGGCGGACTGCGCAAAGATCTGTGTGGCAGCTTCTGGGGCGGCCATCACAGAATACTATGGTGGCCATAAAAATCTAGATAGCCTACCCGGATTCATGGCGGCTACTGATTCCATCATGTAAATTCAAAAAAAAACAAAAAATAAATAAATAAAGCATACCCATTAGATCCTATCTAGTTAGGCATAAACTCGTCAAATTTTCTTATAAAATTATCCTTACTAGAATCAAGTCTTCTATAGTGGTGCAGTTTGTTGAACAAGCTAATCAAGTAATGGCTCTCAAGTACCTACAAGTATCTAGAAACACAAAAACATATAGGAGATAGGTCTAACAACTAACTACAAACTTGAAAGTTAATAGAAATCTAGGTTAAAAATGATTAGATTATTAAACTATAGAATGATCTAGAGGTTAGCAATAAATGGAACTAAGACTTTAAGATATAGTTACAACAAGGTAATGAAGACCTAAAGAAGCAACCATAGGAAGAAAATAAAATACTGTAGTAGCAGTTAAGCAAGGCACAACAACGCGAAAAGTAACTAAAGCAACAAATTGATCGAAGTAGGTAGAACTCTAAGGCTAGCTATATGAGCTTAAGAGGAATATTTAGGAGGTAGTACAAAAGAAACAAAGAGACAAATACACTAAAATAGGCCTAGGAAAATCTAAAGAAAGAAATAAAAAGAATCAAAACACACATTGACCATAGAATTGATCAAGTCTCTATGAATGCAAATGTGCATATAAATGGAGCATGCAAAGGGATACATGATATACATGAAAGAATATAAGGGACTAATTGCAAATCCAAATGCAACTATTTATAGTGTAAGGGAAAATTTGACCCTCAAAGCATATCATGCTCAAATATTAAAACAACCACATCAAGTTAATAATTTTTTTAATTAGGTATCAAAAGTACAAGTACTATTGAATAACATACCTTCCAAATAAAATAAACTAAATTACTATATCACATATCACAACACCTTGAAGAATATTT